>OX031006.1:89945765-90355765 GCA_943735925.1 Pollenia amentaria
ATAGGCAATTGAAGCTTCCGCAGACGCTCAAGTCGCAACAGGGGTGCCTTCCACCTGAGTGAGACTATTCCCAGACCGCCGTCCTCCACTGAAGCGTGAAAAAAAGCGACTGGGACATCGTCTGGAAGACTCAACCATTTCCTAACATATTTTCTAATCAGTCTGTCGATCCCCCGCAAACAGCCTATCATGACATTCCCGAGGGTCAGCACATGATAAAGCTGTGGGATCACTACAGTCCGTAACGCAAACAGTCTCTGTTGCGGTTTTAAAGGTGCCCGTGTAAGGCGATCAAGCTTCTCAGTCAGACCATTTTTCAAATCCACCTTCGTCCTGCCATCTGCCGAAAAAGTTACGCCAAGGTACTTCCACTCCTCTGTTCTCTTAAGCGCCCTGATTTTCCTATTACCAATCGTGAATTCCTTCAGGATAACTATTGATTTCTTCTGTTTTGGTTGGCCCTTTATTGATATCGAGAGTGACTTCGAATCATTGATTCTCAGTCCGCAACTCTGAAGGAATTCAGAAGTCAAATCAAGGAGCTTTTGCAAGCCCATAGGAGTGGAAGCCCAAATTATGAGATCGTCCGCGAATGCGGCAATGTTCTTTTTCGTGTTGCCAATCCTACAACCAAGCTCCTTTGGTAGTTTCCGAATCAATCTATCAATGACAAGGTTGAAAAGCACAGGGGATAGTGGGTCCCCCTGCCTAACTCCCCTACCACAACGGATTTCTTCGGACTCCCACGAGGGACCAGAAAGCTTAGTTGTTGAACTGGCATACACGTGTTCTATATATTTGACCACCTCATTTGGGAGGCCATACGATCTTAATGTGTTAATAATTGTCTTGTGCGTAACGGAGTCAAAAGCTTTACTAATATCTAATACGGCAAGATAACATGACTCATACTTTTGTTGGTGGTCCCTGAGAAGAATGTCTATAAGAGACGTATTGTCTGCGCATCCGTCCGTCGGCATAAAACCTCTCTGGCTGCGTTCAAAAGTAATATACCCAGAGATTCTCCTCGCTAGAATTGAATGGAACATTCTGATTAGAACCGGTGCTAACGTTATCGGCCGGAACTCTTCAGGAAGGGAGGGCTTTTCCTTCTTAGCAATGAAAATAGTTCTGGCCCCACGAAAACGTCTCGGTACCTTACCACAGCACATCATCAAGTTCAACACCCTAGACAAAATGTCTATAGGCGTATCCCTGATCTGCCTCGATGTGATCCCACTTGGACCGGGTGCAGCGGTAAGGGAGGGCATAGCACACCTAATGTCATCGTGACCAATAGGGTACCACACATCACCTCTAAAATACATGTGGAGACTATCTTCGTGGGGTTCCGAATTGTCATCACCCTCAAACACTCTTCGCCAGTATGATTCCATTCGTTCCCTAGGTAATTGAGGAGAACTCTCAGTGCCGTCCAGTATCGTCTTGATGCATCTACCACAGTGCTTGCGAAAGTTTCTTTGTATAGTCGCATACTCATGTCTGCGTCTCCTGCGTCTGTTAGTAAACACTGGAGTCTCTCTTGGAGCTTGCCGTCTAGTCCCGAGATTCGGTGGATAAATCTCATTTAGGTAACTAGACAGTCTACGCAAGACATGGTCCTTATCGTTCTCAACCACGTTTCGTACAATTGAGTTCCGACAACGAACACTGTAGCGTCCTTCAGTCTCATCAAGATCGTCTAGACTAAGCAGATAAGTTCTAATTTGGTCGTCCAGTGATGGAGTACCCAAATCGACTTCCCGAGATTCGCTGTCACTCTGGCCTACATTGATGTTATTTTGTTCCCGTACCGCCATTGTTACTTGTTCGGTAGGTGGGTCGATAATTCGAGAAAGGTAGGCCCGAACTTTAACCTTGTATACCTCTCTCTGTCTTATTTTCTTAATCGACTCCACCGTACGGTGTGGGAATTTTTCTTTAAGGGCTACATTCATAAAACGGATACCCCCTCTATGAGCGAGCTCAGCTTCTGCCCATGCCAAGAGTGACATCTCCTCATCGTTCCATCGTGCCTTTTTGTCAACTCTAACGTTCAACCTATCGTATTCGTCTGGATGTGCTCTTCTACTATGTACACCTAACCCTGATTTAGTGGAAAAGGATCTTCCACACAACCTACACTCAAACATGTTCGTCACTGTCCCTATCTCCCTATGTGTACCTGGGGCGTCAGGTAACACTTGGTTAGTTTGATTATCGTCTGGGGCGTCAGACGATATATGGTTAGAATTGATATTGCTTGGAATTGTGGTAATGGTGCCCGAAGGCGGATTTTGCGATGACGTGGAGTCATCTAATCCCCCCAAAGTGAAGCCATTACCTTCTTCATCAATGGGAGGTGTCATAGTTACATGTGAATCTTGTCTAATTCTTCGCTCTTCAAGATTTGGTGGGTGAGCAGGCGTTATAGCCAACACACCGGCCGATTGGTTTCGCCGAGCAGAAACTCGACGAGGGATCATTAAATTCTCATTATTTCTTTCATTTGTAGTGCCAATCGAATTAAGATCGAAGGGGGAGGCAGCCCCAGGGATCTTTTATAGCCTGTCTTTTGGCCAACCATGCACAAGGCATAGTTGTTACCGGCAGATACCACGAGGAGGTTAGACATAGGCACTTGTCGATAAGTTGAAGGTATACCACTAGGGCGGTCCTCCTGAACTCAAAGACTTATCAGAGAGGCATAGTTACTCCCGCCGTTTACCCGCGCTTACTTGAATTTCTTCACTTTGACATTCAGAGCACTGGGCAGAAATCACATTGTGTCAACACCCGTTAGGGCCATCACAATGCTTTGTTTTAATTAGACAGTCGGATTCCCCAAGTCCGTGCCAGTTCTGAATTGATTGTTAATTGATAGTCGTTATAATTCAAAAGGAATATTATCTTACGATAATTCCCTAAAAATTTTAGCAAGAAAGTTCCACAATTGGCTACGTAACTACTATCCGGGGAACAAGATCCGAGAACCTCTATTTACCCAGAACGAGTACATAAACCATGTTATTGCTTCCCAATCAAGCCCGACTATCTCAATCTTCAGAGCCAATCCTTATCCCGAAGTTACGGATCTAATTTGCCGACTTCCCTTACCTACATTATTCTATCGACTAGAGACTCTTCACCTTGGAGACCAGCTGCGGATATTGGTACGGCCTGTTGAGAAGTTTGCGTGACCCCACCATAAATTTTCAAGGTCCGAGGAGAAAATATCGACACAACAGTAAATGTCATGCTCTTCTAGTCCATCTACCATATCTCTCTTCGAAAGACTTCCATGGTAGTACGACTATAAAACAGAAATTTACGTTTTTAATTACTTGTTTTTCTTTTATGTTTTCATCTATGTTTGAGAGGATGAATCTTCTGAAGCACCTAACGTCATAAAAACGTCAAAGCCACCCCCGATATATCTTAGAGAGCAAAACTCAAGTGAGCTTATAAAAAGTTTAATCTCGGTGATAGGTGAAAATTCGTTTTACGTAGCTGCAATCAAGCGTGGTAATATAAACGAAACAAAAATACAGGTTAATCACGAGAATGATTTTCGCAAAATAATTAATAAGTTTGAAGCACTTAAAAAAAGCTTCTATACATACCAACTGAAAAGCAGCAAAGGTCTTCAGGTTGTGATAAAGGGCATTGACTCATGCGTGGACCCAGACGAAATAAAAACATTTTTAGAAGAAAAGGGCTTCAAAATAAAAAATGTTACAAATATTAAAAATAGGGAAAAAAATCCCCAACCACTATTTCGAGTGGAGTTAGAGCCCGGCGATGTTAAGCTAAAAAAAAATGAAACGCATCCCATTTACAGTTTAAAATACATTCTGTACAGAAAAATCACGATAGAGGAGCCGCACAAAAGAAATGGGCCCGTTCAGTGTTTAAACTGCCAAGAATTTGGTCATACTAGGGCATACTGCCATTTACCCCCTGTTTGCGTCGTATGTGGAGAATTACATGGTACCGTCCGGTGCGATAAGTCCAAAAATGACCCTAGCGTAAAAAAATGTAGCAACTGTGGTGGTAACCACACTGCCAACTATAGAGGATGCCCGGTATATTCGATTGTCAAGCGTTCTGTTGGACAGAAACTTAATCCCCCTCAAACGCAGGCAACTAATCAAGGAAACACGTACGGCGTCCAGATGCCTCAGCCAAATAATAACAGAACCTCGTACGCTAATGTATTAAAATCTAATCCTATGCAACTTCAAGGTGATGTACCAAATAACGACGAAATTCCCATTTCTAATTTAACTCGGCTAGAAAAAACTATGGAAACATTAGTGCAAACAGTTAACAATTTTACTAACACAATGGGTAACATGATGCAAGAAATGTTAAGAATGCAATCGATGTTATTGCAAGCTGTACTAAACAAGCCATGAACTGTTTAAAAATTTCGCTTTTGGAACGCAAACGGCATCCGCCAACATAAAAATGAACTAGAATACTTCCTTAAAAATAAACAAATTGATGTTACGATGGTTTCTGAAACTCATCTGACCTCAAGAAATACGTTTAAAATCAATGGTTATATATTATATGATACCAAGGACCCTCGAGACAGAGCTTGTGGCGGTTCTGCCATTTTGATAAAGAACCGAGTAAAACACTACTTAATGAGTGATCATCGTGAAGACTATCTCCAAGCAACGAACATTTGCGTTGAGGAATTAAATCGAAACATAGTAATTTCATCTTTATACTCCCCACATAGATTTTCTATATCAGAAAGCCAATATAATAAATATTTCAAATCATTAGGACCTTGCTTCCTGGCTGCTGGCGATTATAACGCTAAACACACTTTCTGGGGTTCACGACTTATTACACCTAAGGGTCGTGTTTTGTTTAACACAATTTGTAAAATGGATCTAAATGTGGTCGCGAGCGGACAACCAACATATTGGCCTTCTGATCAGCAAAAAGTTCCAGATGTTATCGATTTTGGAGTGGTTAAAAACATCCCCGTAGAAACGATTTATGTTGAAGCTTCCTTAGAACTATCTTCTGATCACACACCTACAATTCTTACAATAACAAATCCTAATAGAATTGTATCTCCGTCTGATAACTTAGTGACGTCAGCCACTCAAATAAATTGGTTAAAATATAAAAAATATCTCAGTACCCACTGCACTGAAAATATTCCGCTTAGTACACCGGAGAATGTGGATATTTCTATTGTAAATTTTGACAGTTATCTGAAACTAGCTGTTCAACATTCTAGTATAACCCTCAAAAAAACCAAAAATAGTAAAATATATTCTGCAGATGTTGAGCGTCTCTTGACTGAAAAAAGGAGAGCTCGAAGAGAATGGCAATTGCATAGATCCCCTCAACTTAAGAATTTACTAAAAGAGTGCACAAAAAGGCTAAGAAAGTTACTGCAGTCTCAGAAAACGGCTTCCCTGGAAAAATATCTTAAGGAACTTGATGCAACTTCTCAATCAGACTACTCATTATGGCGTGCAGCTAGAAATCTTAATAGACCAGTTATCACTAAACCACCATTAAGAAACTTAAATGGAAGTTGGGCACGAAATGATGAAGAAAAAGGAAACCTTTTTGTTAATCATTTGAAAAACGTATTTACCCCGCATACATCTCCCGATATTGTAGTCGAGTTGCCACCAGTTGCTGTTAGAGCTGCTGTTCCCCTTAGATTTGAGATAAAAGAAATCGAAAAGGCTATTCATAATTTAAACCCCAAGAAAGCCCCTGGTTTTGATAAGATCAGCAACAAAATGCTTTTAGAGCTACCCAGCATAGCAAAGAAAATTATTCTTTTAATTTTTAATGCTATTATACGCCTTGAATACTACCCACAAGAATGGAAAGTATCCTTAGTTACAATGATACCTAAGCCAGGAAAGGATCCTACAAAAGTTGAGTCATATAGACCTATAAGCTTATTGTCTAATATATCAAAGCTGTTTGAGAAGCTGTTAGTGTCAAAATTAGCCCCAATTATAAATGTAAATAGATGTATTCCTAACCATCAATTCGGCTTTAGAAGAGAACATAGCACAATCGAACAAACCCATCGTATAGTAAACGCTATAAGAAAAGCCTTTGAAGAAAAAAAATATTGTTCCGCCCTCTTCATTGATGTTTCCCAAGCTTTTGATAAAGTCTGGCATGAAGGGTTATTACATAAATTGAAGCTAAACTTACCAGTAAACACACACAAGCTGTTAGAAAGCTACTTAGTCGGCCGAAAGTTTATTATTAAAGAATGTGATTTTATAAGTTCTCCTCAGCCAATTGACGCTGGAGTCCCTCAGGGAAGCATCATGGGCCTTATACCTTATATATACCTCAGACATGCCAACAAACAACCACACCCTTACTTCAACATTTGCTGATGATACAGCTTTTCTAAGCGTACACGAAAACTGTCATGAAGCATCCCGTTACTTGCAGGATCATATATTTGAACTGGAAAAGTGGTTAAAACAATGGAGGATAAAGGTCAATGAGCAAAAATGCGTACATATAACATTCACCTTGCGTCGGGAGTCATGTCCCCCTATTAAAATAATCAATTAGTGCCCCAGCAATCGCATGTAAAATATCTCGGTATTCATCTAGATCGGCGTTTGACATGGAAATGCCATATAGAAGCAAAACTAACACAAATGAAACTAAAAGCAATTCAAATATATTGGCTTATTGGAAGAAATTCTGTTCTTAGCCTCGACTGCAAACTTCTACTTTATAACTCTATATTGAAGCCAATCTGGTGCTACGGTATTCAGCTATGGGGCACTGCCTCGGCCTCAAATATCGACAAAATTCAAAGGCGCCAAAATAAACTTCTTCGAATAATCACAGCCGCTCCCTGGTATGTTAAAAACTCTAATATTCACAAGGATCTCAATGTGCCATTAGTAAAAACTATTATTACGAAGTACGCAGTAAAATATTTAAAAAGGCTTGAGTCGCACCCAAATCCACTTGCTCGAAATATTTTAAATGACAGTGGACACTCTAGATTAAGGAGAAGAGATACCGCAGGACTCATCCGAAGGGAAGACCGCTGAACATCTACATATGTGAACAGAAACCGTGAGGAGAAAAATTTTCGTCTAGCATTGGCAGGACAAAAATAAAGTATTAGTATAAGATTTGATTAATTATTGTTAGTTCATATTTAATATATGAAGATTCAATAAATAAATAATGAGAAAAAAAAAAAAAAAAAAATCTATGTTTGAAAAATAGTAATCTTTGATTCTAATTGAACAATTATTAAAACTTATTAGATAATTTCCTTTTAGCATAATATTCTCAGAATTACAATTTTGATTGAAACTTATATTTATTGCGTTTTTAACTAAGATTGTGTATAAATTATGAATCCGCACAGAATAAAAATACTATGTTTTTCTGTCGAGTCTGTGACTGAACTGATTTTATTTACTTCTATAATGGGGATATATTTCGATGCAGAGTAGTCGATAAGTTCGCCAACTGCTTGTGATATGCAAATAATGCTGAAAATCAAAAAGAAAACTGAGGTCAATAAAAAATGGTTTTAATTTACATGTGTCTTTATCGTAGATTGTCTTTATGAACTTTTCTGTTGTCTACTAAAACTGCTGTACCTAGGTCCTTCTGCACTCTCTTTCTTACAAATACTTTATCAAACTTATTACCTAATCTTTTGTTTCTTCTAACAAAAACTACTTCTCCTTCTTCATAATTTGTGATGTTGATAGTGGAATGTTTTTTTGATTTCTCTTGGGCTGCTTTGAGCCTTGATTTAATACTATTTAAATTTTCTTTCGAAAAATCGTTTATTATATCTATGGGTCTTGCTTCTACTACAGAGTGAACTGTTTGATTATATTTAAGTGTTGCGACAAGAATGAGATCAATCATGTCCGTGATCTCTTGTTGAGCCCTGACGCAGCGTGCAATTTCTGTTAAGACCGAATGGAATCTCTTCACTTGACCGTTGCTCTTACTATGAAGAGGTTGTATAAAAAATTGTTCAGCATCAAAATGGTTTTTAATTAAATCTCGTAAAGAATTTGCCTGAAAGGCTTTTTCGTTATCGGATACGACCAACTTAGTGCCTTTAAACCTACTTAAAATTTGAAAAATAGCATTTTTAATGTCAATTAAATTTCTTGACGCGATTGGAATGACACTAGCAAATTTAGAAAATTTGTCAATACCTGTCAGGAAATGTGTTTTGTTTGTTGAAAAAATGTCAATATGTCCTGGGTATTCGGGAATAGGGGTATCCCCAATAATAGCTTTTGTTGGTCTTCTACTGTATTTATTTTCCAAGCAAATTTTACAATTTTTACTGATGGTGTTGAGTAATTTTTTCATGTCTGGGAAATAGTAATCCTCTAGCAATTGTTTAAAATTTTCATTTGCAGATCTGTGAGCACGATTATGATCACAATGGGCTGTTTCTAATTGATCATTTTTATTCGTTAAATCTATTACTATTCGTTCGGTGTGGACGAATTTTATTGACGGAAAGGTTTCCAAAACGTGGCTTTGTATCTGAGCAAGTGTAGTCAAATCACAACAGATGGCGTTTACCACCTTGGAGTTTATACTAGTTTCTATGAGTGAATATAATTTCCCGATATCATTATATTCGATTACGTGCCGAATATATTTTTGAAAGAATATTTTCGTCCTTTTTGAATTTGTATTCCCTTTTGTAATAACAATTTGATTCCTAAATTGATTCACAGGGAATTTTATAGATTTTATTACATTCGATGATGACATTTCGCTGTGAGCGGTGTCCGGAATTGACTCAGTTTCTGATATATTATTCAGAAATTGTCGCGATAATGCATCTGCTACAACATTCTCTTTTCCCGGTTTATAATGAAAGGTGGGAGAAAACTCTTCTATAAAAGCTCTCCATCTCTTTATTTTTGAATTTGTACTTTTGTCATCAATGGAACACGTTAAAGGCTGATGATCAGTAAAAATTTTTATATTTTTCACTCCATATAGGTAGTTTCTCAATGTTTTCAGTGCCCAAACAATGGCCAAGAGCTCTCGCTCATTCGTGGCATAGTTTTCCTCTGCTAAGGTTAATGTTCTTGATATCATGGTTTTTGGACGTCCATTCTGAGACAAAACGGCACCTAACGCATGATTTGATGCGTCTGTTGTTACCTCAAATGGCTTTTCAAAGTCCGGGTATAATAGCAATACATCTTCCGACGCGAGGATTTGTTTAATTTTTTTAAAAGCTTCTATTGCTTCATCGTCTAGTTTTATTTTTACATTTCTTGATTTATTTGCGCCTATATGACCGTTTTCACCACGCAAGTACCTGGTTAGTGGTTTTGTTATTGCAGCATAATCTTTTACAAATTTTCTGTAGAAACCCGATAAACCAAGAAAGGACCTGAGACCTCTAAGGGATGTTGGAGTTCTATAATTTATTATGTCTTTAATTTTTTCAGGTGAGGTTTTTATTCCATTTTGAGAGACTACGAATCCTAAAAATTCGACCTCCTGTTTGAAAAACTTAGATTTTTCGATTGAAACTCTCATATGTGCTTTAGCTAAGTCAGCCAGGATTGTGTCTATGTGTTGTAGGTGAGTTTTTTTGTTGGGAGAAAAAATTATAATGTCGTCGATATAAACATGGCAGAATTTGCCTATGTAAGGTCTTAGAATGTCGTCTATGGCCCTTTGAAAAATACTGGGAGCATTTTTAAGGCCAAATGGTAGACGGCAGAACTCATATTTCCCATTATTTACACTAAAAGCTGTTTTTTGACGATCACTCTCATTTAGCAGGATTTGATGGAATCCTGATTTCAAATCGAGTGTCGAAAAATATTTGGATTTTCCCAGATTACTCAGGATAACCGAGGTTTCTGGTATTGGATATTTGTCCGAAACGGTTTTATCATTTAGCTTTTTAAAGTCTATTACCATTCGAAGATTATGCTTGCCATTTTCATCC
The DNA here is from genome assembly GCA_943735925.1 of Pollenia amentaria. NCBI lineage: Eukaryota > Metazoa > Arthropoda > Insecta > Diptera > Polleniidae > Pollenia > Pollenia amentaria. Next base: position 89,955,760 of record OX031006.1, read on the forward strand.
AAACCTTTTTTATTCACCAAGTGTATTGGCGAATTATACGGTGAACATGACGCTCTAATTATTTCATCTGATAACAGAGATTGTATTTCTTTATTTATAAAATCTGTTGCAGAAAATGGATACGGATAAGATTTTAAATAAATTGGTTCATTAGTAGTTGTTTTAATGCTAGCTACTTAGCTACTATGTTTGTATTATAGGTGAGAACTCTATTTGGTTCTGCGAATGCGCATTGATTCTTTGTTATTATATTTAAGAATTCACTTTCAATGTCGGCAGGAACAGTGAAGAAATCAACTTCCAAGTTATTTATTTCCTCTCGTAATAAATCATTAGATCTCTCTTCCTTACTTTTAAATCGTAATATATCATTTCCTATGTCAATCTCCGCTCCAACTTTTTTCAAAAATGTCGTCAAACTTGGTAATACAAAAAAAATGTCCTTTTCTCCTAACAATGATATTTTGCACTTTTCAGTGACGAGTGTTTCGCCATTTACGGTCCTAATTGTAAGTGGCTGATCAATTTTAGATATATTTTCTAAGCTACTTAATTTTTTTATGAAATTTAATGATGTCCCTGTATCAATTAAAATATTACGCCTCTGCATGTTATTCAAAGTTTTTGAAATACAAGGCAGAAGCGAATTTATTTTAAAAAATTTGAAAATTCTTCTGTTTGGTTTCCCTCGATGCTATTGATTCTCTGAATCTTTGGGGAAAACTGTCTTGTTGATTCTGGTGGCCTCTTCAGGGCTTCAGGAGGTTGGTGCCTTTGGGCACTTCGCATTGCACTACGGAAGCTCCTATCAACTTCCATAGGTTCTGGTAAATTGTTTTGCCTTTCCCTTGTATTAGTATTCCTACCATTGTTAGTATGTGGTCCATTATATTGAGAAGATTGGGGTAATTCTTGCTGGTTATGTTGCTGTCTTACTTTTTGATAATGTGGGGATTTTAATGTTTGGTTACTGCGCGAATTATTCCAATAAGTGGTAGCAAAATGATAACGAAATTGATTTGTCGCTAGTTCCTGAGCCAAAGCAAGAGCCGAAGGCATGTCTGCGGGCTTACAGGAAAACAAAATGTCGCACAATGGACGTTTAAGTCCAGAAATAAAATCTCTTAGGGCATCATGCCTATATTTCGTATTTAAGGAATCAATCAGTTGTTCGTTTCCTTCGTTAGTCATGATTACTTTATTAATTATGAGTGTTCTGTTATGAGTTTTCTCTCAACCTCGTCGTAAAATTCTATGATCGTTTTTTGGCCTTGCCTGAGGGTTGAGAGTTCCTGTTGGAGAGTGTAAAGAGATTTTTAGTTACTAATCGTTTATAAGAATTTTTTATAATTGTCACTGTTTTAAGGATTTTTTTTCATAAGTTTTATTTTGATCCTTTTATAAAGATTTTTTTATGATCCTATTATAAGGATTTTTTTTATTTTTACCGTTGGGCGCCAATTATGAATCCGCACAGAATAAAAATACTACGTTTTTCTGTCGAGTCTGTGACTGAACTGATTTTATTTATTTTCTTTATCTTACTTGCTACTTTGCTTAATTTAAATATTTTTACAAAATCTCATGGGAACTTTCTGAATCGTTAACTGTGTTAACTTATATAAGTTTAGTTTCCCTTTGATAGGAATACTAAAAAAAATCACTTTTTTCTTTTTCGTGTAGTCTATGACCACCTTTATTGACTTAAAATTTTAATCTGCTCTTCAAATTACAATTTACTTAATTTATATCTTAATTACTTGACCTACATCTAAAAGTGGCGTGATATTATTCTTAAGAATTGTTGTTTGCTGCAGATGCTGATGCAGCTTAAAATACTTAAATTAGTTCATAAACCTTTATTATTGCTTATTCTACAAAAAGAGAAAATTACTTGACTTTGCTGATTAATTAATGTTGTTGTTAGCTCTTCCCCTCTTAAATATGTTTGTCCTCAAACATGAGATATTGACAATCTCGGAGGTTTGGGGGGATTTCTAATTAAAATAAAAGGTTCGTTAAGAATTTTATTAGTTGAAATGGTTTCTAATGTGACATCTTCATTTGTAATAATATCCATATTTCTTTCATTGGTAATTTTACTACTTGGAGTGTTGTTAAATATTATTTTTTCTTTTGTTTTGCACAAAAATCTCAGTTTCTAATCGTTCAATTTTGACTACATTGCTTAGATGGAGTTGGTTAAGCTTTTCCAAAGAAAGCATTTTAATATATTGTTTTTCCAGGGGAGTTTGTTGCACTATTTGTGGTGAAATTTATATTGTGGGAGCTTCCAGATTTCGGAAAATTTTATTATTGATATTTACAGATTCATTACGGAAATGAACCAAATATGTTCCGTTCATTGATTGATTATTTACTATTTCATGAAAATCATTTAGTAGAACTACACCTGATCTTATTTCCTCTACCACTGGGATATGGAAGGCATCAGAAATGTCACAATATGGACGAGATCCATTTAGAAGAGGTGGGATACAGGTTGAGTTACCAATATTAGTTACTTCGTCTCTTTTACAAACTGTAATAGTATTTATTATAGTACAATTTCCTTTAATGGCTAGAATATTCTCTTTGTTTTTTAAAATTTCTTTAAAATTTACGTTTACAATTTTGTTATTTTTTCTTACGGCCTTAATTAATATTTTGGTATAAATTTCTTTAGAAGTAAGTGGAATTTTTATAACATATAATAAGGTAGAATTTTTGTATAAAACTTTTACATCAGCATATTCTAATGCTTCTTCAATAGATATAAATGGAAATTTTTCTTTATGTAAAGTTTCAATGACAATACTTATTTCTTTTTTATTCAGTATTATAGAATTTACTACATTATTTTTTGCCCATTGAATGGCGTATTTAATATTTTGCAGTTCTTCCTTAACTAATCTTAACCTAGTTTGCATGCTTATTATAGCAATATTGCCAATTGAATCTTGATTTCTTATAATTTCATTTATTGTATTTGTATATACTGTTAGTTTGTTTATTCTTTCAGCAAAATTTTAATTTATGACTAATTGTTTATTATTATTCATTCGTGTTTAATTCGTTAAGATCTTTTTTTAATAATTCGAAATCATCGTGGTCAGGAGAACCAGCGATATATTTCTACGCGGTACCAATTAAATTTATTGATCGTTTCTTTCTTGTTTCATCTACCAACTGCAATGATTCCAGCATTTCTATGGCCTGTATCAATTCGTGATTTAAGGATGGTATAAACATATTTTGGGAATGTTCATTGTAGTTAATGAATTTCTTTATTTCGTCAAAAAAGCTTTGATACTCATTTAGATTTATTATGTGTAAAATTTTAAACGTTCCATCCTGGATCTTTGCCACTCCATCGGCTAAGGTTACAATATGGGAGAGTGTGTAATTAACAATTTGAAGCTCTGCATTGGAGGGGATAGGATAATTGTGGAATGAAGGAGAAGGAAGATTAACGTTGTCTGCAAATTGATGTTTCCTTCGGACAGCTGAATGGACACTTAATGCCGTCCTTTTTGCGTTATGCTACTAAGGGGTCAATTACTATCACTAGATAAGGATTTCTTTGTTGCACACTTCCGTTATTTGCTCCTTTGATGATTTGAATGTTTTGTTATTGTTGCCTTATTTTTCCCGTTGAGATATGTATGTTTTCCTTTTTATTGTAGTAAGTTCGGTTAATATTTTGTGTGAGGCAGCTTCAAACTTCCATCACTCTTTGGTTTTAACGTTTGATACCAGCGAGGACACTTTTCACTCCTTTCTGCTGCACTACTTTAGGGCTTTTTGCAGAAGGACACTCACTTTTTGGTTCAGTTTTTTTTTATTTTTACGTTCAATACCGGCGAGGACACTTTTCACTCCATTCTGCTGCACTACTTTAGGGCTTTTTGCAGAAGGACACTCACTTTTCGGTTTAATTTTTACGTTCGATACCGGTGAGCACACTTTTCACTCCTTTCTGCTGCACTACTTTAGGGCTTTTTGCAGAAGGACACTCACACGGACCGTTAATTTAGATTTGCTCGGGCGCCAGTTAAGTTTCCCTTTGATAGGAATACTAAATAAAATCACTTTTTTCTTTTTCGTCTTTATTGACTTAAAATTTTAATCTGCTCTTCAAATTACAATTTACTTAATTTATATCTTAATTACTTGACCTACATCTAAAAGTGGCGTGCTATTATTCTTAAGAATTGTTGTTTGCTGCAGATGCTGATGCAGCTTAAAATACTTAAATTAGTTCATAAACCTTTATTATTGCTTATTCTACAAAAGTGTTAAAAGAAAATTTATTTAATGAGTTCACAACATTTATTATTGCTTAATTTACGAAAGAGTTAAAAAAGAAAATATTATTTGACTGTTGGTCAATTCATGTTGTTATTAACTTGAATTTTGAAATAAGTTCATTAACTTTAATTATTGCTTATTTTACAAAAAGAGAAAATTACTTGACTTTGCTGATTAATTAATGTTGTTGTTAACTTATATCTAATTGTATAATTTCTAACCTCCATATTCATAAAAAATATTTTTAATTAATAAAAGGTTTATTAAACAAATTTTCATAGAAAATTCGTTTCGTAAACCTGCTATAAACCTAAAATATTTTTTATGAATATGGAGGTAAATCTTTATTTTCTACTACTTGACAATTGTTTTGAATTAAGCAGTGATTACTTAGTTTTAAATTCCTTAAATGTTTATTTCCTTCAAATGTATATGTTGTGTTTTTGAATTCAATTGTTTGCTCCATTATAGAATCTATCACGTCATTGTGATCATTTGGTAGTGGAACAATATATGTATCTTATGGCGATTTCTTTTCTGAGAAATATGTTGCATAAATGGTACATGCTCAATCTCTTTTGTGTAGAGCATGTACCATTTATGCAACATTTTTCTTAGAAAAGAAATCGCCATTAGTTTATCAGTTATAAATGTTTTAGGTATTTTTTACATTTGATAATTGCTCTAAATATAAATTAATTTTAATAATGTTTAAAACATGAAAAAAATAATTTTTTTTATTAAAATTTTTTTATAGTCTTTATTACTTGTTTATTTGAAAAAAGAACTAAAACTAAAAAAACTTAATAATGTCTATACTTAATTTATATCTATTAATTGGGGTTCTGCTTCTCTCTGCCACCGATACACGCGCGCTGCAGGTAAGTTGGTCAACAGCTACTGCTCGATGCAATTATTTGGAATTTGCTTTGTTTTGCCAGACATACCGTCAGCAGTTTTTAATGCAAAGATTTGGAAATTAATCTATTGGGAGCGGAAGTTCCCACAGTTTGGCAATACGAAAGTGTCATTTATTGAATTACCATTTCAACGTACAGGGTGTTGACTCTTCCCCCCTTAAACCCGACTGCGTCCTCGCTGTTTAGGGTATAAGCGCTTTTAAGTTGATCTTTGTTGTCCACGTCTGTAACCTTGAGTTTCTTGTTCTTCGTTGTATATGTCTTGTAACAGATTAGGCCAATGGCTATGATGAAAACTATGAGGTTAGTGTTGAGGCTTGTACCGTATTTGTATTTGATTGATGAGATTTCTTCTGTGTTTGTCATGTGTAAATCTTTCAGCATTTCTAATGATAAGACTTCTTGGAATATATTGGTCGAATTTGTAGACTGAGCTATAGCTGGTAATGGCTTAGCTGAAGATATCTCTTTAGTCCAGTAAGTTTGATTTTGGATGATTATTGTTGAGTTCTTGTGGTGTATTAGGAAGGTTCCTCTCAATGATATGGTTTTGTTATCTATTTGAATTTCTCCGTTGTGGTTGTTGAGCAGCAGAATGTTTGTTAATATTTCTTCTACTAATGGTAGGTGTTGGTTGTTGATTGTTGTGCACTTAGATGGTAAGCTCTTAATTAATTTAGGTAGACAGTTTGAATTAGTTATATTAACAATATCTGCAGTTTTACATATTGATAAATTGTTCAGTGTTTTACATTCATTCTTAATTCCTAATACCTGTTGATTACATGTTGTTATAGCCTTAAATGGTAATTTTATACTAATATTTCCTTTGTTTACTGATTTTACATGGTATCTCTTACAATCTATTTTGTTTGTATTAGGTAATGATATTACATATATTAAAGTAGAACGATTAGAAGTAACTTTTACTTCGCTAAATTCTAGTGCTTCAATTAAATTAGTAAAAGGAATGTCTTCTTTTTCAAAAAATTGTTAAGTTAGATTCATTTCTAAATTTGATAATACAAAAGAATTGACAATGTTTGCTTTTGTCCATTGTATAGAATAATCTATTTTTATTTTAATTATTTTTAATTTTCTTTCTAATCCAATTATAATTTGTTTTTCATATATGTCTGTTGACTGTATAGTATTAAGTAATTTGTTGGTTATTTTCGCAATCTCGTCTAATCTATTCATTGTTAGTTTATTTATTGTTACTTGTCTATCGTTATTTCTTATTAAGTTATTTGTCTTATCGTCTATTAATTGAAAGTCGTCGTGGTCAGGGGTACCCGCAAGCCACTTCCAAGCGGTTCCTAAAATGTCTAAAGATCTTTTTTGTAGTCTTGGTTGAAGTGCGTTGAGTATATTTTTGACTTGTTTTATGTCGTGCTTTAGATATATGTAGCTACTGTCTTTAGAAGAAATATGTTCATCTAATGTTTTTTCAATATCTGCTATAGCTTTTTGGTATTCATCTAATTCAATTATGTGAACAATTTTTAAGGTACCAGTTTGAAGTTTAGCTGTCCCTGTTTCTATAGTTGTGATTTGCGAGTTAGTGTAGTCTAGGACTTGAGTTTCAGCGAGAATTGCTGCAATTATTGATATAAAATTCAGAAGTCGGCCGTAGTCCTTGGAATTCGTCATGTTGTCCTGCGGAAGAAAAAAAGAAATTATTTCCTGATTAATCCTTTATGAAAAATTCTACCTTTGGTTGTAACAATAGTGCTATTTCTATTTTCTGCAACTATTTCTTCTTTGTATCTATTTGAAAGTTTATCTCCTACTCTTTTATTTGCTTTGATGAATATGACGTCGCCTGGATTATAACTTTTAAAATCGTGCCTTTTCTTGTTATGAAAGCTTAGGTCCTTTTCTTGTTTTTCAAGAAGTCTTTCAAAGTTTTCATTTCTGTTTTGTTGGATTTGTCGTGAGTCGGTTGTGGCTCTTCTTCTGAAGAATACATCTATTGGTTTTTGTTTGGTGGTGGAGTGGTTTGAATAGTTATATTTATGTATTGATTTGTCTAATAGATCTTGAAATGATGTGTGAATTCTTTCTGCTTTTGTACATCTAATTATTTCGCTAAGGGTGGAGTGGAAACTTTCGATTTAACCATTTACTGTGCTTGTATATGGTGGGGCCTTAAAAATTTCTATATTAAATTGATCTTCTAACAGATGTATTACAGGGGCTGAACTTAATGCTCTTTCGTTATCTATTACAATTTTTTCTGGGATGCCATAGCACATAAGGATCTCTCGTAATGGCTGTATTATGTCTTGCGTTGCTCTGGATTTTATGACTTATCTGTGCATATTTTGAAAACTTGTCTATAGCTGTTAAGATTTTATATTTATGTGTGTGATAGATATCTAAGTGAACGATTTGTCCTGCATATTGAGGTATAGGGGTAGCTTGTAATATGGGTTTTGGAGGGTGACGCTTGTACTTTTGTTCTTTACAAATTTTACATTGCTTAATGATTCTGTCAATTTTTGCTTGCATATTTGGAAAATAAATTTTTTTTAAGATTTGTGCTTTATTCTCACGTCCATTTCGATGAGCGCGTTTGTGTTTCTTTAATATTTCGTTTTCCTATTGTGTTTCGTCAGTTAAGTCAGTCACTATGTTCCGTGTAAATCTTACTCTGTAGTTGCTTAAGTGTTCGGGAAAAAATTTCTTGTAATTCACCTAGTGTACGTTCATCAGAATATATACCGTTTGTAACAGATGGATTAAGATATTGCTTGAGATAATTAGTTCAATTGTCATGATTAAATACTTGTTCTGTAATGATATGTCTATGGTATGTCCATTTTGAAAAATATTTGATTTTTAAATACATTTATTGGTTCATTGGCAAAAGGTATTAGATTATGTGGAGAGCTTTCGTCACTGTGTACAGTATCTTCTAGGGAGCCAGTCTCGTGTTCACTTGAAGTTGGTAGTAAGTTTATTTAAGGCCTCGAAAGTGCGTCTGCGATGACATTTGATTTCCTTGGTTTGTAAAATAATTCGTAATTGTGTTCCTCTAAGATGGCTTTCCATCTCCTCATTTTGTTATTGTAATTTTTATTCCTTAGTGCGTAAGTAAGATGTTGGTGGTCTGTATAAATATCCACTTTGGCGGATCCATAGAGGTAGTTTCGTAAGTTATTTAATGACCAGATGATCGCTAGCATCTCCTTTTCGTTGGTAGCGTAGCTCTCTTCTGTTTTGGTAAGTGTGCGGGATATAAACATTATAGGTCTGTCTTCTTGAGAAAGGACTGCTCCAATTGCGTAATTGGATGCGTCTGTGGTTAATTGAAATTTTTTGGAATAGTCGGGATATGAGAGCATAACTTCTTCGGTAGTAAGTGTATTTTTGAAATGCATTGAGTGCTTCTTCATTTAGAGATATTTGCAATTTTTTTGAATGATTTTTGGACACGTGTCCATATTCCCCTCTTAAAAGGAGTGGTTTTGCCAATTTCGCATAATCCCTTATAAACCGACGATAGTAGCCTGAGTGTCCTAAAAAGGAACGAAGATCCTTAAGAGTTTTAGGTACTGGGAAGTTAACTATTCACTAAATTTTTTTGGATTTGTTTTGAGGCCATTTTCAGATACTATAAATTCTAAAAATTCGACTTCGGATTTCATGAACTCGCACTTATCGAGTTGAACTTTAAGGTTTGCTGCTTCTAAAACTTGAGATACTATTTTGAGGTCATTGAAATGGTCTTGTTGATTTTTACTAAATATTATGATGTCGTCTATATAGACAAAGCATATTTTTCCTATATGATCCCTTAAAATGTCATATGGAATATGGAAGGAGCATTCTTGAGACCAAAGGGTAGACGGGTGAATTCATACTTCCCGTTATTAACCGAGAAAGCTGTCTTTTCTGCATCTGATTCTTTTAATAGAATCTGATGGAAGCCACTTTTCAGGTCGAGTACCGAAAATAATTTATTTCTGCCTAGTTGGGATAGAACTTCGCCAATTTCAGGAATCGGATATCTGTCTGGTATTGTTATTGCATTTAATTTACTATAGTCGATGACTATACGATAATTTTTTCTCCCGATGCATCTGATTTTTTTTGGACGATCCATACGGGCGAACTGTATGGAGATCTAGATGGTCGTATAATACCGTCACGTAAGTATTCGTTTATTTGTTTTTCTACGTGACCTTTGAGACACATAGGGTAAGGGTAACATTTTGTTTAAAACGGATTGTCTGAAGTTGTTCGTATTTGGCCTTTTACTGTAGTAGTAAAAGTTAATTTTTCATCTGGATCACAAAAAAGTGCTTTATGATCAATTGTTAGTTTTTAGAGATTTTCTTTTTGGATTTGGTTTAAATGTTCTGATCGAATATTAATATGATTGACATTCTGAGAAATTTGTTTTTTTAATTCTATTTTTAATTTATTTTTTATTGACATGTAGTTATCTTTTGTGTAAATGACGGCGTTTAATTCTTTAAGTGAATCATTTCCAATTATGGCATGAAATGATTTTAGAGTCAGGAGTAAGAAAAATTTTATATTAGTATCTTTTAATCCGAAAAGATTTGCAAAGGTATGGTGAGTTGTTTGGATATGTCCTCCAATGGAACTTGCATAAAAGGGAGTTTCGTTTCTAATAGCTTTTTTACTAGGAAGGGCTGCACATAATTTTTGTTCGAGCCGGTGTCGATTAGAATTTTAATGCTTTTTCCATTACTGAGTTTACATTCAATGTAAGGCAATGAAGAGTTATTCATTCTAAAAAATTAATATCTGTGAGATCTAGTTTTTCATTAAAGTCGGAACAAAGGTTTTGTTCCTCTGTTTCAAAGTCTCTGATAGAATTGGTGTATTCGGCAAAAGATTGATCATATTCTTGATCGAAGTTACTTTGTGAGTCTTGATATTGTTGTAATTCTATATTAAAGTTTCTTTGTCGCTTATCATTATTAAGTTGCATAAATTGTGCTGGCCTTTTACCATAAAATGCGTCATTTTATGCAGGTCGGTTTGCATGCTTTGGTCTATATCCATCATTTCGGGTTTGGTTGCGGTTTAGGAGCAATTGATCTAGGTGGTGCGAAATAATGTTGTTGCGTATTAACATTTGGTTGGTAACGCTGCTGAGTATGAACTATCAGTTCGTTTAGGAATTGTCTAGGTGGCAGAGGAGGGTAAAAGGGTTGTTGTTGATAAAAATGTCTTTGTGGCTGTTGTCCCCAATTAACTAAGTTGGGATAAAATGGTTGTGGATGATATTTGTTTTTGCGTATGGGATGTTGTATGTTCGGTTGTACCGTATTTTTCCTATTAAAGTTGTTTATAGTCAAGTTGTTTCTGAAAGCTTGATTTTCGAGTTTGAGGGAAAGTTGGAGGGCTTGTGGTAGACCTGTAGGTTCTCTCATTCCGAGTAATCTCGGAAGATCACCATTAAGACCTCGTACAAAAGTGTCAAGGGCTTTATTGCGGTAAGTTTGTTTGAGAAGATTAAGGGATTCTGGTCCAGCGTCTAAGCAGGATAGATTATTTAATATTAAAGAAAAATGTGCATATACCTTCTGATAGAATTCTTGGCTGGTTAGTGTTTCTTGTGTTAGCGCAGTCATCTGATATTCTAAGGTGCTAAGATCGCGCTTATCACCATAGTGGTTTGTCAAACAGCGAGAGATAGCTATCCAATTTAATGGCGTGTTATAAGATTATAATACTACGTCTGCATTCCCTACGATTTTGTTTCTTATGACGGTAAGAATACCATAATATCTTGCTGTTCCTTGTACATTTGAGTTAATTTCTATTATCCTATCTGCATTCTTTTTCCATAACCCGAATTCTCCAGGTTCTCCCGAGAATTCGCGAAGACTCCTTACAATGTCTGGGATTTTTTCTAGTTCACTAATATTTCCGCTGGTAGCTGTTGGCCAATTTCTATTGCACTTTCTGTAATCTGTGTCAGTTTTTCTTGCTCTAATCTGTCAACTAATTGCTTAATATGATCGTCCAGGTCCCTATTTGCCTGTCCAAGACAAATCACAGACAGACTGTTACACTTTCTTTTCACTTTAAATTTTAGATAATTTGTTTGTAGATTTTTTTTTTTTTATTTCAATTTTAATTACCTTTTATAACTTAACTTAACTTAACTTAACTTAACTTAAACACTATGCTTACATATATCCACACGAAGCGACGTGCTATCTAAGCGACGTGCTTCTTAAGGACGATTTACACTTGTTCACTAATAGTTTTTATTTTTAACACTTAAATAACTTTACTGGCCTGCTATTGAGGACGTCTTACAGTTTTTTTTTTTTTTTTTGTTATTTTCACACGTTCACTTTATATCACTATAACCACGTTGGGCGCCAATTATTTTAATAAGGTTTAAAACATGAAAAAATTATTTTTTTTATTAAAATTTTTTTTATAGTCTTTATTACTTGTTAATTTAAAAAAAGAACTTAAACTAAGAAAACTTAATAATTTCTATACTTAATTTATATTATGTGGGGTTCTGCATCTCTCTGCCACCAATACACGCGCGCTGCAGGTAAGTTGGTCAACAGCTACTGCTCGATGCAATTATTTGGAAGTTGCTTTGTTTTGCTAGACATACCGTCAGCAGTTTTTAATGCAAAGACTTGGAAATTAATTTATTGGGAGCGGAAGTTCCCACAGTTTGGCAATACGAAAGTGTCATTTATTGAATTACCATTTTCAACGTACAGGGTGTTAACTTATATGTAACTCGCGTGTTAACTTACATCAGTTTGTTGCACTCTAGTCTGTGTCGGCGTTATTTGATTTTATAAATAAATTGGTTGACGAACGAAAATCGATATTTGATATTTAGTTTACACTGACAACCCAGTAAATGTTTTTGCTTTTTAGTTACGAGCTTCCTCGATCGTAATGTTTCAAAAGTATGGAATCTTTGATAACCTTGGTATTTGTTGTGAATTCGTCAAGCTGATTACTGGCTGTTCGTGTTGGAGTACATGTACTGATGGCGTTGAAGTGAGAACCTCTCTCACTCTGACATGGTATGCTTCTGTTGTCCATATTTTTCAATTAAAATTATATGGCTGTTGTTGGTCAACGTAGAATAAATTTGTTAGGCAAGTGCAATTATCAATATTTTCTATGTCCATAATATTGCAGAAAACTAGTTTATTATGTGATTCAGAAATACTTTTAATACAGTAGGTCAAATTGTTACATATTAATACATCTCTATACGATTTTTTATTAACAAGCCTTCCAAATTTTGTGGGTCTTATAAGTACTGTAACGACTTTATTTTGGGGTATACTCAGCCTTTTTCCAGGTTCGTTGCAAGAAAATAATGACACGTGTATATATTTCGTTGAAAATAAGATAAACCAGTTTTATTTAAAATTTTTCTTATAATTCACAATTCAAGGATAAATCATGGATAATTGGCTTTAGCTTCCTGCTTCGACTGCTTTAGCAACTCATTCGCGTGTTATATCCTTCTTACCTTGCTGCTGTATGGCCCTGAGAGCTTATGCTAGTACAAGATTCTGGCGGTATGGATCTTCGCTGGGCCGCTGATACGGGAGGTACGGGGAAACACTTATGGGACTTGTTACTACGGGATAAACTCACTCTGCGTTAGAAAAAACGCGGTGAAATTATCTACTGGGTATTTGCTTGTTTACTAGAATTTCACTCTGTGTTAGAAACCACGCGGTGAAATTGACTACTGGGTATTTATTTTATTTACTAGAATTTCACTCTGTGTCAGAAATCACGCGGTGAAATTGTTTACTGGGTATTTATTTTATTTACTAGAATTTCAATCTGTGTTAGAAACCACGCGGTGAAATTATCTACTGGGTATTTATTTTATTTACTAGAATTTCAATCTGTTAGAAATCACGCGTTGAAATTGTTACTGGGTATTTATTTAATTTACTAGAATTTCAATCTGTGTTAGAAACCACTCGGTGTATTTATGTAAAATTTAATAATAATTTAATTGTTTATTTAGTATTATTAGTTATTTAAATTAATGACAAAAATTAGAGTTTATTTAAATCTGTAGTTGAAAAAAAATTAGAACCTCCGACTTGGCATCAACTTTAATCGACCGCACTCAACGACTTCACATTATCAACTGCTCTCAACGACTTCACTTTATCAACCACGGGTTGAGATAAACGACAGAGCTAACTCTTTACATTTATTTTATTTACTATAATTTCACTCTGCGTTAGAAACTACGCAGTGAATTTGTCTACTGGGTATTTATTTTATTTACTAGAATTTCACTCTGCGTTAGAAACCACGCTGTGAAATTGTCTACTGGGTATTTTTTTATTTACAAGAATTTGTAATAACATGTTACATTAACAACAATCAATCACCAGTTAACAAATTTGTTTTACGTATTTCAAAAAAATATATTTAGCAGACCTCAACGGCGGTCTGCTATTGCTAATTAAAACTCTTTTTTTATTAATTTTAAGGATTAAATTTATTCACATAAAAATTAGATTTATTTAACAAACACTTTGAATTTTTAAGATTAAATTTACAAATTATATTTATTTAACAAACACAAAAATTAAATTATTTACGCGACGGCTCCGTGGCTAAGACTGCCTGCCCAGTTGTTATTTTCCCATTTTATACCCTCTACTCTGCCGCTGCGCTCGCGGTTGTTTTGCGCCGCAAACCGTGGAAACTGCTGACCAACTTAATTCGCATGTGGTAACCTTATATGGTGTCGGGTTACGTGTGCGCGTGTCTGAAAAGTGTTGATTCAAATATTTCGCAAGATGTTATTTGATACGCCTGTGAGTTGAACTTAATGTTGACGTATTGCGAATTTAGTGCATTCAGCAAGTTTCATGGTCAGGCAGTGTCGTTAACTCACCTGTAGTTGTTATTCTTATGTGCATTTATGATCTAACGATTTTTAATTCGTAATGTTAAAAAAATATATTAAGCTGACCTCAACGGTGGTATGCAAAGTAAAACCCTTTTTAATTTAATTAAATGAAAATTACACAAATTTAATTTAAAATACAAATACTTTATAACAAAATTGGTATATTAAAAACAAGATTAAATATCATTAACCTTAAGTTAATCAATCTTTAATTTATTAATTTGATTGCAAAATATTAAATTAAGTTAGTTGTCCAAAAACGACGGCTCGGTGGCTCAAACTGCCCGACCAGTTGCTGCCTTCCAACTTTATAGCCTCTGCTCTATTGCTGCACTCTCTATTGCTTTGCTCCCCAAACCGTGGAAACTGCCAACCCACTTAATTCGCGAGAGTTATAGTTTAATGAAACTAACCGTGGGAAAGAAACACGTCTGAGTTTTTCTGTTGTACGATTTAGAATAATCTTTATTGTTTCTTTTCTTTTTAATCATACTTATTGACTAAATGTAAAAGTGCTTAGTCAATTGATTTTATTTTAAAAATAATATTTTTTTAATAATCAGCAATTTTATTTATTTGTATTTCGCAACTTGTTGTTTCCAATCAATATTTTACAATTTATGTTTGTTTTGCATTTTATTAATATGAGGTGTTCCCTGCAAACAATATCGATCGAAAAATAATCTAAATAAGCAAAAATATATCGCTTTTGCTTTCAATTCTTATTCATGTAGTTACATCGTTCGGGAAGAAGTGTCCCACTATGGTAATATTTACATTAAGAATCTAATTAGTGTACATTTTTTGACGAATTAGAGTGTTTTGGTAGTTTCATATCAATTTAATTTAGTAATATCGCTTTTGGTTCTGGAAAGTACTACTTTTTATGTAAAATTTTTTCTTATTGTTCTTTATAATAAAAAGTAGGCCATTTAACTGTTTATCTTTGTTTGTTTTTGTAGGGAAAGTCTGAGTAAGAGAGAAAATAAATGAGCTTATTGTTTTACAAATATTAAAAAGTCTATTTTTAATCAAAATAACTGTTAATGTCGTAAAGTTAAAACCCTACTGGAATTTTTTTAAATGAATTTACAGAAATTCGCAAATTTGCTTAAGCACTAACTTTATAAAAGTTTCATCATATTATAACTAGTATATTTTTACTGCTTTACAGAACTTATTTTACAAATTTTTCCACTGATAAAGTTGATTTTCACTAGAAAAATTAAATAAAAACACTCATTTTCCACAAAAACTTTTATACTCCTTGAATAAACAAACAGTTCGAAAAAACCACTATACCCTTTTTTTAAAAAAAGGACTATTATCAATTTATTTTTTTAATTTCAATTTGATTGGCGCTTAACAATGAATGTGTGAAATATTATTTAAAATTTACAAAATATACCCGAGGAATAAGTTTGGGCTGTTTTGTGCAATCATTTATACAACTTTCGTATAACATTGGATCCAGCGGGGTCCTAATTATGAGTCCAATATTAGTGTAGAAAAACTCGTTGATGTTTTGTATTTTATTCTAATAAGATTTATTTTAATAAAAGTATAACTTATCTTTTATCAGAGTTCAAACTGGAAGAGAAAAATGTTACAAGAAATTATAAGAAAAGAGTAATAAAGAATATGTAATAAAAGGAATGTCAAAAGATAAATACATTAAAATATGACAAGTTGAAATGCATTTATTCACATGCAGGTGGCTGGTGTCAATACCCCTTCTCATTCCAAATTGTTCATAATTTTCAATTGTAATATTAAATCTTTTATTCTGTGTGATACTAGAGGTTATGTCAACAAATCGGCTTGCATCTCCTTTGTAGGACAATATTGGCATTTGATGATGTTTTTGGCGACATAATCTTTAACAAAATGATATTTTATATTGATGTGCTTTGTTCTATTGTTCAATTTGAAACCTTCAACTATTTTCATGCAACTTTGGTTGTCTTCGTTTATGATTATAGGTTCGATGATGCTTTCACCAAAATCTCCCAGAAGTTCTTTAAGCCATAATGCCTCTTTTGATGCTTCAGCAATTGCGATGAATTCTGCTTCGGTGGATGATAGAGCTACGCATGTTTGTTTACGACATGCCCATGATACAACAGCGCCATAGACCTTGAACAAATAACCGCTGTTTGATTTTCTATTTTGTTTATTTTCTCCCCAATTTGCATCCGAATAGCCAAGCAAAATTTTTTCATTATCCGGAACGATGTGTAATTTTAAGTTAATGGTGCCTTTTAAATATCTTACGACCCTTTTTAGTTCTGTCCAGTCTTCTTCATTTGGATTGCTGGTTTTTTGGCTTAAAATATTGCTGCCGTAATATCTGGTCTTGGATTTAACGCTACGTATAATAGGCTTGCCAGGAGCTTTTGATAATTTTTGTTGTCATTTAAAATATTCGGTTCTATATCAGATTTTCCATAAGAGACATCTATAGGGACTTATAACGCTTTGGAATCTTGAAGTCTGTTTTCTGCTTAAATTTTATCAATATATTTTGATTGGGAAATAGAGTAAAAACCATCGTTTGATCTGTGTACTTCCAAACCAAGATTATATTTTACTGAACCCAAATCACTAATTGTAAATATATATTTTTAAAAATATTTTTTACCTTTGAAATTGTCGATTCGTCTTTAGAACAAATTAGGATATCATCGACGTAGATTAACACGAATATCAAATCTACCCCTTCTGAACGTATATATAGACATGGGTCCATATTGCTTTGTCGGAATAACGATTTAACCAAAACATTGTGAATTGTTTGGTTCCATGACCTAGCAGACTGTTTAAGCCCATAAACAGATTTTTTTAGTAAACATGCCTTATTCTCACCTTCGTTTGTTGTAAAGCCTTTTGGTTGCTCCATAAAATTTTTTTCGTTCAAACTACTATTTAAAAAAGCTGTTTTACAATCAATGTGATGTATCTTGAGATAATACTTCTTCGTAATTGATGCCATATTGTTGTGCGAATCCTCTAGCAACCACCCGAGCTTTGAATTGTGTTTCTTCACCGTTCTGTTTTTTCTTAAATACCCACTTACATCCGATTATATTATCATCTTTTGGCCTTTCAACAAGTATCCAGGTGTTATTTGCTTTCATTGAATAAATTTCATCTTTCATAGCAGTAAGCCATTTTTCTTTTTCGTCGCAGGATATTGCTTCTTCATATGTTGTAGGGACGTAATCCTTTAAAAGATTTAAATAACGTTCTGGAACCTTGCCTTGAGTTACACGTTGTGACCTTCTGATTTCTGGACTATTTAATTTACCATCCTGGACGTCTGTATTGGGTTCCTCTAAATTTGGGCCTTCTTCATCAAAATTAAACGTATCATAAAACTCTTCATCATTATTATCCTCAGGATGATCTGTCATATCTTTTGCTTTAAATTAAATTTTAACTTTATTGTTAGAATCACAACTATTTTCTCCATCTATCAAGCCATACATTTTTCCTGTGAACTTGACGTCTCTTGATATGTGTATTTTATAATTTTTATCAAGCATACGATACGCCTTAGCATTCTGATCATATCCGACAAAAATCATCTTTTCAGATTTTTTACTTAATTTGCTTCTTTTTTCTTTCGGAATGTGTACAAAACCAGACTCACCAAATATTTTTAAATGTTGTAAATTAGTTGTAAATTTCATCGTAAACTCTTTCATATGGTGTAAAGCCAGTTGTTCTGGTTAGTATGCTGTTTTGTAGGTAATTTGCTGTAGATATTGCTTCACCCCATAGTTGTTGTGGTAATTTAGCTTCGGCGAGCATACACCTAACCATTTCAATAAGAGAACGATTTTTACGTTCTGCAACACCGTTTTGTTGTGGGCTGTAGCCGGCTGTGTACTGTATACGAATACCTACTTGCTCTAAGAAGGTAGTTATTTCCTTATTCATATATTCTTTGCCACGGTCCGACCTAATTATTTTTGGTCTCTTTCCAAAGTTGTTATATATTAATGAAATATAACCTTTTAATTTGTCAGCAACTTCATATTTGTTTTTAATTAAATAAATGTGACAATACCGACTGTAGTCATCTATAAAAGTTAATACGTATTTATTACCACTAGGTGTACATGTCTGCATGGGTCCGCAAAGGTCTGAGTGTATTAATTCAAACGGTCCTCTTGCACTTACACCAGTCTTTTTGGGAAATTTTATTCTTGACGATTTCGCAACAGTCATTTTTATTACACGATTTTATATTTAAACCTTTTGCTAGTTGTTTTGAATTCATCGTTTTAATGGCGTCCGCATTTCTGTGGCCTAAAACTCTGTGCCAGTAATGCATACAACTATTTTCGCACCCACTAGAAAGCTTGAAGCGCTCCTCAATTTTACATATATATAAGTCTGATTCGGCTTTCGCAAAGAACAAAATTTTGTTGTCTTTAAATGTCACACATTTTCTATTACGAAAATCTACGCGACAAAACTTTTCAGTTAATCTTTTAACGGACAAAATATTTGTGTTTACAGCTGGGGTGTATAAAACGTTTTCCAAACTTATGCTAGTGAATTCATTTTCATTTTTCTTGAGGTTGATTTTAACCGTTCCTTCACCATTTGATAACACAGCTTCATTATTTGCAAGAATTATTGTTTTCTTTATATTTGTGTTTAAATTTACGAATGCATTTTTGTCATTGCAAATATGACATGACGCACCGGAGTCAACTATCCATTTGCTGAAACCACCTGTTGTAACATAGCAAGAATTGTTATTTGTTGCCACTAAACATACATTATCATCCGTTATAGTGTTAACATTTTGCTGTTTCTTTTTCCATTCATTGTATCGTTTACAGTTTTTCTTTAAATGCCTTTTTTGTGACAGAAGAAACATTCGATGGTTGGTTTAAGATTTTTGTTGATCACTATCATAGCCTTTTGTGTGTCAACTTTATCCCCTTTACGCCTGATATATTCCTCTATTAGCTTTGATTCCACATACACAAGAGTAAGAGTTTCTTCAGTGCGAGATTCAAGTGCAGTAATTAAATTGTTATAGCTGTTTGGTAGGCTGCTTAAAAGCATTGCTATATTCCACTTCTCGTCAAAAGTTTTTTCTCCTAAATTTTGTAGTTTTAAGAATAAATCTCTCATTAAACCAATGTGCACCTTTACATCGTCGTTTTCATCAAGTTTCATACTGCAAATCTGCCTCATCACGCTAACCCTGTTGCTTAATGTTTTTCTTTCGTGATAATCTTTCAGATTCAGCCACATTTCAGCTGCCGTATTACATTGCCTGATAAGGTGAAGTTGATCATCCTCGACAGACAATGATATAGTTGCTCTAGCCGTGTTGTCACTTTTTATCCATGTATCTGCGTTTGTTCCTGGTTTTGGTGTACTTAATATATCCCAAACGCCCTCCTTAATCAGTAGCATCTCAAGCTTAAACTTCCACGTGAAATAATTTTCATTACTGAGTTTAGCCACTGTTGTCTTTAGTTCTGTCATTTTTTTTTTTTATTTTTCTTTAAAAATTTTCTTTATTACGTTTAAAAAATTGTTTTAACTAGGGTGTCTGGGCCCATAACCTGTAGAAAAACTCGTTGATGTTTTGTATTTTATTCGAATAAGATTTATTTTAATAAAAGTATAACTTATCTTTTATCAGAGTTCAAACCGGAAGAGAAAAATGTTACAAGAAATTATAAGAAAAGAGTAATAAAGAATATGTAATAAAAGGAATGTCAAAAGATAAATACATTTAAATATGACAACTTGAAATGCATTTATTCACATGCAGGTGGCTGGTGTCAATAATTAGAACTATTTTATTTTTCAAATTTCACTTTATTTTACATAGAATTTTATAAATTTACATTATTTCACACGCACGTACGTACCATCGATCACATTGCATTTTAAATAAAACTGTCATAATTTACGCATTTTGCTTGTGTAAGTTATAATCTTACGCGTTGCAAGATTTAAAAAAAATAATTTTTAATTTTTTTGGGTCTTTACGATCAACTTTATTTGAGTTCATATAAAAACTAAAAACTAAATTTTCAAATTTCTTATTTTATATTATTGTGTTGACATATTTAAAGTAGTGCGTGATTTAACATTAATACTTTGGCATTTATTGCGGAAATTAATTTCGCAATTATTGTCAAATTCAGGTAATTAAAAGTAACTCAAGTTAAATTTCAATATTGCATATCAGCATAAATTCTAAAAAATAAAAAAATTAAATAATAATTTTGCTTGTGTTAACTTTTCCCCTCTTAAGTCGATTGTCCACAATCGTAGTGGCTTAGGGGGAGAAGCATTAACTTCTCTTGTTGCAAGCTGGAGATATGGCTCATTCGTGTTCGTACTGCTTGCGACATTCTCTTTTGAAATATAAACTTTTTGCTTATAACTAAATTTGTAATAGAAAATTAATATTGTTAAAATAAAAAATGATATTATTACAATGTCTGCGCTTAAACTTAGTTGTTCAATTGGTTCACATACATGCTTTCGAGTTTAATAGGCAATTTACACTACAACGAAATCTAGTACTTTCGAGATTTCGAGCCAAATCTAGTTGTTTTTGTCTAGATTTCCCGTACAAAACAAAATCTACTCCGTGACTAGATTTTGACGAAATCTATTCGAAATCTAGTAGTACTTAGTAATGCAACTATGTTTTCCCCCTTATAGCACTAAAAACTACTTCCCTGCACAAGAAAAAATGACATTTTAACAAAAAACAAAACAAAAACAATAATAGCTGCTTGTTAAAATTGTTAAAAAATTTAAATATTTCGTAAAATAGTAAAAAAAAAATGCAAATGACAAATAATGTTGATAAAATAAACGAAATTAATTATAAAGAAAATGCAATGCAAATTTTTAAATGCCTATTTCTTTATATGTAAGTATGTGTTACACAAAAAACTTTCAGTCGGCGGTTTTTGTTGTGAAAACCAAATCTCGCTAATGTCAAACAAGTATAATGTAAACGAACTAGATTTGGAGGAAGATTTCAAATGAAATCTACTAGATTTCAATGTAATGTAAATGCCCTATAAGATCTAATTTATTAACACTTTTCATTTCTTTAATTTTTGTTATTAGGTTTGGCATAATAAAAGTTTCATGAATTTTTATATTAATATTAGTATGTGTTGTATTTGAAGTAGTTACGTTACAATTCTCAAACTTAATAAGGAATGTTCCTGTATGTTTATCCTTATTTCGTTAAAATCTTGAGTAATATTTTCATAAAATTTTTTTAATATAAGTATACCTTGCATTACCTCTACTACAAAGGATTCTTGCACTGTTTTTAGCTCACACTGTGCTTCCTGAAACCGTAAAGTATTTTCCATGCACTTATTTTCTATTCGTACTAAATTTTTGTCTAAGTCATCTTTAATGTTTCTATTGAAGATGTTAGTGTCATTATTAGTTAATATCTCATATTTATCCAAGACTAAAGATTTGTTCGCGGTATTTGGAATTGGAACGAATATTACTCTGGATAATTTGTTGCTAGAGAATTGAGGTAACAACAATGTTAGGATAATATTATTATCTTCGGCAATGACCACAATTTTCATTCTGCTGTAACTGTCATAGTCGCTAATTAAATGAATTTCTTTTTCCGTAAGTATATCGGAAGAAATTTTGCCTAATTAACAGGAAAAAATGATCTGTCCAATATATCGTTTTCAATTCTGTATGTCTGTTCGATAAATTCTACTTCGTCTTCCAAACTTTTTATCCGGTTCAGTGAATTGTCTTTAAATTTTTTTATGTATCCACTAAATGCTAGATTACACTATTATACTTTATATTAATACATGTCAAAAACTCAAGTAATATGACAAAGTGTGATAGTGTGAATGCAATGTGTCACAAGTATTACGAAAAAAGTTTGACATCCCATACGACTTCATTGTTTTTTGAAATTTTTCTAAACGCTAATACTTTTCATTGGATCAGGGTTGCATTTTAACAAAAGCATGTTCATGTGGGATAGTGTGACTACAAACTGTAATGTTGCATTATATTTTTTGACAGTCGAAACAAAACTCATTTGATTTCTATCTCACAAAATATTATGGAATATGTAAGGCTTGTGAGATAGTTTTATCTAGCCTTAATCAGTATCTGTTGTCTATTGATATGGGTTGTAATATTTCTGATCTCCTCTGTCATACCTGTATTTATGTGTACTTATTCATTCAGTACCCATGTTCTGTAACTTTGGTGAGATGTTGAGAATGAATCTTGATGACGCAGGTTCGATGGTTTCTTGATGACTGTTCTCACTGATGCAGGTTTGTTGATTCCAAATGTGAATGAATAATTGGCATATTCACTTTCTTCCTTCTTTCTTGAATTTTTCTTCTTAGGATATTTTTAGGTACAGTAACGTTTTCTTTCCTTTTTTCAGGTATACTCGTGGTTTTAATTATTTCATGTATTATTTTTTCATCAAAGTCACACTTTTCCCGTTTTTTTGTTTATAGACTCATGTATAATTTTAATTATTTTTTATGGACACATCTTTTTTTTTAAGTTCTTTTACTTTTCCTAAGAACATTTTTGAAAGTCACTTATTTTTCAAGGATTAAAAGTCCCTGTTTAGCTTCCTCTTAAGGATTAATTTTTATCTCAAGGATAATTATTGTTTAGAGACACTTTTTCCTCCTTAGATTTTTTTAATTTTTTTTTTATCTGAAGGATAATTATTATTTAAAGTCACTTTTTTATATTTTTTCGTCCTTAGCTTTCTCTTAATGATTTTTATTACTTTCTCTGAAGGATAATTATTATTTAAAGTCACTTTTTTATATTTTTTCGTCCTTAGCTTTCTCTTAATAATTTTTATTACTTTGTCTGAAGGATAATTATTATTTAAAGTCACTTTTTATATTTAAACTTCCTTTTTCACTTTGAGCCTTCGGTAAGGCTGGTACGTAATGCCACCGTTTTGCTTTACGCTACTAAGGGACCAAAACCGAATTTTTTAAAAGGCTAATATTTGCTAATATTTGCGCCAGTTATAATCTTACGCGTTGCAAGATTTAAAATAAATAATTTTTAATTTTGTTGGGTCTTTACGACCAACTTTATTTGAGTTCATATAAAAACTAAATTTACAAATTTCTTATTTTATATTATTGTGTTGACATATTTAAAGTAGTGGCGTGATTTAACATTAATACTTTGGCATTTATTGCAGAAATTGATTTCGCAAATATTACCAAATTCAGGTTAATAAAAGTAACTCAAGTTAAATTTCAATATTGCATATCAGCATAAAATCTATAAATTGTTGTTTAATTCCTAAAAATCTACTTTTTAACTACCAAATGTGCCGAAGTAGTTCGAATTTCGTAGAAAATCGAAAAACCCTCTACCAAATGCTTGGAAGGTTTGAACTAATCTTGTGTTTTACTTATGTGTGTGTGGTTTTATGTATTAGTGGCCTTGGTGGGGGTATATGTGGTGACATAACTCCTACCTCCTTAAAATGAAGTGACGGCCAAAGGGGCTTTGTCCGATTTGTTGCCGGAACTTCATTAATTATTTGGTCGAGTGAGTATGTTATTGTCATTGGTTTTCTTTTTATCACTGCAACTGTTAATATTATGATGAGAATTGTTATTGATCCAAAGACGGAATAAGTAACTTTCTCGTGTAGTTCTGTATTTGTCTGTAGGTTCTGAATTACTTTTTTATCTTGGAATCTGTAGTCATTAAGTTTTGGTAGTGTTATGTCGTTTATGTTTGAAAGAGCTGTAATGTGATTATTTAGATAAAGTGGTATTTCGATGAATATTGCATTGTCCCAATGTGTATTATTTTCGTTATTTTACCATACGTTATTGATGGCAATTCCGCAGTTGATAAATTGAATTAGAGTTGTGCTATTAATTGTGTGTTGTTTGGTCACATTGTTGCAAATTGTAATAATCTGTTGTATTGGAGGATTAATAATGATAATAAAGTTGGGTTCTGGGTGAATAATGTCAGTTTTTTGTCCTATATCTCTCAAATGACAAGAAGCGATTTCGTTCCTATTTATTATATCTCTAATACAGTTTGTATTCATGTTAAATTCTGATTCATAATTAGTTCTACAATAAAATAGATTTTCTATATGTTTACATTTTTCTTTATTAAGTGTCAAATTGTTTTCATTAATTAATGCATATTCTTCACTTATAATTTCTAATGTTTTATTGATTGGTGTTGGAATAATATGATAGAGTGTAAATTCATCTTTTGACATTATTGGGATTTTTTGTTAAATATAATATTAGTATTATTGTAATATGCGGTTAACTCAAGTAGTTCGAATATGTGTTCAAATGAGATAACGTTAATTACGGTTTTTAATTTATTATGGATTTGATTAAGTTCTATCGGGTCTAATATTAATTTTGGGATGATATTCTTAGGATAATGCTACCGCTTCTGAGATATTGTTTAGGTGCTGTGTGAGTATATCGATATTATAGTTTATTTGGTTTAGTAGTTTTTTTTTTTTTTTTTTTTTTTTTTTTTTTTTTTTTTTTTCTCTGAAAATGTTTCAGGGTTTTCCCTATTTTGGTTTAATCGTTTGATGCGTTTGTCTGTGTCATGTGTCAGTTTTTCCTTGATTGATTCCTGTAATTTGGCCTGAAATTCTTTAAATCGTTGTAGGTATTCGTGGTGTGTGTTGTAGCTTAAATATTTTTCGAATGTGGGCGCTCCTCCATAGAATAGTTGAAACGGTGTCAGTTTTGTCAAAATGTGTATAGAATTATTACTTCGGACAGTATTTCACCATTATCTAATGGCGGTTCTTATGCATTATATTTTTGTATAATAATTCTATATATTTCTGCAATCGTTGAATGTAGTCTTTCAACTGGTGAGTTACTAGTACTTTGTTGAAACGAAGTGTAATGTAAGTTAAATTCTTCCTTTCACTTTATATAAAAAAATTAAATTATTGTGGACCGCCACTGTCCACTTGATTAAATGAAACAACTCAAATAATTCGTTATAAGTTTTATTAAGCGTTTGGTTCGCAACCCAAGTAAGACTAACTTAATAATTAAAAATACAATTCTTTATATCTAATTAATTTGATTATTAAGCCATTCGCATTCCATTCCCACGTTGCACTTATCCAGGCGAAATGTGATCTGGTGTTTTATTTCCTTCAGACGGCGCGTGTGCAACGTCAGCATTATTTCTTGAGAGTTTATTGTGCTCGTGTGAAATAGATTGTGCTAACTTCAATAATGAACATGTTATTTTGGTCTTCATAATAAATAATATTTCTTCTGCAAAATGCGACCAGCGTTCCTGCAACTTTTTTGCAAGGGGATACTTCAGACCAAAATCTACATCGATCTTAAATGAAAAAAATAAATGTGTAAAACTTTTTTAACATAAAAGATATAAGTGTTTTTACTAAAAGTTACCCAGACGGCTTCGTGTATTCTGGCCATAGCTTAAAAACTTTAAAATTGTTTTTAGAGTTTGCAATTTGTTAGAAACGTATAGGAGTACACTTTTGCCAGTATATATCAAATTCATCTTGGGATATATTTGCAGATCTTAAAATTTGAATATCTTAAGTGTAATCTTCTTTATTTTCTGTAATATAGTAAACAGAGTATCGTTAAAGTATTCGGAATTTTATGTAAAACTATTAAAAATAGTTTTACATTTCTGTGAATATATAAATTAAACAAAAACTTTGTTGTTTGTTTTTTTAAAAAATGTTTTGCTTTAAACCACTTGGATTCAAAGCGTTCTTTATTTAAACACGTTCAAAATAATAATTATTTTTTTTTAAGAATAATTTTAATAATAATACCTTTAAAACAAAGTTACTTTTTGATAAGTCAGCATTTTTCTTGTTATTTAAAATACAAAGTAAATGAAATTGCATTAAATGGTCATGACAACAGGTAATAGCCAATTTACACTACAACGAAGTCTAGTACTGTCGAGATTTCGAGCCAAACCTAGTTGTTTTTGGCTAGATTTCCCGTACAAAACAAAATCTACTCCGTAACTAGATTTTGACGAAATCTATTCGAAATCTAATAGTACTTATTGATGAAACTATGTTTTTCCCCATATAGCACTAAAAACTACTTCCCTGCACAAGAAAAAAATGACATTTTAACAAAAAACAAAACAAAAACAATAAGAGCTGCTTGTTAAAATTGTTAAAAAAAAAAAATTATTGCGCGTCTTAAATATAATTGTTGTTAACTCCTCCACGGTCGTTCATGAGCGTCTTAAAAATAGGGTTAGTGATGCACTCTTATTGCAGGCGTTATCTTTCCCTCTTCTTCTGTTGGTGAGGTTATTGTAGGATTCAGCCAGTGTGGCCGGGTCAAAAAAATTTTTACAGCTAAATCTGTCATTAGACATGGCCAAAAATGCTAAAAATGATTTTAAAAAATGCTAAAATAACGCTAAAATTTTATTAAAGATATTTGCTAAAAATGTATTACCAGTATGAAATTTTATTTGAAACTTAATACATTTCAGTGACTTATTTTGTAACGAAATGGAAATATATGGTTATATTTAAGCACGTGGATAATGGATTTTGGTAAAGCACTGATACTTATAAATATATAGCACAGGTATTGAGATAAATTTAAATTTAGGGGGGCTGCAAGCCTCTGATATATGCAAAGTGTAAACGATGTATTTCCATGATATACAAAATTTTTTAGATCATTTTATTTTTTATAGTTTAAGAAAAGTTATTTTTTCAGCAGTTTAGAGCAAACTAACATTTACACCATTGAATTTTTATCTTAATACAAAGTGAAATTTGCTTGTGCTTTTATATCGTAATTTCAAAGGGCAAAAAATATTTGCAATCGACATGATAAGGGCATTTCTAATATTCCCTGAATATTGTGTTTTTTAACAAGACAGGTAAGATGTTTCTTAACATAAGAATTGTCCATTTTCATACGTATTTTAATTTGGGGTACAACTATTTTTGGTCAAAATTTATTATAATTTATAATTTTTTTTTAGTAAAATCAATAAAACTATTCGTCCAAATTTTTAAAATAAATAATGCTAAAAAAGCTAAAGACATTTTCCAAAAATGCTAAATAAAAGTTTTTAATGCTAAATTTAGCTGCAAAAATGCCAAAATGGCCACACTGTTCAGAACTAATGTTGTGGGAGGCTCTTTCTTTGCCTTTTTAATAGCCAAAAATGCTAGACCAATCGTAAGCAGAAAGGCAATAGCTATTGTAGTGTTTGTAATTCATGTTTCCTCTTTGATACTGTGGATGGAAATGTAATTCTTGGAGTGATTCCAACGATAATATGTTTAGTCTTCTTTTTTTCTCGATTGGACTTTCTGGCAACGTTGCTGGTGTTAATATCATTTGGGACGTTTCTAGATTATGATAAGATTTGTCGCCGATTGTTATGGTGGTGTTGTCTAATTTAATAAGGAATGTACCACTCAGATCATATTTCATAGCCTCTGTTGCAATTGTTTCATTGTTTAGGAGAATGATCCCATCAGAGATTTCTTCTATGCGTGGGACGTGATGCGCATTACTAGTTGGGCAAACCGATGTCTGACCAATTATAATATTTTTAATACAATTATCTTTACTTAAATCTATTAATTGATTTTTTTTTAAAATTTTAATCTTATTATAGCTTTTAAAATTATTGTTAATTGCATAAATTTCATTTTTACTTGTAAACATTTGTTCAAAATCCAGATTTAATATGAAATCATTTCTTATAACAGGTTTTACAATTATATTATTATATAAGATTGAATTTGTTATAGGGATTTTAATTACATATAGAATATTTGTATCATTACTTAGTATATCGATATTTGCTAATTCTAAAGCCTCTTCAATATTGTTAAATGGCATGTTTTCTTCTTTTAATTTATTTATAGCCATTGTAATTTTTTTTTTTTTTTTTTTTTGTTTAAAAAAAATGAATTAATTACATTGAGCTTTGCCAATTGAATGGCGTATTTAACATTTAGGATTGCCTCCTTTGCTAGTAAACAAATTTGCAACCTTTGGTTAGAAATTTGTTGTTGCTGACTTTTCAGCGGGGTTGAAAAGCAAAAACCAAATCGTAAAGAATTTAAGTTTGGTAAGAGATAAATTTACTCACGGTTCAACAAAAGGTTATAGTAAGTAAAACTCGGTGTGGTTAAACGTTACAAGCCTTTTATTTTATAAAAAATATTTAGGAAGATAGAGCTAGTGCACAGGTATATAATTTTTACAACACGTCACGACGATTAGCTTCACAAATTGCCGCCTTTAAGGCGAATTCCCTCTGTCAAACTCTCTTAGCGGCATTCACGGTAGCAACCTACAGCAGGGGCTCGATGTCCAGATCAAGAAAGTCGTCCTCCTGATCTAAAAGCATTTCTTCAGAGGGCGCCTCAACAGCTAGTCTAATTTTAATCCTTAGTATATCAATATTTTCATTTATGACTGTATCATCTTTTTTTTATTGTATTTGAAAAGTATAATAGTTTATTATTCTCTTGTGCAAAATCAACTTTATTATATTTCCTTATAAATCAAATTCCAAGAAACTTAAAAAATACGTTACGTTCTGCAAATACGGAATGAATATCAAGAATTCCAATAATTGCAGTCACCATCGCGACCAAACACTAGTTTAAATCATCAGTCAAACACACCTAACAACAAGCAATGACAACCATCGTTATCACGAAGCCTGTGTGCTAGCTATGTTTAACTGTTGACCAGCCAAACCAACCTGCAAATACGGAATGAGCTTTCTCGTTGGTTGTTCCGCTTTTATACAAAAAGCCATGAGCTTTCAATCAAATGAAAGATCGTTCATGTACACAAATAAGCTTTAACTCGACGAAGGATCTTTTTCTCTTTGCAGAGTCTTTTACCTATAATCTGTCACACATGCTAGTGACGAACAAAAATATAGCAGTCATTAGAAAATTTACAAAATAATAAAATAAGTAAAATACAAAATAATAAAATAACTAAAAATAACAAAAATAATAACATTTCAATGCTTAATAAAATATAATCCGCTACAGACTATCCCTTTGGCGCACCTGACCTCGACCCGAGTGGTGCGTCAACCCTCTATATGGCGTCTTCTACTAGGCTTTTCTAGGTTGTCCACGTCTCTTCATGGGATGAACTGGCATTGGAGGCTGCTGGCTGTTGGTACCCCTGTACAATGTCAATGCGGATGCATGATAGGTACCGAGTGGAATCTTCAAATTGTCCGGTAAGGACACTTCATATAATGCTGACCCAATCTTCTTTGTTATGATGTAGGGTCCATCACGCTTAGGAACAAATTTTGATGTTATACCTCTGGCCATGTTACTTAAAACGTGAGTTGTGACCAGTACCTCAGTACCAGCATTAAATTTTGGTTGGGGTCTTCTCTGTTGATCAGCATAAACTTTGTTCTTGTACAGCATTTTCGCCTCGGCTTCTTTTGCGTGTTTGTAAATATCCGCTATCGTCTGAATATACGGTGATACCTCTGGGATGAAACTCTCGGACTCAACTATTGCTCTCACATCGTGCCCAACGTCATTGACGGTACGCAGCTCTCTACCAAAGGTAAGATAGGCTGCACTATAACCGGTACGCTGGCATTTCGCAGTATTCATCGCAAAACGTATGGCGGCTAGACTTTGATCCCAGTTATCATGTTGATGCTGTACCAGAATTGCCAACTGGCCCTTTAGATCTCTGTTTTTTTGTTCCACTGGATTTGCCTCAGGATGGTACACTGGTGTACATTGTTGTTGTATTCCAAGGCAAAACGTCACTTGCTGCATTACAGCCGATACGAACTGTACGCCATTGTCGGATTTGATGCGTCTAGGAAGTCCGTAGCGCAAAAAGATTTCATTTATGAGAATTTTAGCGCACGCCTCTGCGGTCGCCTCTTGAAGTTTAAAGATTTCTATCCACCGACTGGCAACATCCTTTACAATCAATACGCAGCGATAGGCACCTGGAGTCTGGGGTAAAGGACCAAATAAGTCCACAGCAACTACTTCAAATCGCTGCCTACTACTCGTTGTCTGCAAAAGACCGGCAGGTCTCATATTTGTTGCTTTAAAGCGCTTGCTCAATACAAGTTTCAACATACTTAGCAATTTCACCGCGCATTCCCGGCCAATAATACCTACTAGCAATGCGAGCGATAGTTCTTCCACGCAGTAATGCCCTGCGGTACTTTCATCATGATATGCCTTTAAAATGTTGCTACGTTCCTGGGTGGGTATAACTAGTTGTGCATCTTCACAATCGTCATTAGCATAACAGTGCAAGATGCCACCGTTAAGTAGATAGCACCTGTTTATCCAACGAAGGGAGTTTTCATCTTGTGTTTCTAATGAAGTGATTATATCCTTCAAGTACACATCCTTCATTTGCTCCTCTCGAATTTCCGTAGCGCTTCTTGCCGGCATGTCAACAAAAATGCAAAAATTGGATTTTTATCATCCCCTTCAAGATGACGGCCTTCACTGTAGCATATCAGCTACATAATTAGCTTTTCCAGGTATGTGCTCTATAGTAAAATTGTACTGTTGGAGTTGTAATCCCCATCTAGCGAGCCTCCACGTTGGTGATTTTAAGGTGAGCAACCACTTCAGGGGTTTGTGGTCCGTTTTTAGTTTAATCTCTTTACCCTCTATATAGCCACGAAATTTGCTACAGGCCCACACTATAGCCATCGCCTCTCGCTCTGTAGTTGAGTAGTTGCATTCTGCGTTGCTCAGTAAACGGCTGGCGTATTCTATAGGGTGCTCCTCTGGTCCCTCCCCCTGAAGTAAAACTGCCCCAAGAGCGTAGGCACTTGCATCTCTCTTTATTATATAGGGCATATTCTCAGAAGCCTGCCCTAGAACAGGTGTAGTTGTCAAGGCTTTCTTTAATGAGTCGAATGCTTTGATCTCCTCCTCCTTCCATTTCCACACCACCGCTTTTCTAGTAAAACTCGTAAGTGGTCTAGCAATGTTGGCATATTGATCGATAAATCGCCTGTACGAAGAGCATGTTTGAATAAATGAAATCGGCTCCTTCACGTTCATAGGCTCCCTGCGGTCAACAATCGCCTGTGTTTTGTTTGAATCTACTGCTATACCCTCTGGTGTGAGTACATGGCCAAGAAAATTTACCCTACAACAGAAAAATCGCCATTAACTGTTATTTGAGCGTAATTTGTATAATAAAAGACGATACACGACTACATCAATGTCCATCACTTATGTCCCTGGAACATATGATGATGTCGTCGAGGTAGGCAAATATACAAATTCCAGGAATACCAGACTTAAATCGATTAATTAGCCTTTGAAAAGTTTCGGGTGCGCTACGCAATCCAAATGGCATTCTCTTGAAACGGTAAGTTCCAAATGGATTTATAATACAAGTTTTATCGCAATCTTCCTTGGCTACTTCTATTTGGTAATATCCACATTGTAAATCTAAAGTAGTCATATAATTTATGCTCTTGGCGGAATGCAGAAAATCATCCATTTTAGGTAATGAATATCTATCGGGAACAGTAAACGAGTTCAATTTTCGGTAGTCCACACACACGCGAATAGAGCCATCCTTAGGAACCATAACCACCGATGAGGAACATGCTGACTCACATTCCTCGATGATGTCATTCTCGAGCATACTTTTTATTTCGTTGTTTAGTTCATGAGCCTTCGCATATGACAGGCGATAAGGGGGTAAGGAAATTGGCTCATGGTTGCGTATTTATTTTGTGTACGGCATACGGTGAAGGTGTACCCAAACCACCAAAAACTGTTTGATGTTTTATGAGGATCTGGTCCAGCTGCTTCTTTTGATCATTGTTCAATTCCGCTCCGTCAGTTGCCTTCAGTATTTTATATTCAAAGGCATGTAGAGGTGTAAAGATGGGCTCTTCATTATCCTTTGGTGGATTGTACACCACGCCACTAAACAGTCCTGCATCTTTTGACCTTTCGGTGGTTGTCATATCTATAGGTATAGCATCCCTGAAAATTGCTTGGATCGAATGTGGAGAGTTATTACTTTCCTTGTTGTAGCCAGGACCATAAGATTCGAAATCTGAGATATGCGTTCCGCAGATTCTTTTAGGTGGGGTTTTTAGCGGTTCTGCCATCACTACAGACGTTACTCTTTTGCAAGAGTTTTCTGAAACCTTTATCGTTTCAAGAAGATTTCAGTCCAGAGGCCATGTATCACAGAAATCAAACTGCTGGTCAGGGTAATTTTCAAAATACCAGTATCTTTGCCCCATATTTTAAACGATACCTGCTTCTTCCATAAAATCGGATCCAATCAACGTTCGATTGCTTTTGTCCTCGGTAAAAACTAAAAATTATATATTTAGACATCTACCACTAACAACAATTTTACATTGTGTTGTCAAGTACTCTCTGTCACAAGAGGTACCATCAGCAAGAGAGACGTTACATATTATGGTTTTGTATTGACAGCCTTTCGTATTGGCCACACTGGTTTTAGCACCGGAGTCAAAATACGCTTGACCAGGAACACCAAACATTTGGACATTTACCACTGGAATCTTCCGTCCCAGTCATAAACCCACTGAGTTGAAACTTAGTGAGGCACTCGGTGAGGCAGCATTATTTTTCCCCTTGCAATTTGGGCAGCTCTTACGACGCCTGGAGTATTACATCCGTAGCATGTAAAATTTGGTTTAAGCACGACAGGATCAATCTTTGTTGATTGTTGTTTTGTAATTATGTCCTGTTGTTTAAAACAGGTTTTAACTGTATGTCCCTTTTTCCGACAAAAAGAACAGCGCTTTGGACCGCTCTCAGAATCACTGGCCATTTTGGCAACATCAGTGTTTACTGCCCCGCGTTCGCTAATTACATGCTCTGCTTCGCGAGCATCTACCAATAACTCATTAAACGTTTTTAATTTATGACGGAAAAGACGTTCACGAATGTGAGCGTGCAGCATTCCAAAAACCATATCAAGTTGGCCAGATTCCGACGGGCAACTTGTAAGTTGAGAAAACAAGGCGCGTTTTTTACGAATAAAAGAATCTGTTGGCTCATTTTTCTGCTGCTTAATCTCGTTGATTTCAAGGTAAATTCTCCAGGCTGGTTTTGGAGGCGAAAACGACTCACGCAATATATGCACCACGTCATTAAAACAGTTAACGTCCACACGCACACCTCGCCACCATTCTGCAGCATCACCCTCTAACAGCATCGGCATTCCATTAACCGCATCACCATCAGAAATTTTCTCACCCATTTTAAATGTCGATATAGCTGAAATAAATTCTTCCACCTTTGCTGGAATACGTTCGCCACCATACCGTACGGAACATGTTCTGAAAGAGCCACATTTCTCGTTGGGCCTACCCACTGCACTTAAAAGTTGTTCGAACTGTTCAGTTGATAAAGTAACCATTTTGTTTTTCACCGCAATGCGTTCACTTCTTCTTACAGCTCCAAAAAATTCTGCCACGTTTTATCTTAATATATTCTACCACTGACAACATATGTATATGTATATGCGTATTCACTGCCACTTAGTTGGGCGCCAATTATAATAGTTTATTATTCTCTTTTGTGCAAAATCAACTTTATTATTTTTCCTTATAAATCAAATTCCAAGAAACTTAAAAAATACGTTACGTTCTGCAAATACGGAATGAATGTCAGGAATTCAAATAATTGCAGTCACCATCGCGACCAACAACTATTTTAAATCATCAGTCAAACACACCTAACAACAAGCAACGACAACCATCGTTATCACGAAGCCTGTGTGCTAGCTATGTTTAACTGTTAACCATCCAAACCAACCTCCAAATACGGAATGAGCTATTCTCGTTGGTTGTTCCGCTTTTATAGAAAAAGACATGAGCTTTTGTACATGATCTTTCAATCAAATGAAAGATCGTTCATGTACACAAATAAACTTTAACTCAACGAAAGAGCTTTTTCTCTTTGCAGAGTCTTTTACCTATAATCTGTCACACATGCTAGTGGCGAACAAAAATTTACAAAATAATAAAATAAGTAAAATACAAAATAATAAAATAACTAAAAATAACAAAAATAATAACATTTCAATGCTTAATAAAATATAATCCGCTACAAAAGTCATTTATTAAATTGGTAATATTATTTAACTGATTTGCAAAATTCGTATTAATAATTACTTGTTGATTAGTATTGCTTGATAACTCTTCTTAGGTCCGGTAATTAGTTTCCAAATCTTTCCCAGGGTGTCAATTGATCTAGTTCGTCTACCAGGTGAGATATTTTTCAATGCGTACAATAAGTCGATTGTCTGATTCAATTCGTAGTACATTGTATTGTATAAGGGATTTGTTTAAGGTTGTCTACGTAGATTTTCGTCTGTTTTAAAAAGTCAGAATAGGATTCAAGATTGATTTGATGAATAAATTTGAATGTGCCGCCTTGGATGATTCCGTATCCTTAACTTATTGTTATCACGTACGAGTTCGTATAATTAAGTATTTGCACCTCTGCATTTAGCATTGGCAGCAACAATCTGTAAAAGATATAAAATTGCCATATGACAAGAAAAGGTGGTTTGAATTTTTAATTTTTTATATGGTCTTTATGTACTACTTTGTTAGATTCTGTTAGTATGGTACTTTTCCTATTTTCCATAACTATTTCTTCTTTGTATCGAGCTGATAGTTTTGAACCTCATCTTTTATTAATTCTGGCATACATTTTTTGTCCTGGTGTATAGTTCTTAAATGGTTTCCTTTTTTTTTTTTGTTGTGGAATTTTAAATCTTTCTGCTGCTTTTTTTTTACTAATTTTTCTATATTTGCTTTCCTTGCATTTTCATACTGATCCGGAGTAGTGCTTACCCTTCTTCCGAAGAAAAGCTCAATTGGTTTCCTTCCTGTACTAGAATGCATAGTTTAGTTGTATTCATAAACTGATCTGTCCAATAACTCATCAAAATTCCTATGTATTTTGTCTGTCATAAGACAACATTATTTCCGATAAGGTAGAATGGAAACGCTCTATCTGGCCATTTACTGTACTCTTATAAGGTGGAGTTTTAAAAATTTGTATATTGTTTAAAGCTTTTTCATGGTCAATAACAACTCCGAAATTAAATAATATTTTTCTTAAAGGTTCAAGGATGTCTCCAATTGATCTGGAATTTATTTGAATCGCTTGAGCGTATTTTGTGAGTTTATCTATTGCAGTTAGTACGAAACGTTTTTCGGTG
Organism: Pollenia amentaria; assembly: GCA_943735925.1. Lineage (NCBI taxonomy): Eukaryota > Metazoa > Arthropoda > Insecta > Diptera > Polleniidae > Pollenia > Pollenia amentaria. The sequence continues at coordinate 89,991,231 of OX031006.1, forward strand.
GACCAAATATCTATGTGTAGTATTTCTCCCTAATATTGAGGAATTTCGGTAGCTGAAATGTTAGATTTATTGGGATGGCGATCATATTTTCCCTCTTTACAAACCCTACATTGATCTATTTTTTTTTTAATTTTTCGTGCATTTTTGGAAAATAAAATTTTTCTGGGAGTTGCATTTTGTTCTCCCTTGCATTTCTATGAGCTCTTTTATGGACTTTTAGTGACTCTTCCTCCTGTCTTGCAATGTCTGTCAAATCTTCTACTTTTGTCTGTGTATACCTTATCTTATAATTTAAAAAATGAATTGGATATATTGATTGTATCTTGCCCATTATTCTTTCATTTGTAAACAACCCAGTTACTATATCTGGGTTGAGATACCTCTTCAGGATTGCTACAAGGTCTTCTTGTGAATAATTTTAAGCTTTAATAATGTGTACCTTATTTAGGTATCTGTCAATGTCATATATGTCTTGTTTTTTTGTAGCATTATTTGCTTCAACTTGTAAATGAAAATTCCTATCTTGTCTTCGAGCTTCTGGGTGTTGTGGTGGAGGTCGCTTCCCGTAAAGACCGTTATTTACCGGTTTATTCATGTAATTAATATTGCGAGTCCTAATATTTTGGTCAGTCAATGTCTATTGGTTCAACTTGAATCAAATGAATCGCTCGCTCTTATAAATCTTGTAAACTAAGAAAGTCTTAAAAAAAATTTGTACCCAAAAATGTCTATTGGTTCAGGTGGCTTTTGCACAAAAGGTCTTGGAGGTGGATTATTATATTGGATGTATTTAGGAAAAGCACCTTGATTTTGATAATTTTTATTTCTGTATGTTTCAACAGGCGGCTGTCTATCGAATTGGTCAGATGGTCGTGGTGGTGGTGGAATTTGTGCTAATTCTGGGTTAAATTTATTTGGAGTAACAACATGATTGTTACGTGGAGGGACAGGTCTAAAATTCTGCTTTGATTTTATGTTCTGTGCATAGTTTGTTCTAAACTTTTGGTTTTCCAACTTAGGACATAGATGTAAGGCTTTAGGCAAATCGGTTGGTGCCTTCATCGCTATAAGCCTTGGAAGATACCCTTTCAAGCCTCGTATGAAGGTATCTAATGCCTTGTCTCTGTAAGTTTGGGTCAAGTGATGTAACGACTCTTGCCCAATATCCATACAATTGATTTTGTTCAATATCAAAGATATGTGGTTATACACTCTCTGATAAAATTCTTGAACTGAATCTGTACCTTGAATCAAAGAGGCCAGTTGGTACTCTAAAGTACTGACATCTCTCTTGTCTGCATAATGAAGGGTGAGAAAGCGAGAAATACTTTCCCAATTTAATGGGGTGTTGTATGATTCTAGGATTGCATCAGCATGTCCTATTATTTATTCCGCACAACGCTCAAAATTCCGAAATACTTTGCAGTTCCTCTTAGGTTTTTATATATATCTAAAATCATTTCTACCGACTTCCTCCTGGGTACCCCGAAAATTCCCGTACGCACCTGTCGACGTCTGGTACCCCATCTAGTTCACCTAACTGAGCCCTGTGTTGTGGTTTAATTATTTGGTCCTGTTCATTTTGAACCGCAGGATTTATAATATTTTGTACTATTCCCCTAGCCTGCTCTTGCATTGTTTCTGAAACTATTCTTTTGATTTTATTTTTGTAGACTAACGGTGATGCGACGTGCTGCCTTGTAGGACGATTTACACTTTTCCCGTAGTCCTTGGGTTTTGTGGTGACCACACGCTAACTTATTGGACGAATTTTACACTCTCGTTCTTCCGTTTTTAAGGGCTTAGTCAATTTACTGTAGAGAACGCGTGTCCCCACGTTGGGCGCCAATTAAACAAAAAACATTGTGGGACGTAGTTATGTTTGATTATAACTGAAGTGCTTAATGTAATGATTATGATTATACAATACAACAGTGGTTGTATTGTGTGAAGATTTAGTTATTTCTTGAAGAGAAATTAATTAAATTTTATTATCAAGGTGGTGTACTTTTAACTTTTGGAGTGAAAGTTCGTCTGTTATTGATTTAGGATGTAGTGGACTATAGGTAGGTGAAATGAGAAGTATTTCGTCCCAAAAATTGTTTGCTTAACCTTCGTAAACCATTCCATTTACAATGATTGTACAATTCCTGAATTTAATTAGGATTGTGCCTTTTATGGTAAATGGTTGTTTTTTGCAAGAAGTATTTATATAAGTGTTTGCGACATTAATAAAAAGTACAACATTTTGTTTTGGTTGTGATATAGAGGAGATGTGACCCTTCTCTTTGAAATGACATTTCGCTGTTCTATTATTTAATATATTGCGTATACAGGTCGATTCTTTGATGTCTTCCTGTTCAATGATATTTTCGCAAAATAATTGGGGGATTCACAAGGTGTCATAAAGTCATATGTCTTAAAATAATAACATGAAAAAATACGACTGTTGTGAGCAACCCCTCATAATTTAATGTGCTATTAATTACGACAGCACAATAAACATAGCAAGCCACGTTCTATTTATTTAAGACACTTTTTGTTTACAAACCAACAACAATATTTTTAAACCATTGTAAAATGTTAGAACATTATGACAATAAACCATGATAGCACACCTTGTGAATACCCCAAATGTTTTTTCAATTTGTGGGCAAATTTTGTTTGTGGATAATATTTTATGTTCATTAACTAGTGCATACGGCATTACATTGATAAATGTGTCGTTTATTGTTAAAGTGGTGTAACTCCATATTTTTAATAAAAACATATTTTTGTAGAATAGTATCACATTTAGTCATATCTTTCGTAGTAACAGTGAAGCAACTGCAATATTTGCACCAAAACCCCATAGATGACGTTACTTGTTTACTCGCAGAAGTAAAACTGCAAAATATTCACTATAAGAGTGAAGTAAAGGCTCGTTTTCTCGAAATTTAATTACAAGGAGATAATTCACTGTTACAATGAACGACACAAATGTTGTATGGTTTATTGGCAAGGGTATAATTTGAGTTAGTTCATAAGTCTTATTTTCAACGATAGGTATTTTTATATTAAAAATTATATATAAATAAAAATTAATCAAGCTCGAGGCCAGTGTTTTTTTTTTTTGTAAATAAATATTCCTTTTTATTTAATTCCGATATTTCGATCTTCGTTGAAGATCATCATCAGGGATTGTTTCCTTAAATTTAATTAAAAGAACAATAAAACATAAGTATAAGCATCATTATTATAAACATACAAATAACAACAACATATATAGACAACAATCACACAAATTTTGCTTTTTTAAACAGTTTTATACGTTCACAATATATTCACACACTCACAGTGAATTTTTATTAATACAAAAACTTAAAAATACATTGTGTACGTATCAACATCTAAAATAACACTAAACTTAAAAATTATTACTGCAGTTTGATCTTATTTACTAAGCCTCTGTAGTTATTAGCACACGAACACTCTACGTCGCTCTTAAAGTTGACGCTCTTTTTTGTTGCTATGATGTGAAGCATCTCAAGCATGTATCGACGTTTGTAATTCGGCTCTGTTTGTAACACACCTACATTACTAAAATCAGGCGAGTGTTTGTTTTTGACACAGTGGTCCACAAGTGCTGTTTTTGGTGTTTCTCTACCGAGTTTTAATTTCTGATCAGATTTATGGCCTGCAATCCTAGTTTTTAGCTTGTTTTTTGTGGTTCCGATATAAACCTTGTCACAACTTTCGTTTAAATTTCCAATACAGGGTATATTATATATAACATTTGATTTTTCCATGTTCTGAATTTTATCTTTAGTTTTGCTGTATATTTTAGAGAGATTGTTGTCCGTTTTGTGTGCCATTCTAAAGTTTTCACCATTAAAAAGTTTGGATTTTTCAAATCTCTCTGATATTTCAGGTACATAGGTAAGGGATTTATAAATCATTGATATGTCAGTAACTTTCGAACGGTTTACAATTCTATTTTCATAGTCACGAATAAGTTTATTCGTAAGTTTTGTAGGAAAATTGTTGTCAAGAAGGATGTTTCTAATTTTAATTATATTATTTTTATGGAACTCCAAGTCACTGAGATTCAACACTCTTATTATTAAGTTTTTAGCCGTATTAATGATAACCCTTTTTGGATGTTTCGAAAAGTAGTTAATAATTCTACCGGAAGCTGTCTGTTTTTGGTACCAATCCATTTTTAAGTTATTCCCATCTCTGATTACAACGGTATCCAGATACGGTAATCTAAAATTAGACTCTTTTTCAGCTGTAAACTTAATACTATGGTGAAAACTATTTAAATTTGTCAGTATCTCCTCAATTGCACTTTCCCTTACTATACTAAAGATGTCATCCACATATTTCGTCAAAATCTTTGGTTTTTCCGCTAGCCTTTCAAACACCGTCTCCAACAATTTCTCCATTACAATATCTGCAACTATTGGCGATGCTGGTGATCCCATCGGTAGACCCTTCCTTTGAGTAAATATTTTACCATCATACTTAAAATACCGATTGTCCTTTATACAGAATTTCACAATACGTAGAAATAGTCCTTTTGTCATATTTGTAAACTTTTCAATTTCCTCCCATTTTTCTTCAATAATATTTAACGCTAAATCAACAGGGACACTGGGGAACAGAGAAACAACATCAAACGATATTAATCTTTCATCGTCCTGTATAGTCAAGTCTTTTATCTTATTCCTAAATTGCACCGAATCCTTAACGTTATATATCGAATTTTCCGTAATTCTTTTTAATATCACCGTGATATATTTGCAAAGTTCACTTGCTGGGGAATTTATAGAGGAACATATGGGTCTTAACGGGTAATTTTCCTTGTGTATTTTTGGGAGTCCATATATCCTTGGAGCTACCGACACTTCAGTTTTAAGTCTTCTCTTCTCTCTTTCAGAGATTATATTATGTTTAAACATTTCTTCCACTAAATCGTTATTAGTTTTTTGAAGTCCGCTTGTCAAATCCTTATTCAATCTCCGATATGTCATCATGTCTCCTATAATATTCTTCATTCTCATATCATATTCCTCTTTCTCTAGAGCTACTGTAACATTACCCTTATCGGCGGTTAAAATTAAAATATGCCTATTCGCATTTAGAAACCTTCTTGCCTTTTCCACTATGTTTAGTGTGTATCGATCCCTGTTGCTCATTTTAAGTTTATTCAAGTGATTGTCAATTATATATGTAAATCTCGTCCTAGCTGTTTCCTGGTCTTCTTTTTGTTGTATAGTTTGTATAAAATCCTCTCCATCTGTTATGAATTTTAGCATAGGAAATTCGCTTTTTGTTACTGGTAACGCATGTTTCCGTCCCAGCGAGAGAATCCACTGTATATCATCAGGTATGTCTGTTCTCGTCAAGTTCCTAAACCATTTCCTATTAAATTTAATGTCAAGTTCCTTTTTCTGTGCTTCTTTCAATTTGTCAAATTTTTCCTTATGTTTATGTTTAATCCTTTCATTCAAAGATTTTGTAAGAATGTTCTCGCTGTCCCACAGTGCGAGTGCTTCTTCTTCGGTTAGTTGTTTGTTTAACAATATTTTAATATTCTCCTGATGTTTCTCATTGTGTTTTAAAAGTTCATGTTTCTGTTTTAGTAGTAAATTTAGCAGTTTGCCATGGAAATTCTGTACATACTTAGATAGTGTTTGTCTAGTAGTAGATTTTGTATTTATTGTCGTTTCAAAAATGTTATATATTTTCTTAGTAGAATTTATCAAGAAAGTTGGAACTATACCTGTGTTTCTACAGCGCACCAGAAAAGTTATCGATGCTTTTAACTTTATGTGCTTGTCCCTTATTGACTTGTATTTGTTTATGTTCGTTTTGATATTTTTGTTCTTATTAAATTTATTGTAAACCATTTTGATGTTATTATTGCGGCGTGCTCTCCGTTCAAGTTAATAAAATATGTTATTATTCGACCTTTCCAATTTTAAATAAATAAAAATTAATCAAGCTCGAGGCCAGTGTTTTTTTTTTGTAAATAAATATTCCTTTTTATTTAATTCCGATATTTCGATCTTCGTTGAAGATCATCATCAGGGATTGTTTCCTTAAATTTAATTAAAAGAACAATAAAACATAAGTATAAGCATCATTATTATAAACATACAAATAACAACAACATATATAGACAACAATCACACAAATTTTGCTTTTTTAAACAGTTTTATACGTTCACAATATATTCACACACTCACAGTGAATTTTTATTAATACAAAAACTTAAAAATACATTGTGTACGTATCAACATCTAAAATAACACTAAACTTAAAAATTATTACTGCAGTTTGATCTTATTTACTAAGCCTCTGTAGTTATTAGCACACGAACACTCTACGTCGCTCTTAAAGTTGACGCTCTTTTTTGTTGCTATGATGTGAAGCATCTCAAGCATGTATCGACGTTTGTAATTCGGCTCTGTTTGTAACACACCTACATTACTAAAATCAGGCGAGTGTTTGTTTTTGACACAGTGGTCCACAAGTGCTGTTTTTGGTGTTTCTCTACCGAGTTTTAATTTCTGATCAGATTTATGGCCTGCAATCCTAGTTTTTAGCTTGTTTTTTGTGGTTCCGATATAAACCTTGTCACAACTTTCGTTTAAATTTCCAATACAGGGTATATTATATATAACATTTGATTTTTCCATGTTCTGAATTTTATCTTTAGTTTTGCTGTATATTTTAGAGAGATTGTTGTCCGTTTTGTGTGCCATTCTAAAGTTTTCACCATTAAAAAGTTTGGATTTTTCAAATCTCTCTGATATTTCAGGTACATAGGTAAGGGATTTATAAATCATTGATATGTCAGTAACTTTCGAACGGTTTACAATTCTATTTTCATAGTCACGAATAAGTTTATTCGTAAGTTTTGTAGGAAAATTGTTGTCAAGAAGGATGTTTCTAATTTTAATTATATTATTTTTATGGAACTCCAAGTCACTGAGATTCAACACTCTTATTATTAAGTTTTTAGCCGTATTAATGATAACCCTTTTTGGATGTTTCGAAAAGTAGTTAATAATTCTACCGGAAGCTGTCTGTTTTTGGTACCAATCCATTTTTAAGTTATTCCCATCTCTGATTACAACGGTATCCAGATACGGTAATCTAAAATTGGACTCTTTTTCAGCTGTAAACTTAATACTATGGTGAAAACTATTTAAATTTGTCAGTATCTCCTCAATTGCACTTTCCCTTACTATACTAAAGATGTCATCCACATATTTCGTCAAAATCTTTGGTTTTTCCGCTAGCCTTTCAAACACCGTCTCCAACAATTTCTCCATTACAATATCTGCAACTATTGGCGATGCTGGTGATCCCATCGGTAGACCCTTCCTTTGAGTAAATATTTTACCATCATACTTAAAATACCGATTGTCCTTTATACAGAATTTCACAATACGTAGAAATAGTCCTTTTGTCATATTTGTAAACTTTTCAATTTCCTCCCATTTTTCTTCAATAATATTTAACGCTAAATCAACAGGGACACTGGGGAACAGAGAAACAACATCAAACGATATTAATCTTTCATCGTCCTGTATAGTCAAGTCTTTTATCTTATTCCTAAATTGCACCGAATCCTTAACGTTATATATCGAATTTTCCGTAATTCTTTTTAATATCACCGTGATATATTTGCAAAGTTCACTTGCTGGGGAATTTATAGAGGAACATATGGGTCTTAACGGGTAATTTTCCTTGTGTATTTTTGGGAGTCCATATATCCTTGGAGCTACCGACACTTCAGTTTTAAGTCTTCTCTTCTCTCTTTCAGAGATTATATTATGTTTAAACATTTCTTCCACTAAATCGTTATTAGTTTTTTGAAGTCCGCTTGTCAAATCCTTATTCAATCTCCGATATGTCATCATGTCTCCTATAATATTCTTCATTCTCATATCATATTCCTCTTTCTCTAGAGCTACTGTAACATTACCCTTATCGGCGGTTAAAATTAAAATATGCCTATTCGCATTTAGAAACCTTCTTGCCTTTTCCACTATGTTTAGTGTGTATCGATCCCTGTTGCTCATTTTAAGTTTATTCAAGTGATTGTCAATTATATATGTAAATCTCGTCCTAGCTGTTTCCTGGTCTTCTTTTTGTTGTATAGTTTGTATAAAATCCTCTCCATCTGTTATGAATTTTAGCATAGGAAATTCGCTTTTTGTTACTGGTAACGCATGTTTCCGTCCCAGCGAGAGAATCCACTGTATATCATCAGGTATGTCTGTTCTCGTCAAGTTCCTAAACCATTTCCTATTAAATTTAATGTCAAGTTCCTTTTTCTGTGCTTCTTTCAATTTGTCAAATTTTTCCTTATGTTTATGTTTAATCCTTTCATTCAAAGATTTTGTAAGAATGTTCTCGCTGTCCCACAGTGCGAGTGCTTCTTCTTCGGTTAGTTGTTTGTTTAACAATATTTTAATATTCTCCTGATGTTTCTCATTGTGTTTTAAAAGTTCATGTTTCTGTTTTAGTAGTAAATTTAGCAGTTTGCCATGGAAATTCTGTACATACTTATATAGTGTTTGTCTAGTAGTAGATTTTGTATTTATTGTCGTTTCAAAAATGTTATATATTTTCTTAGTAGAATTTATCAAGAAAGTTGGAACTATACCTGTGTTTCTACAGCGCACCAGAAAAGTTATCGATGCTTTTAACTTTATGTGCTTGTCCCTTATTGACTTGTATTTGTTTATGTTCGTTTTGATATTTTTGTTCTTATTAAATTTATTGTAAACCATTTTGATGTTATTATTGCGGCGTGCTCTCCGTTCAAGTTAATAAAATATGTTATTATTCGACCTTTCCAATTTTAAATAAATAAAAATTAATCAAGCTCGAGGCCAGTGTTTTTTTTTTTTTTTTTTGTAAATAAATATTCCTTTTTATTTAATTCCGATATTTCGATCTTCGTTGAAGATCATCATCAGGGATTGTTTCCTTAAATTTAATTAAAAGAACAATAAAACATAAGTATAAGCATCATTATTATAAACATACAAATAACAACAACATATATAGACAACAATCACACAAATTTTGCTTTTTTAAACAGTTTTATACGTTCACAATATATTCACACACTCACAGTGAATTTTTATTAATACATAAGGAAAATTACCCGTTAAGACCCATATGTTCCTCTATAAATTCCCCAGCAAGTGAACTTTGCAAATATATCACGGTGATATTAAAAAGAATTACGGAAAATTCGATATATAACGTTAAGGATTCGGTGCAATTTAGGAATAAGATAAAAGACTTGACTATACAGGACGATGAAAGATTAATATCGTTTGATGTTGTTTCTCTGTTCCCCAGTGTCCCTGTTGATTTAGCGTTAAATATTATTGAAGAAAAATGGGAGGAAATTGAAAAGTTTACAAATATGACAAAAGGACTATTTCTACGTATTGTGAAATTCTGTATAAAGGACAATCGGTATTTTAAGTATGATGGTAAAATATTTACTCAAAGGAAGGGTCTACCGATGGGATCACCAGCATCGCCAATAGTTGCAGATATTGTAATGGAGAAATTGTTGGAGACGGTGTTTGAAAGGCTAGCGGAAAAACCAAAGATTTTGACGAAATATGTGGATGACATCTTTAGTATAGTAAGGGAAAGTGCAATTGAGGAGATACTGACAAATTTAAATAGTTTTCACCATAGTATTAAGTTTACAGCTGAAAAAGAGTCCAATTTTAGATTACCGTATCTGGATACCGTTGTAATCAGAGATGGGAATAACTTAAAAATGGATTGGTACCAAAAACAGACAGCTTCCGGTAGAATTATTAACTACTTTTCGAAACATCCAAAAAGGGTTATCATTAATACGGCTAAAAACTTAATAATAAGAGTGTTGAATCTCAGTGACTTGGAGTTCCATAAAAATAATATAATTAAAATTAGAAACATCCTTCTTGACAACAATTTTCCTACAAAACTTACGAATAAACTTATTCGTGACTATGAAAATAGAATTGTAAACCGTTCGAAAGTTACTGACATATCAATGATTTATAAATCCCTTACCTATGTACCTGAAATATCAGAGAGATTTGAAAAATCCAAACTTTTTAATGGTGAAAACTTTAGAATGGCACACAAAACGGACAACAATCTCTCTAAAATATACAGCAAAACTAAAGATAAAATTCAGAACATGGAAAAATCAAATGTTATATATAATATACCCTGTATTGGAAATTTAAACGAAAGTTGTGACAAGGTTTATATCGGAACCACAAAAAACAAGCTAAAAACTAGGATTGCAGGCCATAAATCTGATCAGAAATTAAAACTCGGTAGAGAAACACCAAAAACAGCACTTGTGGACCACTGTGTCAAAAACAAACACTCGCCTGATTTTAGTAATGTAGGTGTGTTACAAACAGAGCCGAATTACAAACGTCGATACATGCTTGAGATGCTTCACATCATAGCAACAAAAAAGAGCGTCAACTTTAAGAGCGACGTAGAGTGTTCGTGTGCTAATAACTACAGAGGCTTAGTAAATAAGATCAAACTGCAGTAATAATTTTTAAGTTTAGTGTTATTTTAGATGTTGATACGTACACAATGTATTTTTAAGTTTTTGTATTAATAAAAATTCACTGTGAGTGTGTGAATATATTGTGAACGTATAAAACTGTTTAAAAAAGCAAAATTTGTGTGATTGTTGTCTATATATGTTGTTGTTATTTGTATGTTTATAATAATGATGCTTATACTTATGTTTTATTGTTCTTTTAATTAAATTTAAGGAAACAATCCCTGATGATGATCTTCAACGAAGATCGAAATATCGGAATTAAATAAAAAGGAATATTTATTTACAAAAAAAAAAAAACACTGGCCTCGAGCTTGATTAATTTTTATTTATTTAAAATTGGAAAGGTCGAATAATAACATATTTTATTAACTTGAACGGAGAGCACGCCGCAATAATAACATCAAAATGGTTTACAATAAATTTAATAAGAACAAAAATATCAAAACGAACATAAACAAATACAAGTCAATAAGGGACAAGCACATAAAGTTAAAAGCATCGATAACTTTTCTGGTGCGCTGTAGAAACACAGGTATAGTTCCAACTTTCTTGATAAATTCTACTAAGAAAATATATAACATTTTTGAAACGACAATAAATACAAAATCTACTACTAGACAAACACTATCTAAGTATGTACAGAATTTCCATGGCAAACTGCTAAATTTACTACTAAAACAGAAACATGAACTTTTAAAACACAATGAGAAACATCAGGAGAATATTAAAATATTGTTAAACAAACAACTAACCGAAGAAGAAGCACTCGCACTGTGGGACAGCGAGAACATTCTTACAAAATCTTTGAATGAAAGGATTAAACATAAACATAAGGAAAAATTTGACAAATTGAAAGAAGCACAGAAAAAGGAACTTGACATTAAATTTAATAGGAAATGGTTTAGGAACTTGACGAGAACAGACATACCTGATGATATACAGTGGATTCTCTCGCTGGGACGGAAACATGCGTTACCAGTAACAAAAAGCGAATTTCCTATGCTAAAATTCATAACAGATGGAGAGGATTTTATACAAACTATACAACAAAAAGAAGACCAGGAAACAGCTAGGACGAGATTTACATATATAATTGACAATCACTTGAATAAACTTAAAATGAGCAACAGGGATCGATACACACTAAACATAGTGGAAAAGGCAAGAAGGTTTCTAAATGCGAATAGGCATATTTTAATTTTAACCGCCGATAAGGGTAATGTTACAGTAGCTCTAGAGAAAGAGGAATATGATATGAGAATGAAGAATATTATAGGAGACATGATGACATATCGGAGATTGAATAAGGATTTGACAAGCGGACTTCAAAAAACTAATAACGATTTAGTGGAAGAAATGTTTAAACATAATATAATCTCTGAAAGAGAGAAGAGAAGACTTAAAACTGAAGTGTCGGTAGCTCCAAGGATATATGGACTCCCAAAAATACACAAGGAAAATTACCCGTTAAGACCCATATGTTCCTCTATAAATTCCCCAGCAAGTGAACTTTGCAAATATATCACGGTGATATTAAAAAGAATTACGGAAAATTCGATATATAACGTTAAGGATTCGGTGCAATTTAGGAATAAGATAAAAGACTTGACTATACAGGACGATGAAAGATTAATATCGTTTGATGTTGTTTCTCTGTTCCCCAGTGTCCCTGTTGATTTAGCGTTAAATATTATTGAAGAAAAATGGGAGGAAATTGAAAAGTTTACAAATATGACAAAAGGACTATTTCTACGTATTGTGAAATTCTGTATAAAGGACAATCGGTATTTTAAGTATGATGGTAAAATATTTACTCAAAGGAAGGGTCTACCGATGGGATCACCAGCATCGCCAATAGTTGCAGATATTGTAATGGAGAAATTGTTGGAGACGGTGTTTGAAAGGCTAGCGGAAAAACCAAAGATTTTGACGAAATATGTGGATGACATCTTTAGTATAGTAAGGGAAAGTGCAATTGAGGAGATACTGACAAATTTAAATAGTTTTCACCATAGTATTAAGTTTACAGCTGAAAAAGAGTCCAATTTTAGATTACCGTATCTGGATACCGTTGTAATCAGAGATGGGAATAACTTAAAAATGGATTGGTACCAAAAACAGACAGCTTCCGGTAGAATTATTAACTACTTTTCGAAACATCCAAAAAGGGTTATCATTAATACGGCTAAAAACTTAATAATAAGAGTGTTGAATCTCAGTGACTTGGAGTTCCATAAAAATAATATAATTAAAATTAGAAACATCCTTCTTGACAACAATTTTCCTACAAAACTTACGAATAAACTTATTCGTGACTATGAAAATAGAATTGTAAACCGTTCGAAAGTTACTGACATATCAATGATTTATAAATCCCTTACCTATGTACCTGAAATATCAGAGAGATTTGAAAAATCCAAACTTTTTAATGGTGAAAACTTTAGAATGGCACACAAAACGGACAACAATCTCTCTAAAATATACAGCAAAACTAAAGATAAAATTCAGAACATGGAAAAATCAAATGTTATATATAATATACCCTGTATTGGAAATTTAAACGAAAGTTGTGACAAGGTTTATATCGGAACCACAAAAAACAAGCTAAAAACTAGGATTGCAGGCCATAAATCTGATCAGAAATTAAAACTCGGTAGAGAAACACCAAAAACAGCACTTGTGGACCACTGTGTCAAAAACAAACACTCGCCTGATTTTAGTAATGTAGGTGTGTTACAAACAGAGCCGAATTACAAACGTCGATACATGCTTGAGATGCTTCACATCATAGCAACAAAAAAGAGCGTCAACTTTAAGAGCGACGTAGAGTGTTCGTGTGCTAATAACTACAGAGGCTTAGTAAATAAGATCAAACTGCAGTAATAATTTTTAAGTTTAGTGTTATTTTAGATGTTGATACGTACACAATGTATTTTTAAGTTTTTGTATTAATAAAAATTCACTGTGAGTGTGTGAATATATTGTGAACGTATAAAACTGTTTAAAAAAGCAAAATTTGTGTGATTGTTGTCTATATATGTTGTTGTTATTTGTATGTTTATAATAATGATGCTTATACTTATGTTTTATTGTTCTTTTAATTAAATTTAAGGAAACAATCCCTGATGATGATCTTCAACGAAGATCGAAATATCGGAATTAAATAAAAAGGAATATTTATTTACAAAAAAAAAACACTGGCCTCGAGCTTGATTAATTTTTATTTATTTAAAATTGGAAAGGTCGAATAATAACATATTTTATTAAAAATTATATTTGTATCGTTATAATATGCTTTTAAGCTCAAAGGTTCATACAATTGATCATTTGATGAAATATTAATAAATTGGTTTTTTATGAAGCTGTTTATGATTTCAATTTCTTGGTTACTTAATATTGTTTTAGAAATAATGTTTAACCCTACGATTCATAACCGGGTACCCGTGTACCTTTTTTGACTTTAAAGTGCTGCTGTGCCTATAATTTTTGAGATATGGACATAAAACTCCGAATCATGAGAGATTTTGGCTAAACTAAGATTTAAATACGAAAAAATTCAAAATATTTTCAATATTTTCTTAAAAATGATTTTAAATGTTTTACCCCCATAAACACACAACCGGGTCCCCGGGTACCCTAATGCAATTCCTATGTAAATGCCTGACATGTAAATGAAAAAACGTTTTTTTTGTGTTGTTTTTATTGGAAATAAATGTCTTTTTTATTTATTTTATCCAGTGTTTAAAAATGCTTGACTATTTTTAATGTTTTTGTAATTGCTTAACTTAACTTAAGAAAAAGAACACAGTAAAAGCAAAAAGCAAAAGCAAACGCAGAAAAAGTGAGAGTAAATAATTTATTTATTCTCACCATGTTTATGTTCTCAGCTTAAAAAGCCAGCCAAGCAACCACTTGAAAAAAAAAATTGCTGTTGCTGTAAGTAATAAGTTTTTGTTTATTTTTTTTTTGCTTTGGCTTAACTGTAAATTGATGTGCTTAAATTCAGCGAGTATTAACTTCTTTGCTGTTTTTGACTTCATTGCTGTTGCTTGCTGTTGCAGGCGTTAGTTTCCTAGAATATATACATAATTACATAACACAAAATAAACAAATTAGTTTAAAAAAACGTGTAGTTTCATTTACGTATGTATGTACCTATTTATTAAAAAAAAAAAACGCAAAATACCAAAAAAATTCGAAACAAATTCGACAGCAACAGCAAAGAAGTTAACTTGCTGACTTTAAGCGCATTAAAAGCAAAAAAAAAACAATCAAAAACTTAATACTTACAGCAACAGAAAATTTGTTTTCTTAAGTGGCTTCTTTGCTGACAGATTAAGCAGAGTACATGCACATAGCGAGTTTAAACAAATTATTTACTCTCTTTGTTTTGCTTTTGCTTTTTTGCTTTTGCTGACTCGTAATCAAAGAGTTAAGTAAACACTTAGACACACAGTTTTTTAATTTGCTGCAAAAAATGTAAACAAAGCAAAAATGTGCGACTGTTGCTATTTTAAAGCAAGCAATTTAAACACTGATTTTATCATATTTTATATATATTATATTATAATTCATCCGAATCACTATCGTTGTTATTGTGGCAATTGTAGCATTTAGTAATTGTTATGGCGTGCTCATCGCATATCGGCGTGCTACATATGCTGCAATTTTTTCTAGTTTTTCTTCTGCGCTTATTTGGAAGAAGTTTGCACATGTAGCACACGCCCGTATGTACTTTTCTGCCCCTTTGTCGTGCTGACGGAGATGTTGACGGACCTGCAGCACAAAGCACACTCTCCAACGGCCTTCCGATGATGCTTTCAATTGCATTTTTTGTTGAAAATTGGCGCACGCTTTGCACATTTGAAATTCTATTTTCTATAACAGAAATGCACAGGTTTTCTGCCAGTTGACGCAGGAAATTCTTCCTGCGCGTCGTGGTGTATCGTGCAGTTGGATTATTTCCATAATATATGATGTGTGATGCAAATGCGCTCACATCAATGATGTTATAGAAAAATGCCATCGGCCATCTTCTTGTTTGTCGCTGGGTCGTGTATTCTTGGAGCGTTTGGTCCATTACGTCCACCCCACCTTTTGTTTGATTATAAAAATTTATAATTTCTGGTTTCCCATTCTCGTCAATTTGTGCATCATCATGCATACTAGAAAGAAGGATGACCGAGTTGGACTTCCGCTGCCTACTTGTGTCGCTTTAGGTACTTATATACGAACAGAAACCAGTTTTTTTTTCCAAATATCAAATTTGTACAGTTGAGAACGCAAAATATAATCAACAACAAAAATATTTACAGGAAAATATTATTTTATTTCAATAAACGCAAAACAACCTACTTCGGGTACCCGGGTACCTGGTTATGAAATTAAAGGAGTTTTGCTGGTTATAAATCGTACGGTTAATCTGGCTAATAATATAGTTTCTGAAATTTCTGTTATGTGATTTTGTAATATGTCTAAATTATAGTTAATTTGATTAATATATTGTATTTCTTCAATTGAATCTTCTTCTTTTTGTATTCTATTACTTAGCATACGAGAGTTAGTGTTAATGTACCGCTGACTATTATCTTGAT
The DNA here is from genome assembly GCA_943735925.1 of Pollenia amentaria. Lineage (NCBI taxonomy): Eukaryota > Metazoa > Arthropoda > Insecta > Diptera > Polleniidae > Pollenia > Pollenia amentaria. The sequence continues at coordinate 90,007,434 of OX031006.1, forward strand.
GCATATTGATGTGTTTCGAGAGATTGTTCAGTCTATCTCTTATCTGTGTATTTAGAAAGCTAGTGTTCTGTAATTTGTCAGTTATTTGGTCGTTCTGTTTCTTTAGTTGTTCTATTTGTTGGTTGATTTCCTGTACGTCTGTTGCGTCGAGATTTCCAGTTATAAATTTGATTGCTGTCCCGAGTCCGTTTATTAGTCCTCTCTTAGTTCTATGTGGTAGTAAATTATGTATTTTGTTCAGTAATTCAGTGGCTTTTAATTTTGTTGTAGATATGGCGTTGGTGTAAGACGATTTCTTAAAGTTATTAAGTGTATTGATTATATTTTCAATAGACCCCAAATATTGGTTGGTATCAATAATATGAATTATGTTATTGTAGCCTTTGATTATTCTGGCGTTACCAAGTTTTAGTTGAAGTAGTCCGTTGTTGTTCTCGAGGTCATTAATTTCTATGAGTTGGCAGGTTGCTGGGGTGAGCCTGAAATCATTCGTTTATATTTCTTTCTTAGTTTAATTCTAGCTTTGTGGATTTTCCTATTGTCTGTTGTTAGAAGGGTAATGTTATTATCTCTTTGTGTTTTGTGCTTTAAAAACCTATTTGTTAATTTGTTCCTACGACATTCTTTCCTAAAAATGATTTCGGTGTGTGGTTCTGTTCTATTCTTGTTAAGTTTTGTTCTTCTAATTTCCTTAAGTTGGTCGACTTTTTGTTTAATAAGAGGGTATAAAGTGTCTTGGAATTCCCTAAGTGTGTCCAAGTATGCATGTTCAATGTTGAATTTAACTGTTTGTTCAAATTTGTACGTATTACCGAAGAATAATTCGTATGGAGTGAGTTTGTTTAGTGCTTGAATGTATCGAATTATTATAAGTGATTAGCGTTTCTTTAAGAATTTCGTTATGATTTATTCCTACACGTCTTTCTTTCTTTGTTGTTATTATGATTCGGTAGATTTCCGTCAATGTAGAGTGAAGTCTTTCTACTGGGGAATTGCTAGTAGTTTGCTGAAATGAAGTTATGTGCTGTTCTATCTGTTGCTGTCTGCAAAAATCTTTGAATATGCTTGCTGTGAATTCTACTCCTTGATCACATACAACTTTTTTTGGAACTGCAAAAAGAGCTATGAAGTCTTTGAAAGATCTAAGAACACATATGCTTGTTTAAGCTTGAAGGGTGTATGCCCATGCGAATTTGGAAAATTTGTCGGTTATTGTGAGGATCTGGTTGTGTGCTATTGTGTAGATGTCAATGTGGATAATGTCTAAGGGTTTGCATGGTGTTTCTGGTTTTTGCAATAGCGGTTTCTGGGGTCTTCTGTCGTATTTTAAGATTTCGCATTTGTTGCAGTTATTTATGATTTCACTGATTTTTTTCTGCATTAATGGGAAGTAGTACGTTCTCTTTAGATGCCAATGTGTTTCATTTATTCCCTATGATTGTTGCTGTCATGATATTCCGTGATTAGCTGCTCTTGTTCGTCACTACCTTGTATATCTGTTAGGAACTCTGTTGCTCTTACTATTTTGAAGGTTCTATTGCTTGAAAAAAATTTTGAGTATACCGTTTGGACTACTCGAAAGGTGTCGTCGTCTGTAAAGATTGCTGTTGTCTTATTTGGTGGTACAAATTTTTTAAAAATGTCTAATACTTCTTCTTCTGAGAATATGGGCCTTTCTATTCTTTTCCCCAACTTGTTTCGAAAAGGGTTGAGTAGTTGTATGGCTGTTTTGTCTGATCTTTTTAAAACTATTTGTATTTGAAAATCGTTAAGTGGTCTCTCTGTAATTGCCAGATGATCGTTGAGGTTTTCTTCTGCTGAGTGTATGGTCGCTATTGATGCGTTGTCATTTTCTTCTGTTTCATTAACGTTTATATGTAATGTGTCTGCAATCTTGAATCTACTTAAAGCGTCTGCGTTCGTGTTTTGTTTGCCTTTTTTATACCTTGTTTCATAATCAAATTCCTCCAATTTAAGTCTCCAACGGACCAATTTTGAATTTGGTTCTTTCAGAGACATTAGCCATGTTAGTAGTCTGTGATCACTGATCAGTGATGATTATAAATTTTCATCCGAACAGGCAGGGTCTGAAGTATTTAGTAGCCCATACGATGGCTAATAGTTCTTTCTCTATGGTCGAGTGATTGACCACCTGCATATTGGCTTGTCACTTCCTATGGTACCTTGCGAAAGAATTGCAACTAAGGCGACATTGCTAGCGTCAGTAGTTAATATAAAAGGTTTAGAAAAGTCGGGGTACTGTAGTATTGGGTCGTTCATCAATATAGTTTTGCATGTGTTAAACGTGTTAATGTAATCTGTACTAATTATTACCGGTTTTCCCTTTTTAAAACAGTTTGTCATTGGTTTGGTTAATTGAGCAAAATTTGTTATGAATTTGCGATAATATCCTAGTAGTCCTAAAAATGATTTAATGTCCTTTTGTGTTTTAGGAATCGGAAATTTCTGTATTGCCTCTATTTTCATGGGATTAGGCTTAATGCCATCCGTAGATACAATATGTTCTAGGAATGCAATTTCTTTTCTTAAAAATTCTGACTTGTCCAGCTGTACTTTGAAGTTTGAAAGGGAAAGTCTTTCGAAAATAGCTTGAATGTCATCAATATGTTGCGTTAATGATGTAGAGAAAATTTTTATATTGTCTAGATATACTATACATATTTTTCCTACTAAGTCCTTTAAAACGTTGTCCATAACCCTTTGGAACGTGGAAGGGGCGTTTTTTAGCTCGAATGGCAGTCTTATGTATTCATAGTGGCCACCTTCAACGGTGAAGCCGTTTTGGGAATGTCCTTAGGGTGCATCTCTAGTTGGTGAAAGCCACTGGCCAAATCCAAGGTTGTGAAGTACTTGCATCGACCAAGCTTCTCTAGTATTTCTGTGATATTAGGAAGAGGATATCTGTCTGATATGGTTTTTTCATTAAGTTTCCGATAATATATTAATAGTCTCCATTTTTGTTTCCCGCTTGCGTTGATCTTTTTCGGTACGATCCAAACAGGAGAGCTCCATGGTGAATAGCTTTGACGAATGATTCCCTGCTCCAGCATATTATCAATTTGTTTTTTGACTTCTTCCTTGTGTATATATGGGTACCTATGAGTCTTTGTATAAATTGGTATATCGTCCGTTGTAGATATTTTATGTTTAACTGCGTTTGTGAATGTTAGAGGTTCGTTTTCTTTGTTAAAAATGTGTTTGAATTTTTTGCATAGATTGATAAGATTTCTGTTTTCTTCTTGATTGAGGTGTTCCAATCTTAAAATCTGTTGGAAGTTTATTGGTTTGGGGTCCTTTTCTATCCTCTTTGTTTCGAAATTGCATACCTCCTGGTATAAAGGTGAGTTGTATTTATTTGTTTTTAAGGGTTGTTCTATGTATGCTATTTTCGGTTCAAGGGAGGTGTTTGTAATTTCAATTATACTAGACCAATTATTAGCTGTATATATTCCCTCAGAGATAAAGAGGCTAGGACTTATTTGGGTTTCTTCTACATAAATGTCTCCATTTTCTGTATCTACGGGTAAATTTACTGTGGTTCTTGTTAATTCAGATATAACGTGTTTCTCAGAAGTGTTATTTGGCTTGAGTTGGAGTTGTAAGGTTATTTGTTCTGTGTGTAATGTGTTATAAGTGAGGTCTATTTTTGCTCCTTTTTTCGTTAAAAAGTTTAAACCGAGTAAACCATGAAAATATGTGTTAAATTTAAATAGAAGGAATGTAAATAGTCCAGGTTGCTTAAATTCTTGAAATATTGGTAATGTTACTTGTTTTGTAAGTGTATCTTGGTTTAAAATTGTTTTGATTATTATTGGTTTACAATTTTCGGTAATTTTTGGACCTACAAGTCCTGTATCTATTAGAAATTTTAGTTCTTTTTTTTATTGGTGAGTTAATTTTTATGTAGGCTAGTTGGGACCCATGTGTATTTATATCTATGTACCCTGTTAGTGGGTTGATGAAAAGTGAAAATTTTGTGAATCATCTATATTAGTTGCATCTTGATGTGGTGTGAATTGGTCTAATGTTTGATATTGTGAATTGGTTTGTTGTTCAAAATTGAGCACTTTGTTTTGTCTAAAATTTCTTGATTGTGTGCCTGGGCTTTGTTTAACAAAGGTATTTCTGGGTTGATTATAGTTTTCGCGTTTAGGTATTATATTTGGTGATGCATATGTTTGGTAGTTTCTTGAAAATTTAGTTTCAGATCCCTCAAATTTCCTTTTTTGTGGGTAGTTTGAAGCATGATTGTTTGGTCTATATTGTTGAATAGGATTTTGGTCGTATTGTTGTGGGTTCCTGAAATTATCAGTTCTGTACAGCTGTTTATAGAATGTGGATTGTCTGTAGTAAATGTTTTGTTCTTTAAGACAGAAGGATAAGGCTGAGGCAAGAGATTTTGGTTGCATTGCTCGAATTGATGAGCCAAGGGGTTCCCTTAGTCCTGATAAGAAAGTGTTGAGACACATATCAGCAAACAGTTCTTTTTTTGATGAAATAACATTTTGGTCTTTCTCATGGATGAGTATATTATTGCACAAGGCGGATTGTATTTCTATAATATCGCTGTAAAACTGTTGTATTGTTCTATTTGCTTGCCTTACATTATGTTAGTCTTTTATTAGAGATGTTTCCGATCTTATGTCCGAATAGTGTAGGATTAAATTACTTTTAATCATGTCCCAGTTTAAGGGAGTGCCATACATGTTTCGAATTTCGTTTGCTTCCCCCTCAATTTTGTTCCTAATTGCCCTCAAGAGAATCTTTCCATATGGTGTACTATCTGCACTCTAAATGTAGAGTAGTATTTCTTCTACATTGTTAATGAATTCGTATAATAACCTAGGGTTGCCATTAAAATGGGGAAGATCTTTGATGGCATCCGGTATTCTGAGAGAGTTAAATAGGTCTGTATTAGTATTACCTGATTGATTTGCTTGTGTCATCTTGTCTGTTTCTATTGTAATGTTTTTCCTAAGACTCGTTATTGGTCCCAAGTACTTTACTACTGGTTGCATCAAATAGAAAGCAAGAAAATTCCAACAGACTTTTTTTATATATCGTTGGTCTGAAGTAGAACGGCCCTAACTCAAATAATTGTAACTTGCATAATGTAAACTTGCTCATACAACTGCTTGTAAGGCCGTTATTCTTTACAACAATGCAATGAATTTTTGTGACGAGGTGTATTTGTGTAAAATTTATTGGAATCAGTGGAAAACTCAATTTCGTAAAAATGCGAGTTAGGGCCTTTCTACTTGAGACCATCGATATGTAATTGTTAACAATAGTAATAATAATTGTAATATGTAATAATATAAGTATAAATATAAATATAAATTCTTCACCTTCAAAGAAGCTTTCTTTATATCCAAATTTTGTATATATAAGTATTTATTTATTATAAATACTTTTGAGTCACAACCACGCTATGCTCTGATTGGATTTAAAAGTTTGTGTATGTATTCCTCACGTTAAGTTTTAATTGAGAGGGGTAACTATTTTCTGAATTTTTTTTATTTTGTCTTTTATATAAATATTTTTCCTTTTTATTTATTAAAGATTGAATCGCAGTCACGCTATGCTCTGACTGAGAGGAACCATTTTTGATTTTATTGGGTTTTTTCTATGTTTTTATTTTCCTTAGATTGTTATTAGAGCTAGAGTTTCCATATGCCTTGGTTACAATAGCTTATTTAGTGATTATTTAAGCTTGTTATTATTTCTTTTATATTTGTGCGAGGATACGTTATTTTTCCTTTTTCCTCTTTTTTTTTTTTTTTTTTTTTTTTTGAATTGGGTACTGTTTCTATATTATTATTTTCCTTAGCTTTTTATTAGAGCTAGAGTTTCCATGTGCCTTGGTTACAATAGCTTATTTAATTATTATTTATTTTTATTTATATTATATTATTTATTACTTTCATATTTGTGAGCTATAGTTTCCACATGTTTTGGTTACGATAGCTTATCTACTAATTAGATATATGGTCTAATAATAGATTCCTAATGCTTCTTTTAGATGTTTGCATAAAATAATTGTATTAACTTCCATTAGGATTGTTATTAATATATATTTCATATTCGTTGCCTTCTTGTCCTGGCTTAAAGTTGATTAATTCCTTGTTTAGTAGAGGAGGTTTAAAGTTCCTTGATTCTTTGTTGAGTAGATGAGGTTTAAAGTTCTTTGATTCTTTGTTGAGTAGATGAGGTTAAAAGTTCTTTAATTCTTTGTTGAGTAGATGAGGTTTAAAGTTCTCCGGTTATAAAGGATTAAAATACATCCGTGTTTCACTTCTACTATTTTCTTAACTATTGTATTTATATAGTGTTTCACTTTATTATTTTCTTCAATATTGTATTTATATATTTTAACTATAATACACGGATAACCGGGCTACCGACTGCGCCATTTAAGTTATCGGACCGACAGGGAGATAAAAAAATAACACACAACTTTCTTTTTTCACTGTTACAATATCAATCAAACTTTATTATGATTCTTCCTCTTCTTATAAAAAATAAAATATGCTTATTCTACTATAATAATTGAACTTATTAAATAAGTATTGAATTGTTTACTCCATTATTTTTACTTCCTACTTGCTGATTTATTAATTTTGACATTTTTTATTTAACTTGTTCTTATTTTAGGCTTATTGACATTTTAGTTTACTTTGTTATTTTACTTCCTACACTTCCTTTGCTTATGCTCAACTTATGCTCTGTGATAAAACAAATTAATAGTCTTTTATTTAAACCAAATAAGGACCACACTACAAAATAATGTCAAAATGTTTGTTTAGTGTATCGTCTTTTATAGGTCTGTCTATATTAATGCATTTGTATGATTTTTCAAATATTGTTTTAACACTTCTGCATTTATTCAAAATGCTTTGCCAATCCATATGCAAGAAAATTAGACTTTGTCTGGGTCATTGGCCCTACTAATATATTTTTTTTTTAGTCGCTTGTTATGAAAAGCGTATGCTTTCAAAATTGAGTTCAAAGCTATCAAAATTGTCATTATTATTAAACATAGTTCTATTGTATGCAAATCTACTCTATTTTCCATTACTTCTACTTCATTGATTACATTTGCAGTCGGGTTATCTATTTTTGATTCTTTGCCACCCATTGCGACTATTAAAAATCCCTTTTATAAGAGTCCATATGAAATTTAAATTTTTAATTGTAATTATTAATTGTATATGATTTTTGAGTTATTGATTTAAAACAAAATATCTATTAATAATACTATTATTATAAAAATTGTTGTTGCCTCGAGCGAATTTCGCTTACAGGCCCTACCCGTGCGGATTAGACGCACTTCGTTTGAACTGTATGAATTAAATTATTTTATTACTCTTTTTTTTTTTTTTTTTTATTTTGTTGTTTAGTGCTTTTTTCGCCGTTAAAGTTCTTGGTTAATCAGGAAGTTAATCTGATCAATTTTTAGCCACATCCTTGAAGCTTCTATCCAAGATGGAGGTGTATGATGGTTTATAAGCCGTTGGAGGATTGCCTTCTCCCTCTTTAATTTTTGGATTACGCCACCTCGGCGTTTCTTCTTAGTATGTTGAGTGGCTTCCTCGGTGGGCAGCGATGGCTTTTTCTGCCTTCTTCTTCTATACTCTTCTACTGTAAGTGGTTGGGGTCTTTGATTAGCCGGGTATATTGAAGGACCAGTAGCCATAAATTTATTGTTTTTACGGGTGCTTTTAATTTTTAGCACTCCCAGGATTTTGGCAAAATTATTTGGTATCCTTTTTATTTGGGTGCTTGTTGGTTTTAGCACTCCGAAGCTGGCAGGATCGCCATGTAGTGTGGTCCTTATTTGGTTAAAATAAAAGACTATTAATTTGTTTTATCACAGAGCATAAGTTGAGCTCAATGTGAATTGACTTAACAAGTTGTGTTCTTTATTGATTAAAATGCACTTAATTTATAGTTAATAATTGCTGACATGGCATTATGATTACAGTGTAAGCCGTGATACATGAACAACATATTTATAAACAAATATGATACGTTAAATAAACGTTTAGCCAATACTCATGTTGGCATACATAATGACTTTAATTCATGCTACAATAAATAATGATATTTATTCATGCTATGATATTTATTCATACTACAGCAGCTAGTTAAGGTATTGTTGTTATTGTTGTTGTGTATGTTCTAACTCTGTCTTGGTGGTTTTGGTGGTGGTTGTGTTGTTGGGTTCATACCTGGGTATGTAACTCGCGTTTAAAATATAATTGTTCTTAACTTATATAATACATATACATATAAATATTTTATATTTTTCAAGGTCAAGTTTTAATTTTTTTTTTTTACTGATATGTTCTTAAAATGTCTATTTTTTAGATGTTTGAATGCAATCCTGATATGTTTGTCAAAGGATTTTGGGGAATTGGCAGCGACCATTGTTGACATGTGTTTCACTGTAAATATAAATTTGAATCATATTTTTGTAATTTGTAGCGTTAGCATAACTTATTTTATCATACTTACAGTAAAGAATATTCAAAATATTTTTAAAAATTTTAAATCTTTTTTTGTTGGGAATTCCCTCCATATTATATTCAAATAGTATTTCTTCTTAAATAATAAAAGATAATCCTTTAATTAAACCCTTTTCACCAATTATTGCTGGAACTGTTTTCATCTTAAATATAAAAAAGTATATTAAATTTAAATAATATATTAAAAAAAATCTTTATTTTCATCATTTATGCTATCATTCCAAGAAGTTAAGTCTTCATTCGATGTAATTGGAAACAATTTGCATGTCTTTGCATTCTCCAAGATTACTCCAACACTATTTTCATTGCAGTATTGTGTCCTGCCATACTATTGCATAAAAGTTTATTTTGTTGAATTTTTACATCTGGAAAATATTAAAGTTATTACATTCGATGAAATGAAAGCATAACTCGAATGTACGACTTACCTAAAAATGTAAGCATAACGTTAAGTAAATGGCCAAATGTTTATATTATTGCCAGTCTCTTCAGTATCTCACGGTCATATATGACTCGCCCCTCCTTATGATTCGAGTCTCTTCGAAGCGAAACCTTTCTAAACCCCAAAGCCACCAAAACACAAGCAACACATAAAATTAATGAGTAAAGTATATAAGTCTGATACACATTATAATCTTCATACAGAATTGCTTTAATTTCCTCTAAGTTGTCCAACTTGGGAATTTCCATTAACTCAGTAACATTATTTTCTAACTTCTGTTGATTAGGAATAATTTTATCCATTTTACTTTCAAATTTTTTGATTTTATATTCATTAATTTCTATTTCACAATTATGAAAATTTATTAAGTAGTTTCCAGTGAGTTTATATTTATATTCATTACAAGCACTTTTCAAGGTGGAATTAATATTTATTAACAAAAGGTTTCCAACATCCATTTCATGTATAAATTCTTGAGTAAATTTTCTTTTTGTACATTCATCATATGAATCATTTATAATATTTTTAATACATTTATTAGTTTTTTCCAAATTATTAATATCCTTTTCAGTATTTACATAAAATGTTTCATTTTTTATACTTACGACTCTAGAAATATTTAGATTTACGTGCATATAATCTATGTTTGGTATTGGTATAACAAATATTGTGTTTGCGTTATTTTTAAAAAATATTGGAATTGATATTACAAACAATAAAACGTCCTTTGGCAGTTTTCCCAAAGAACATTTAATATAACTTATCACTATTTATTTGGTAAAAATATATTTCTTTATTAGTTAAAAAGAATCTATTCATTATTTATTGTTTGGAACTTATTATGTTATCTTGAATTCTTTCAATTTTATCTTTTATTTTCTTTATTAACAAAGTTAAATGGTTATACTTTCTAATTTGATTTCTAATTCCTTATTGTTTGTTTCATTAAACAATTCTTTGTTGGATTCCAAAATCAGTTTAACATTTAACATATAATTCTGTATATCATTATTTATTGCTAATTGTTTATTCAGATTGTTTATAATATTATGTTGGTTGATATCTACCGTTTTAAAGTGATTACCAATGTCTTGTTTATCTTGGTCGTCCAAATTTCCGAATACACATTTTATAAGTCTTCCTTCCGCGTCAATCAATGCTCTTTCGATGATGCTTTGATTTGAGGTTCTATGCCGTTTATGTGCCGAAATATCTCATCCAGCTCTTGAATTGTTGCTGGCTTATCGACGTACACCATTTCTTTCAAATAATCCCAAAGAAGGAGTCCAACGGTGTTAAATCACATGATCTTGTCGGCCAATTAACATCGCCACGACGTAAGGGCCATAAAAGTTCGATGTCATCTCACGATAGCGAACACCATTCACAGTAACTGCCTGACCGGCCTCATTTTGGAAAAAATACGGCCCGATGATGCCGCCAGCCCATAAGCCGCACCAAGCAGTCACTCTTTGTGGGCGCATTAGGTAGGTAGGTAAAAACTCTGGTGTGAAGTCTCCTTCACACCTTCACCCGAGACCAATACGGTCCATTGTGATGCCTTGTTTAGATATAGATAGCTGGAAAGTAGGTTCAATAAACAGCGAAAGCATAAGAAGAGATAGATAAGAAAAGAAGATCAGAAGATCGGACCAAACCCGAGAGAAAACCCCACTCAACACAAATCCGCCCCATGTGCGGCTAGCTCCCTGTCTCCTGCCGCGTAGCCAAGCCATCCCCATTACGAATCCTATCAGACTCTCGAGTCCACAGCCCGAGACATCCCCTAATTCGCCTAGGTGAGGACCTCCGGGTCCTCACACATTCCGCACATATCCGACACGTCGGATCCCATCCTCATCTCAATCCTGCCTATCATGCAGTGGTCCGTGATTATTCCTATAATGGTCCTAACGTAGACCCTACTTCTGCCCAGCAGCGACTCCGAATCGGACTTCCTAAGCACCATGGGTGCATTGGTTTTTCGACAATCACTCTTCGATTATCATTCGCCCAAATGCGGCAAATCTACGTATTATACATATATAACACATTAAAAAAATATATATATGTGTATTAAAAAATTTATATAATCTCAATATAAAAAAAAAAAACAAAAAAATAACAAAATATCCTAAACAGCCTCACTAAAAAAATCCAAGCATTATAGTTTCATCATTGGGCAGCACCTTAATTTTACATTTGGGTATTGCTCCGTTCATCATTTTAAAACTGCATATCTTCTTTTCTTTCATTAGTGATCGACAAAATTTAAATAACTTATCAGCCATTGGAGTAAGGTTGTCATTCAAATAGACACGATTATTAATATCTTCGCCATTCTCATGTTTATAAAAAACAGACAAAATAAATTTGTTTACTTTTAAAATAGGCTTTCATCAATTGATCTCGAAGTGAAATATTATTACATTTTAACAGAATGGATGTATTTCTTCGAATGTAAGTAACTTAAGAAATATCTATTACATCAATACTTATTTTATAGTAATTAAACAAATCTAGAACAGTTTTTTTCCAACTCTTTAATCTCCTTAGGTACACCAGAAATTATAATATCAGCACGATTTAAACGGTGTTGCAAAACATATTTGGATGATTCCAGCTCATGGATTTTCTTACTCGTTACATTTTCATAATTTAGCACCAAGTTTTACCGAGACAGAACTTCTTCTTTAAAGTTGTTTACAGTCATAGTCAACTCAGTGCGAATCTCGGTGGAGTGCAATAACCTCACATGAAATAAAGTCACAGTGAGTTTATTTCCACTTCAAATGGCAATAAAGTCACGTGATGTTATTCCCAAACGCAAATGAAATAAATTCACAGTGAGTTTATTTCCATTTTAGTAATTTTATACAAAAAAAAAAGTGAGTTTATTTCCATTTATAACAAAACCAACAAAATAACAAATCAATACTACATACAATTCATTTAATACAATTGCAATTCTTCATACATGTATTATACAAAAATAAACATTTTGTCATCGACAATAGAGCGACAAATAGGGCACAATATTTTTATACCCTTAATTTTTGAGGATTCCTCCATCTTTTGGAAACATTGGCCACAAATTTTGCAATGTTTACATGGTAAACATAAAACTTGGCGTTCTCTATCGCAGCATAATATGCACAAGTGATCTGTGTTCTGACTATTATCAACATTTTCCTCATCATTACTTTCATCATCCCCGTCGTCATCACCATCATCACTTTCGTTAATTTCGTTAATGAAATTTTCTTCAAAAATACAATTTTCCTTATATGAAAGTTGATTGAGAATATCCCTCAACGTGATTTTTTTCCGACTCAATTGATTAAGGCGTTCGTGGATGAAATTCATTCGTTTTTTATACCATTTATTTTTATTTTTGAATAATAACGTGCAGCCATTCATCGCTTTGGCGAAGTCCGCTGCATCTACATCAGTGAGAACATCAATAAATTTATAAAAATTTCCTTTTTTTGATATCTTCATTCGAAGTTGGCTGTGAAACGCCTCTGCTGAGCTGCTCGTTGTAATTGGCTCCTTAAAAACCGAAAACCTTTCGGGACTCTCCTGTAATAATAAGTTATTTTGATTATTATTTATAATACCATTATAATATAGTTGAAAGTAAGAACATAAATATTTATTTATTTTACCTTTTTCATCCATTGACGATTGAAATAATTTAAAAATTGATGTAACTGTGGACAACTTTCTCGTTATTCTAATGTATGAGCATCTTCTTGTAGTATTTTGAATGCATCTTTAATATCATTTGGTTTCAACAGTGGTAAAATCAAGAATTTTTGGAATAATCGTTTTAATTCCCTATCTCTATTTGAGTTTTTAATGAAATTTGGAATTTGTAAAGCTTTACGTCTTTATGCGTTGGCGTAGTGGAACCAACAACTTTTCATACTAACATCTGGATAGACGTGTTTAATAGCATTACGTAAACTTGCTTCAAAATCTGTAATCACCGTTGTAGGATTCAAATTCAATATATTTGTATGGATATATTGAAATAAATGAGAATATGAATTTTGAGATTTATGTGATAATAGAACATAAATGAATGGATAAGCCTGAAAATAAAAATGAAATCCTTAGTTATCATTGGAAAAATAAAAGCTAAGATTTCTTCCCTTTTACGAAATATTTCCTTCTCTATGTACATTCTTGAAGGTATAAACATTCCGTAAAAGGGAAAATCCTTAGTTATCATTGGAAAAATAAAAACTAAAAATTTTTCCTTTTATGAAATATTTCCTTCTCTATTTAGCCAATTTATACTTACATGATCTGAGAGTTGAATATGGAAAATTAATAATTGTTTAAATTGTTTGGAAATTGGTACCACATTGAAAGTGCCATCAATGATATAATTTCTTGGCTGTGAAGAAAGTGTCATGTCTCGTATAGCAGAGCAAATAGTTGGTGAAGCGAATATGGAATATAAAAAGTCTTCATCAATAACTGTGTCAATATAAAATTGTTTATTTTCTTCATATTTCGACATTCCAAATTCTTTCATCACATTGTCATTTTGGAATAATTTAATTATATCCGGAAAGCAAGTTGGTGTTTTAGGATATTTTTCTTGTTTTATAATCATAAGCTGTCTTCTAATGCTGCCAAATTCCAATGATTTTGTCGTCAACTTGTTTTTTTTGCATTCTTCGTCATATATTTCTCTAACGCCTGCCCTTTTTAATGACGCCCTTTTACATTCATCCTTATTGGTATTTAGCAACTGCAATTTTAAAATAGTATCTTTTTGTGTTGCATGTTGGTGGTGATTATTTTTTATTCTTCTACAATATATTGTGTTGTTCATTTCAACAACAACACTTTGTTTGCACGTGCTGATATAGCATTGATAGTATGCATTATCATCTCTTTTATATCTTAGTTGATAAATTTGTTCTTCACTTTCTATTAATAGTAATTTGGAAGATTTTCGAAATCCGGGAATTAGTTTATATTCACAAATTTCTTCCATATTCATTTTAATTTAAACACAAATTTCACAGCACGTGAACTATCAATCAATTTTTGCACATATGTATGTAATACCATGTGATTTTTAATATAATAATTATGAGTTTAGGCATTGCAAGGTCAAAAAAAAATATGAGATTATTACTCATTCACAATAATATGATGTGATGTTATTACCAATCTGAAATTTTTAAAATGTGATTTTTTTTCATTTTTAAATGGAAATAACATCATGTGAGCTTATTTCCAAATATGGAAATAAACTCACTGTGAAGTTATTGCCAGTATGGTTATTGCACCCCACCGCGAATCTCTCGTACCACAGACTCCATTTTATTGTTTAATTCGGTTTGCACATGCTTAATGTCCACAGCCAGAACACTTAACGATTTTTTAAATTTTGCAAACTCCTTAAGAATTTCCTTTTTAAACGATACATCAATCCCATTGGTTTCCACAGTGTTAACCATACATTTCTTGCAAGTAAATTTTAGATAACGATTTTTATCAAGAACTTGAAACACATCTTCAGCAATTCCTTCACAGTCAGTATGGAACCAATCCTCACATACCACACACAACAAACTTCGTTTACCAACAACACTCATTTCACAGGAACCACATAAATAAACAAAAGCCATATTTTTTAATTAAGTTGCCCACGTTGTATTTTTGGTTAAACTTATTCCTTTTTTACAAGTAATGAAAAGTATAGTACTCAAAATGTTCAAATTACCAAACACGTGCAAATAAAGAAATAGCGGATGTGTATATATTTGACATACATTTGGGGTATTCACAAGGTGTGCTATCATGGTTTATTGTCATAATGTTCTAACATTTTACAATGGTTTAAAAATATTGTTGTTGGTTCGTAAACAAAAAGTGTCTTAAATAAATAGAACGTTGCTTGCTATGTTTATTGTGCTGTCGTAATTAATCAGAAAAGTCCAGCGCTGAGTGGCTGAGCCGTGCCGCGTTATTTTTTGTAGCCGTTGCCGTTGAAGGTATCATTTTATCCGGGTAACATCTGTATTTAACCTGCGGCTAGCAATTTTTGCGACAAATTACTTGCGGCGTCAAATAAGATCGGCTTGGAACTCTGCTGTTTGGTAAACAAACAAAATAAAATTTATTTGTAATATGCAACAAAACCCAAAAATGGAAAATACTTGAGTTTGCCATCACAACATCTAAAATGTATTTTTCACACAGACTGGATATTATTTAAGTTTTTTCACTTATTTTTGGCATTGTGGAAAATTTTTATATTTTTTTTTTTAATCAGCTGATTTAAATTCAAAATAGCACATTAAATTATGAAGGGTTGCTCACAACAGTCGTATTTTTTCATGTTATTATTTTAAGACATATGACTTTATGACACCTTGTGAATCCCCCAATTATGTATGTACAATGTACATACTAGGGTATTCATTCGGTTAACCGATTAATTACTACCCGATTAACTGATCGGTTTATTTAAACTTGTCTATTTTTGATTAACGATTAAACCGGTTAATTCAGTCGATTAACCGATGTAACAAAATTTTTAATTTTGTGTAGTATTATAACATATTTTTTTGTGTTTTTAATTATTGTGCTGGTTCACAGTCTTCAACTTTTAGGCGTCAGCTTTTAGGAGAGAGAGGAAATTAAATGCATTCTCTATTTCCTTTTCTCCTAAAAGCTCAAGAGTTGATGGCTAAAACTTAAAGAGTGTGAACCAGCACATTGAGACGAAACTCTGTTTTTTTTAACAAAATTAACCGAAACAATTAGAAGTATTAACAAGTTTAAAAAGTTAAAACAGGACCTCTGATAACATAATGGAAGATTTTATATGTTTAGAGAAACCCAGGAAAAGGACTGAGAAGTTAGACATTCTGTATTTTCGATAACTTTCGATCCAACATCATCGATAAGTGAAAGAATTTTTTTTCAAGTCAAGTTTTATCAAAGCCAAAAAAGAGAATCGTTTAAATCCTAAACATTTAACCCAAATTATAAGATCCCATTAAACTATTGAAATAACTAATAAAATGATCTCACAGTTTATTTTTTAATTAATACATAATTAATTTAAAAAAATATATGTATATTAAATATTTATGAATTATGCTCTTTTTGCTCGTTTTAGTTCAAGAATTGTTATGTTTGTTGTTATTATTTTTTTTACTAATAAACGCCAAATAATAAATAATTTATGTATTTTTAATTATTGAAATTACTTAATTTATAAACAAAAATTGTATTAATCGGTTAACCGAACAAAAACCTAATTAACCGATTAAACAAAAACCTCGGGTAATTTATCTAGCGATAAACCGATTAAAGTAAAAGCTCGATTACATGAATACCCTAGTACATACGTATGTAAGTTAAGTATTTACTTTATTTAAACCATTAAAAAAAAATACTTTTTTTCTATATTTAATTTTTTTTGTTTTTTATTTTTTATTATTTTTTCACACTTAATTACATCTAGATACTTAAACTAAAAAATTATATCTAACTCTAAATTGATTTTAACATGTATATTATAAATGCCAAAATTGCCGATGCACTAACTTTTTGGTGGCGTGTCTTTCCGAGAATTTGATTGCACGAGCCGGATGTCTTTGCTGGTAATTGAACTAATATCGCAGACGCATCATCAGCAATTTGTTTAATGTTAATTTAATTTAAAAAAACTGCTTCCGTTGGCTTGCTAATATTTATGGTGTTAACTCCTCCCTTCTCAAGTGCTGACGTCCCTGTCGGCATGGGATTTGTTTTAAGCATCGTGATCTCTTTTTCCTTAGAATTTAGTACCAGGTTGTGTCTTAATTTATTTTTCCGAAATCTAACTATTAATAATATACTTAGTATGATAAGTATCACCACTATACCAGTGTTAAAGGTGAGATTAATTTTGCTGCTTAAATCAACGTTTGCTATTTTATTTCTATTTCGTATCTCGAGGTCTTTAATGATTTTCAGGGAAAGGGTTTCTTCAAAGGAGTTTATAGATGGCGCTCTGATAATTGCTGGTAGAGGCTTAAATTGTACTGTTTCAGTGAAGCTGAACTCTTGGTCTGCGATTTTAAGTGATGTGTTTCGATATTGAATCAAATAAGTTCCGGTTAGGTTTACTCGTTCCTCGTTGACTTGTATGGTCCCGTTAAACTCATTTAGCATTACTAATCCAGGAATTACGCTTTCTATTTCTGGAATGTGAAATCCATTTGTTGTGGGACAGTATGATTTTCTTCCTTTTAGTAAGTTAGGTAGGCATTTGCTGTTAGTTATATCTAGTACATCATTTTTATAACATATTTTTAAATCGTTAAATGTTTTACATTTCTTTGTTATTGCTACAATTGTTTCATTACATTTTAATATTTCATTATATTTTATCTTAAAAACAACATTATTTTTCTTTACTGGTTTTACTAATTTAGACTCACAGGTCTCTTTATTTGTAATTGGTAAACTTACAATAAACACTATTTTTCCAATACTACTTGCTATCTTTGTCTCTGCAAACTCTAAAGCTTCTTCAATATTAATATATTCGACATTATTACTTTCGATCTTTTCTTCTAGCATTTTTATTTCTTTTTCTGATAATATAAATGAATTTAGGATTCCAACCTTGGACCAATTAATTGCATGTTCAATGTTTATTAATTCTTCTTTAAGTATTTTCAATTTTTCCTTTACACTTATTGCTAAAGCATTTTGGATTAATTCACTATCTCTTACATTTTTTAAAATAATATTAGCTCTTTCGGTTAAATTGTTTACAGCTTCGAAAACATTCCTATTAATTATGAGTTGCTTATTGTTATTGTCTGATAATTCATCTAGATTTGCATTTATAATCCTAAGGTCCTGATGGTCTGGGCTACCGGCGATCCATTTCCAGATCGTGCCTAAGAAATCTATTGACCTTTTGTTCTTTTCTTTCAACTTTAGTTTATTTAGGGCTAGTTGGGTTTGTGACAATTCATAGTGTAGGAAAGGAAGGATGGGATTTCCTGGGTTTAACTTGTGAGTGATTGTTTGTTGAAGTTCACGTAAAGCTAGTTGGTATTCAGAAATATTTATTGAATGCACTAGTTTGAATGATCCTATTTGCAATTTCGCATGTCCAGTATTAAACGATATAAGTGGTGAATCTGAATAATTTAATATTTCTACTTCGGCTGCACATAGGGTGCTGAAGAGTCTGTAAAAGAAGTTGAGTTTCCAGTAAGACTTTTGAATGCTAGTTTCCTATCATGATAAAAAATATTCCATTTACAGCTATTTTTTTATATTCTACTTTTTCCTACCTAATTGATTTCTTTTATTTATATTTTCCTAACTATATGAAGAAATCGTACGGCTATGGCATATTGCTCGATTTTTCTTAATTACATTTCTTTATAATTTCCATTTATTTAATATATTTAGTCAATATTTTTATTTAGTATTTTTAATTTTCATCTTTTTTTTTCTTAACTTTACTAGGAAATCGTACGCCTATGGCATATTGCTCGATTTTTCTTAATTACATTTCTTTATAATTTCCATTTGTTTAATATATTTAGTCAATATTTTTATTTAGTATTTCTGATTTTCATCTTTTTTTCCTTTTGATCGTGCTTCTATGTATAAATTAGTTTTGTTGTAATTACTTGCTATGCAAGTCTTGAGTGTCAATTAGTTTTGTTGTCAATATAATTAAAACACAATTTAATCTCTGTTCATTTTCCGTTTATTTAAACAAATCAAAAATAATTAAATAACTTTATTTAAACAAATCCAAATATAACTATAATTACAATTACTTGCTATGCAAGTCTTGAGTGTCAGTGCTGAACTAACTTTTAATCTGAAAACTAAAGAACTCTACAACTTCTAGAGGAAGAAGAAGAAGCCACGGCAAAAATGCTTATCAGCATAAACGGACTCACATTTCATGTGAACGGAATTTGCAGGTAAGAAATGCAACGTAGCGTCTGCTATGAAAAAAGGTATTTTATTCAGTTATTTTGGGACGCGCGTGCAGCGCTAATTTTGAAGAAGTGTTTATTGTTGCAATTTTTTTATATTTCACAATAACTTTTGTTGCTGTACTTTCGTACCTTAACTGTTCCCCCCTTTAAGCATCGGACGTCCCCGTCTGATCATATCTGCTAAGAATATTGTTGATTTCAACCTTACGTTGCCTTTTGGCGAGAACGTATGCAACGCATATTATTACAATAAGAACAAAAAGAGAGGCTGAGGTGTAAAAAGTTCCTCTTACTTTCAAATGAAGGTGCGATATATGGTCTAGGTTTTCAATATTTAAATCATGAAGGTATTGAAGTGATAAGATAGCGGTATGATCAGTTAAGTTAACAGTGTGAGCTATAGGAATTTCGGGGCTTTTAAAAGCAATTTTTCGGCAATTTTTGAATTCCGTTGAATTAACTTTTAAGGTATTGTCAAAAGTTATGAGGTATGTACCCGTTTGTAGGGTTTTTGTTACATTCTCGTAAATCACTTTGGAGGGTTGATTATTTATAACAACAATGCCATCGTCAATCTCTTTCAGAGGTGGCATATTATGCGCGGAATTTGTGTTACAAGTTGCCGTGTTATTATTTAATAAAGTGTCTAGGCATGAAGTATTTTCAAGGTTAAATGTTTTACAAAATGAAGTTGTAGATTTCTTTTTACAATCTTTTAACATGATATATTTGTAGCCACATTTTGCTACATCACTTACTTTAAATGACAAAATTTTATTATTATGAACGACTGGAAAAATTAATTTTTTATTACAAAATTTTATAATTTTTGGAAATTTTATCAAAAACGTAATAACATTTTCGGTTTGCAAAATCTTTAGTTTTGAATTTACAATTATCTCAGTAATGCTTACATTTAAATCTATTTCGGATTTTAAAACAAAACTTACTTCCGAGCTATCTAACAGAATGGGATTGATCATTTGGAGTTTCCCCAAGGTTATGGACAAAGCTAGGTTATCTAGTTCCCTAAGTACTGCTCTATTTCTTTCGCCTAACAAACTATAAAGGTATCCTGAATCGATTTCAGTAGCCTTAGTTTTACTTACAAGTGTGTTCACAGTCGTAGTTAATTTGTTTATTTGCGATTGCATATCGGTGTTTATGATTATCTGAGCATTACTTGCAGTAACTAATTCATCTTGTTTGCTACGCACTTCGGTAAAGTCATCGTAATCTGGCGTACCAGCTATGTATTTTAGCGCGGTTCCAAGAACGTTAATGCTACGTGCGTGCCTGTGGTGTATGCGCAGGGATTCTATTGTCTTCTCTATTTGGTCCACATCTGATTCTAGCAGTTTTCTCATGTGTGATTTTGGTAGTAGGTCCGTTAGATTTCTGGTTTCTTCTGCTATGGTAGTAAAGTTTGTCAAGTCCGTTACATGGGCCAACATTCCATAATTTTCATAGATTGCAACATTTCCGTCTGCTACAGGAATATAGTGTGAAGAAGTATAGTCCAGGATGGTGGCATAGCTAGCGAGTACAAAGACTGCAAATATTAGGATGCTGCAATGAGGAAACGAATGTTATCTTTATGCACTATTTTGTCATCAATTTTAAGAGTTGTGCCTAGATCTTGTTGGACAGTCTTTTCGACAAAAAGTTTGCTAATTTTATTCCCCAATCTCTTATTAACTTTCACAAAAACTTTATCTCCAGGATTATATGTTTTAGTTACTGTCTTTTTGTTATGATAATCAAGGTCTGATTTTTGTTTGGCAAGAATTTTCGCACGAATATTTTCTTTCAAGTTTTCTGGAATTGATTGAATTATATCTATGGGCTTATGGTTAGTAGTAGAATGGATTGTTCTATTGTATTTTGCAGTTGCCATTAAGACAAGCTCTGTAGAGTCATCTATTGCGTACTCTAGTTTTAGGCATCTTGCAATTTCCGCAAGTGTTCCGTGGAAACGCTCGACTTGGCCATTAGAGGTACTATGCATGGGTGGAGTTGCGTAAATGTTTGCTCCGAAGTTATTCTTTATTAACGATCTTATGGTTTGTGAAGTTAGTGACTTTTCGTTGTCGCAAACTATTGTTTCCGTGCCTTTGTAAAAGTTAAGTATCTCCAGAAGGGCTGGTTTAACGTCTACTATCGCTCGAGAGGGTATAGGTTTTACAATAGCGAACTTAGAAAATTTATCGAGACATGTTAAATAGAATTTCTTGTCAGTATTGTAAATATCGACATGGAGGATCTCGCCTGGGAAGGAGGGTATGGGGGTCTCAGCGATCTCATGTTTTTTTGGATGTCTTTGATATTTCGCTAGCCGACAGATTTTGCAGTTTGCTGTAATTTCTTTTAACTTTTTAGCTATATCTGGGAAAAAATAATCCTGAAGAACTTGTTTCGTATTTTCTGAAACAGAACGGTGTGCCCTATTGTGTTCATTTGTTAAAATTTCAATTTGATCACTTGCGTTAAAGATATCTGTAACAAATTTATTAGCGTACCTGAATTTTACAGAAGGGAAATTCGATATAAGAAGGTGTTGGATTTGAGCAAGGGTATGTAAATCACAATTAATCGCGTTCACTACTTCTGGGTTTATGCAGTCCTTAATAGTATTTAAAAGATCGTCAATTTCTTGATATGAAATGCGATGTCGAATGCGATTTTTAAAAAGAATTTTTGTTTCTTTATTTTGTTCTGAACCATGATTGATTAAAATCTGGTTTTTGAAACAGTTAATTGGGTTTTCGACCGCGGGAATAATTTCGGTGAGTGACATCTCACTTCCACAAGCTTGTAGTGAGCATGTAGATGTGGTATCCATTGTAATGTTAACAAATTGTCTGGAAAGGGCGTCTGCAACAATATTGTCTTTGCCGGGCTTGTAGAAAAATGTTGGCGAGTACTCTTCAATGAAAGCTCTCCAGCGCTTTAATTTAGAGTTTGGGTTTTTATCAGATATCGAAAAGGTTAGGGGTTGGTGGTCGGTGAAGATGTTTAAATTATTTACCCCGTAAAGATAGTGTCTAAGATTTTTTAAGGCCCATACGATAGCTAAAAGTTCGCGTTCGTTGGTTGCGTAGGTTTCTTCGGCGGGTGACAAGGTCCTTGAAATCATGGTAATTGGACGACCATTTTGAGAAAGAACGGCGCCAATAGCATGGGATGACGCATCAGTCGTAAGGTCAAAAGGTCTATCGAAATTTGGATAAAGGAGAAGTACATCTTCGGAAGAAAGGATATTCTTAATTTTTTTGAATGAGTGAATAGCATCAGCATCAAGGTCAATTTTAACTTGCTTCGAATGTTTTGTCCCCACATGACCATTTTCTCCACGTAAATATTTAGTCAGAGGTTTCGCTATAGCCGCATAGTCTTTAACGAATTTTCTATAATAACCGGCCAACCCTAGAAATGACCTTAAGCTCCTTAAGGTTGTTGGCGTTTCGTAGTTGACTATGGTTTCAATTTTCTTTGGACACGTTCTGATACCGTCGGTTGAAACGACAAAGCCCAAATACTCGACAGAGGTTTTAAAGAATTTGGACTTTTCTAAAGAAACTCTCATGTTAGCATGGTAAAGTTTTAGTAAGATGTTTTGGATGTCATCTATATGCTTCTGCTCAGAGTCAGAAAATATGATGATATCATCGATATAAACGTGACATGACTTTCCGATTTCATCACGTAAAACATCATCGATGGCACGCTGAAAAATGCTCGGGGCGTTTTTTAATCCAAATGGTAAACGACAGAACTCGTATTTACCATTATTCACGCTGAAAGCAGTTTTTTTCCGGTCGTGTTCGGCCAAGTTAATCTGGTGGAAGCCACTTTTTAAGTCCAAGGTTGTAAAGAACTTAGATTTGCCAAGATTTGAAAGTATAACAGACGGATCAGGTATAGGATATTTATCAGGGATAGTTTTTGAATTAAGTTTAGTGTAGTCGAACACGAGGCGTTTATTGGGCTTGCCCAATTCGTCTGTGCCTTTCTTGTCGACAACCCAAACAGGGCTGTTATAGGGAGATCGGGATGGCTTTATAATGCCATTTTTTAAAAGTTCCTTAACCTCTTTATTGACAAATTCTATCATCGAAATGGGGTAGGATTGGTATTTAGAATATATGGGCTCCTGATCTTTTGTTTTAATTGTTGCGGAAATTTTCGTGTTAAAGGGTAAGGCTTCATTCGGGTTAGCGAAAACACCAGCATTTTCGTTTATTATTTGGAAAAATTTCTTTTCTACATTTTTTGGGATAGAGACATTTTCTATTAAAGAATTCACTGCATCTAGCTTAAGATATTTCAATTTTTCTTCGCCGCCGTTATAATAAATCATGTCTTTTTCTGTGTTAATCACGCCCTTTATGCTTTTTATGAAGCTAAAACCTATGATACCGTCAAATAGAGACAGGTTCGGTAAAATAAAAAATGTTTCAGTATGATTTAGGACATTTACTAGTGTTTT
Source organism: Pollenia amentaria (assembly GCA_943735925.1). Classification (NCBI taxonomy): domain Eukaryota; kingdom Metazoa; phylum Arthropoda; class Insecta; order Diptera; family Polleniidae; genus Pollenia; species Pollenia amentaria. Next base: position 90,030,912 of record OX031006.1, read on the forward strand.
GTTGTTGATTGTATCAGCACCATGAATGGATTTGACTAAAAATGGTTTTTCGACTTCTTTAATGTTTTTTAATCCGTTAATATTGGTGATATAACTTTTAGAGGCACCAGTGTCGATTAAAAGTTTAATGTTTTTGCCACCTATCATTCGCTCAATGTAGGGGAGAACTGACCCTCCCTTAAAAAATTAATCTCATCTTCGAAAGGTGGATCAGAAAAAGTAGGGTTTTCATACGGCTCTTGGTTACCAGAGAAGTTTGGCTCATCGCCGTAGTCATGTGTTTCCAAGGTTTCAAGACCTTCGTTTTGCAACATCTCTTGGCCAAGGTGGTTAATCCTTTGGACCTTCTGAGGGACCTGTCTTTCGGATGTTAAACCTCGCTTTTGTGTTTGAAAACCCTGAAAGTTGTTTGTTCGCACCGTACGCATGCTTACATCAGTGTCCAGGGATTGGGATACTGGTTGAGAGTCACTAGCTTGTTGGCCTACAGGCTGAAAAGGATTTTGGGCGAAATTTCGGAAATTCGAATTTGCAACATTATGGCGTTGTGATTGGTTAGATGCCTGTTGAGGGCGATTTTGATAAAATGGAGTAGTTTGTTGACCGACAAAGTTTTGCGGAGGCTGAGAGTAGTTATTTTGCTGACCAAAGGAGTTCTGTTTAACATGCTGTATGTTTTGTCTTAAGGCTGTGTGTGTTGAGGGACTCATTAAAGCCTTGTTTAAACCATTACTGTAAATGGCAGCAAAATGATAGCGGTTTTGATTTGCTTCTAGCTCTTGTGCTAGTGCCAGAGCTGATGGCAAGTCTGCAGGCTTGCACGAAAACAAGGTGTCACATAAGGGCTTCCTAACTCCCGAAACAAAGACACGCAAAGCCTGTTCACGGTATTTTTGGTTCAGTGACTGAATCAAATTGGCATCTCCTTCATTCGACATTATAATTTTGTTCACGATCGCGGTTAACTTACGCTCTACTTCGTCGTAAAATTGGATAATAGTTTTCTGTCCCTGTCTTAAAGTGGAGAGCTCTTGCTCTAATGTAAAGATGGATTTTTTATCCATGTAAGTAAAATCAAGCCGTGCTATAATAGCCTTAAAGTTAAGGACTGTGTTATAAGTGCTTAACGCAGCATCTGCGTTACCCACGACTTTGTTTCTCAGAATAGCTACCGCCTGGTAGTACTTTGAGCTTCCTACATAAGGTTCAAATAATTTATGGGCTGTTGTGGCGGCCTGACGCCAAGAGACATATCTGGTGGGGTCGCCTTTAAATTCTGGGACAGATTTAATTATATCTAGAGTTTCCTCACACGTCTTATTGGGTACTATTTCTATTTCCTTATATGCTTCTACGGCAGAAGGTGGCTCTAAGGATTGGAGTCGCCTAGTAAGGTCGGCAATAGTTGCTTCAAAGCTTTCTTTTGTTCTTTGGACTGCTTGTTGGATAGCAGTGTCCAAGAGAACTTGCAAATTTTCAGAATTCATTTCCTCTTTGTTCTCAATTCTTTTTTCAGAAATTAATAGTGATTGTAGCCTAGCTAAAATAACGTCAAACTCTTCAGGATCTTCCTGTGGTCTTGACATGAACTCTAGGGAAAAACCAAAGATCAACTCAGAATTCTTTTCACGTAAATTTCACTTTAAATTGCAAAGGTAATAACTGTTACAATAATAAAAATAAAAAATTTTTACGAAATTTCAAAAATTTAGATCCGATTTGTTTTTTTTTAAAAAAAAAATTTTATAAAAAATAATAGATAGCAATCAATAGTAATAATAAAAAATAGAATTCTTACAAATAAATCATCACGGCTTTGGCTCCTTCTGGTTCTAAATGCAACTTTTCTGGCTGGAATGTAACTGCTCAAGACTCGGCTTCACTAAGGGTCCTTTGCAACTGCTCACGGCTTGGCTTTTCTAAGTTGCTGATTGATGGATTAGTTTTTGTTATATTTTTTGCTTTTTGGTGATGAATGCTTTTTATATTTTTAAGAATTGTATTAGGTTTTTAGCACCAGTATGGTAGTAATTTTTTAAATTTTCAATAAGCAATGTAATTTTTATTCACAAGTATGGTGAATGTCTTTGTTGTTTAAATTTTAATTTTTCCTTAAACACTGTTTTTTATTATAAAAAAAGTTATTTTTCTTTTCACTTCAATGATGACTTAGTTTTTATCTGCTCACTGTATGGTGATTGTCTTTGTTGTTTAAATTTTAATTTTTTTTAAACACTGTTTTTTATTATAAAAGGTTATTTTTCTTTTCACTTCAATGGTGACTTAGTTTTTATCTGCTCACTGTATGGTGATTGTCTTTGTTGTTTAAATTTTAATTTTTTTTAAACACTGTTTTTTATTATAAAAGGTTATTTTTCTTTTCACTTCAATGGTGACTGTTTTTTTCCGTTGGGCGCCAATTAGTTTTGTTGTAATTACTTGCTATGCAAGTCTTGAGTGTCAATTAGTTTTGTTGTCAATATAATTAAAACACAATTTAATCTCTGTTCATTTTCCGTTTATTTAAACAAATCAAAAATAATTAAATAACTTTATTTAAACAAATCCAAATATAACTATAATTACAATTACTTGCTATGCAAGTCTTGAGTGTCAGTGCTGAACTAACTTTTAATCTGAAAACTAAAGAACTCTACAACTTCTAGAGGAAGAAGAAGAAGCCACGGCAAAAATGCTTATCAGCATAAACGGACTCACATTTCATGTGAACGGAATTTGCAGGTAAGAAATGCAACGTAGCGTCTGCTATGAAAAAAGGTATTTTATTCAGTTATTTTGGGACGCGCGTGCAGCGCTAATTTTGAAGAAGTGTTTATTGTTGCAATTTTTTTATATTTCACAATAACTTTTGTTGCTGTACTTTCGTACCTTAACTTATATACTATGTTCCTAATTGTTACTTTAAAATCTTTATTTGATTACTGATTTTATTATGATTAGTACTACTTAATTTCTATTTTTACTAATTCTTTTATTACTTTTATTACTGTTTATTGTTCCTTATATGAGACTTATGAACGATTCTTCTTGATTCTGTGAGAATCGTTCCTCCTCTATCTTCTTTTACTATTTCCTTTATATCTCTAGCGGTTAGTTTATTTCCTAACCTCTTATTAATTTTCACATATACGACGTCATTTGGGTTATAACAAGGGAAAGGTGTTCTTCTCTTGTTATGCAACTCAAGATCTCTATTCTGTTTGTCGATAAGTTTCTTCACATAATCTAACCTATCCTTTTCTATCTGTTCTGGGTTAGTGCATAGAGTCCGTCCAAAAAATGCTTCTATTGGTTTCTTTTTAATTGTCGAGTGTATTGAATTATTATATTTATGTAAGGATCTATAGAGTAATTCTTCGAAGTTGCTGTGGGTGTTTTCGGCTTTTGCACACCGCATAATTTCGGAAAGAGTTGAATGGAACCGTTCTATTTGGCCATTAATTGTACTCTTGTACGGAGGTGTCCTATATATTTCTATTCCATATTGGTTTTCGAGCATAAAAGTAATAGGGGCAGAATTCAGAGATTTTTCATTGTCAATTACTATTTTATTGGGTGTGCCTAACGATATCAGTAGTTCCTGTAAGGGTAGTCTTATGTCTTCTACTGCTCTAGAATGAACTAATTTAGCCTGTGCATATTTCGAAAATTTGTCTATTGCGGTTAAAATAATTTTGTTATCGGTGTGATAGATGTCAATGTGTCCCGGATAATCAGGAATGGGAGTAGCGTGGAGAACTGGCGTTGCTGGATGTCTTTCATATTTGTTTTCCTGACATATTTTGCATTGCTTTACGATCTTTTTGATTTTTGCATTCATTTGAGGAAAGAAGCAGTTTTCCAACAATTGTGCTCTATTTTCGAGTGAATTTCTGTGTGCTCTATTATGTTCCTGAATTATCTTGGCTTGCTGGCGTGCTTGATCTGTTATGTCTTCTACAATTTTCCTAGTGTATCTTGTCCTGTAATTGGTGAAGTGTAAGGGGTATATGGATTGAATTTTTCCTAAAATATGGTCATCGGTAAAAATACCGTTAGTTACCGAAGGGTTTAAATATCGCTTCAGGATGTTTACAAGGTTGTCCTCGTCAAATTGGGGTTGAATTATTATGAGTCTATGATAGGTTGGGAAAATAATTTTGAACTGATAGGAGGGTATATCTCCTATTGAAAATAATAGTTGATTTTTGAATACGTTAACTGGTACGTCTGTGTATTGTATTAAATTTTGTGAAGAACTGTCGTCACTGTGCTGCGTAGCCGTCAATGTGTTTACTTGTTGCTTATTGTCTGGAATTCTAGAAAGTGTGTCTGCTACAACGTTCGTTCTACCAGGTTTGTATTTAAGTTCGTAATTATATTCCTCCAATATCGCTTTCCATCTTTTAAGTTTGCTGTTGCTATTTTTGTTACTAAGTGCGTAAGTTAAGGGTTGGTGATCCGTGAATATTTCAATGTCAACTGAACCGTAAAGGTAACCTCGCAAAGTTTTTAGTGCCCAAATAATTGCAAGCATCTCTTTTTCGTTTGTTGCGTAGTGCTCTTCGCATTTTGAAAGTGTTCTTGAAATGAAAATAATTGGTTTTCCTTCCTGCTCTAATACTGCGCCTAGTGCATAATTGGAAGCATCTGTGATTAGATGGAACTGCTTTTGGAAGTCAGGATATTGTAGCATTACTTCAATTGAGGTAAGGGACCTTTTGATTTTATTGAAAGCTTCTATCAAAATTAGGGTAAGTGGCTTTGCCAACTTAGCATAATCCTTAATGAAACGTCTGTAAAATCCAGACATTCCTAAGAATGATCTAAGTTCTTTGAGAGTTTTTGGTGTAGGAAAATTCTCAATTGCTTGTACTTTTGCTGGATTTGCCTTAATCCCATCGGCTGTTACAATAAAGCCTAAAAATTCAACTTCTTTTGCAAAAAATTTGCATTTATCTAATTGAATCTTCATGTTTGCATTTTGTAATACCCCGAAAATGGTTTCCAAATCTTTTGAGTTGTCTTCTTCAGTTTTGCTAAAAATTATGATATCGTCGATGTAGACGTAACAAATTTTTCCTATGTGTAATCGTAAAAGGTCATCTAATGCCCTCTGGAAGATCGCAGGAGCATTCTTTAATCCGAAAGGAAGGCGAGTAAACTCGTATTTTCCATTATTAACGGAAAACGCGGATTTCTCTATGTCAGACTCTTTTAAAGGGATTTGGTGAAATCCACTTTTTAAGTCGATAACGGAAAAAAATTTGTTGCGTCCCAATTGCGCAAGTACCTCATTGATATCAGGTATTGGATATCGGTCGCTAATTGTTACTGAATTCAATTTCCTATAGTCGATTACTAACCTATACTGCTTATTTCCTGCAGAGTCTGGTTTTTTATTCACTATCCAAACAGGTGAATTGTAGGGAGAGCGGGATGGTCGAATTATGCCATCTTCGAGGAGTTTGTTTACTTGCTCTTTCACCTCTGATTTCAACGACATTGGCTACGGATAGTATCTTGTATAAATTGGGGATTCTGTTGATGTTCTTATCTCACCAACGACTGTTGTTGTATACGTTAATTTTTTGTCCGGTGCAGCAAACAATGTTGGAAATTGGTGTATCACAGATCTTATTGTGTTTTTTTGTTCTAAACTCAAATGTTCAATTTTTACATCAATATTGTGTACATACTTTGACAACTGCTGTTTAATTGGTACACTTATTTTATTTTATATAAGCAAATAGTCGTCCGATGTAAATATAGTTGCCTTAAGCTGCTTCAAACTGTCATTGCCAATAATGGCGTCAAAGGATTTGAGTGTTGGTAAAATGAAAAATGTAAGTGCTTTGTCTTTAAGTCCGAAAAGATTGAGTTCGATGTGGTGCGAAACTTTAGTTTTGCCGCCTATTGAATCTAAAAAAAATATGTTTTTGTTTGGTTTGGGGTGTTTTGCTAACGAAGTCTGAATATAGTTTTTATTCGAGCCAGTGTCTATAAGAAATTTTAAAATTTTTCCATCACTTGTCCTACATTCAAAATAGGGTAGTGATGAGGCGTTTAATCTAAAAAATGAACGTCTACAAATTGATTGGGATCGTTTTCATGATAATGTTCTTCTTGCCTTTCGTATTCCTGTGAATACTCTTGCCAAGATTGTTCATTGCCATGTTGAGGGATGAACTTGAATAATAAATTCTCAACTTACACTGTTCACTATCTGTTTTTACTTTTAAAACAAAACTAAGTTGGTATTTGTTTTTTTTTGTTAAACTTTTTTATTTCAGTTTAGTTTTTGCTTTTGTTTAATTTCAAAAATGTGTATTTTTTAGTTTTTATTTGTTACAAATTATGTTTTATATTTAAATTCTACAATTCAATCACTTGTTTCACTATTTACAATGCTTGCGCGACGACAATCGAAACTAGAGTATTTTTAATTGTTTTTCAATATACAAAAAAGGGTCACATATTATAAAAGAATTTTTGTACTAAATATAACGGGATATACTGAGTGCAAATGTAACAACAATTTAACTTTATAATGTTTACATATGAATATGCAGATTAAAGAAAATAAAATATAACAAGTTGTTGGTAGGCAGGGTCGTCGCTGTTGGTAGGGGTCATCTCTAAACAGCCATGTTCTTGCCAAAATTGACCATTGCTGTCTTGAATTTTGTTATCTTCCCTATCTTCTGTCTCTTGAGATATATGATTTACTCTCTGATATTTGTTTGGGACATTTTGCTTAAACTGGTTCGATGGTGGTGGTGGTCGTTTTCCTGCAAATGCGTTGAAATTTGGTCGGTTCATATAATTAATGTTTCTAGTCTGTTGGTAACTATCTATTTCCATAGGTGTTGGCTTAGGTAGTGGTTTTGGGGCAAATGGCCTTGGGGGTTGAAAGTTGCAAGAAATGATTAGAGTTCTGTGGAAACACAGGGTTAGGTTTGAAAAAATTATTTTGATTTATTGTGGGCCTAGAGAAAGAGTTCTGAATAGGTTGATGTTGCATTCCGTGTGGAAGGAACCCTGTACCTGGGGTTGTTGAAATTTCCGATTTTTATTTTGGTTATATGTATATTGTGCCCTATAACCCTGGTTTTGGAGTTTCATGCACAAGTGCAGAGCTTGCGGTAAATCGGATGGCTCTTTCATACCTAGTAGTTTCGGAAGGTCTCCATTGAGTCCCCTGATAAACGTATCCAACGCTTTATTCCTATATGTTTGGGTAAGCAAATAAAGAGCTTCTTGACCCATTTCTAAGCTTGAAAGCTTGCTAAGTATAAGTGAGAGGTGGTTGTAAACCTCTTGATAGAATTGAGGAATAGAATTTCTACCTTGTACTAAAGACGCAAGTTGGCACTCGAGAGTTGTAACGTCGCGTCTATCGGCATAATGCAGATTTAAGCAATCAGAAATTGCTTTCCAATCCAATGGCACATTGTATGATTCCAGAACCATATCGGCATTCACTGTAATTTTATTCCTGATGGTATTTATAATACCGTAGTACCTTGGCGAACCTTTTGTGCTTTCGTATAATTTTAGGACGCGGTCGACGCTTTTTCTCCACGAACTAAACTCTGCTGGATTTCCTGAAAAATCCCTAAGGCTACGTATTATGTCCGGTATTTTGTCTAAGTCACCTACTTGACCCTGATGTTCCGGTCTAATTGTTTCGACCGTTGCGGTGAAAAGAATGCTATCGGGATTATTTCTATCATTATCTTCTTGCACTACCCTTCTTACAATATTACCTATAAGGATTTCCAAGTCTGGTAGTGACAAGGACTGTGATGTCTGTGGTGGACGCTGTGTATTAGATACGCTAGGTGTCTCTAGAACACCTGGCCTAATTAGGTTGTTTGGATTTGACATAATTATTTATTTATTTATTTTTTATAATTGTTATATATATTTTTTTATTATTTTATCCCTTACTGGAAGGGGTGTTCTTCTACTCTGGAGGGTCTGGAGTTCAGAGTCGCATAGTTGAACTTGCTTTTATGTTTTACCTTACTTTAATTTAATTTAATTTCTATACAAGAAAATTGTTCTTATGTTTTACCTAACTTATATTAAATTTTAGTTTCCTATACAAGAAAATTGTTTTTATGGTTTACTGAACTTTAATTAATTTTTATTTTCCTATACAAGAAAATTTCTTTTATATTTTATCTAACTTTAATTTGATTTAATTTTTTGTACGAGAAAATTGTTTTATATTTTACCTATTTCGGTTCTAATTCACTTTCCTCTTTTCTTTTTTTAAAACTTTCTTCCTTATATTTTTTCTAATATAATTTTAATTCACTTGCTTATCAAAACTCGTTTTATATTTTTCAAATTTTGACTTTTTAATTCACTTTTTATATTTAGGGCAAAAATAAATTTTTTATTTATTTTATTTTTTATCCACTTTTCCTTTAAGAGGAAATTATTGTCAATAATATATGCATAAACTCATTAGGTATCGTACGTTAATACTCCTATGAAATACATCCCACGACGCTGGAGATTAGTCCTTTTTACAGCTAATGTTACTAAGGGTCCCTCGATGCGCACTCTACGTGGGCGTGCGTTATGTCCTCTTTGGGCTTTAACGCTAGGTAGTCGTCGCTTTTGTTTCCTGAGAGTCGCACTACTTAAGGGCTTTTTCTAGCGTGATGGTACTTCTTTAGGACACTTTTTCACACTATTTTTACAGGATAACGCGATGGCGACTTATTTTTCGTTGGGCGCCAGTTAAGTATTTACTTTATTTAAGCCATTAAAAAAAATACTTTTTTTCTATATTTAATTTTTTTTGTTTTTTATTTTTTATTATTTTTTCACACTTAATTACATCTAGATACTTAAACTAAAAAATTATAACTAACTCTAAATTGATTTTAACATGTATCTTATAAATGCCAAAATTGCCGAAGCACTAACTTTTTGGTGGCGTGTTTTTTTTTCGAGAATTTGATTGCACGAGCCGGATGTCTTTGCTGGTAATTGAACTAATATCGCAGACGCATCATCAGCGATTTGTTTAATGTCAATTTAATTTTAAAAAAACTGCTTCCGTTGGATTGCTAATATTTATGGTGTTAACTTGTATAAATTTACCACGTTGAAATTGTTATATGAAATGTCTTATTTTTATTTAATTACACAGAAAATTACTAAACGAAATCAATATAACTCAACTTCTGCGCCAATAATTGTTGACACATTTTTTCAAACGTAATTTATTATTTTTTTTTTTTAGTATTTTTCCACTTTAAATTTATTTTCTAATAATCAGCTCAATTTTTACGTCTAGCACGACATAGAGTTGCCAAACTCATTTTGAAGGCTTTTCCACCGGCACTAATCAATCCTATTTCACTTCTGCTTTTGCCCGACACTAGGGTTCTGAGTTTCGATTCAATCAAATTTATTTCTTTACGAATGATTTCCTTATTATGTAGATTCAAGTTTTCTCTGTTAATTTTTATTCCCCTTTTTATATTCCTTACCACTTTAGTATTTACTATATGTAAGTTTATTAAAACAACGTTTAAAGTTTCTTTTCAAGTGCTTGACTACGACTAAATCTAAGTCACTCATTCTTTATTTTAATAATAATATTATCTTAAATTATAAATTATCTTAATTAACAATATTTCTTTTGTTTATTTTAATAAAGTTCTTGAAATTGGTTTGGAAAATGCCTTTGATTATGGAATTGTTGTGGGTTATAATTAAAATACTGTGGTTGGGAATAAGTGTGAGGATGGTTCACGTTATATTGAGTTTCTGGAAATTGTGCTACTTGAGGAATGAAGTTGTATGATCTGTTAGTGTTTTGGGGTCTAAAATTTCGACTGTTTCCTGAGTGGTTTGGTGAATGTTTACTATTTTTGGTATAGGCATGTTCCGTGCGAAAATTCTGATTTTGTAATTTTAAGCACAGATGGAGTGCTTGGGGAAGGGTTGTAGGTTCCCGTATACAGAGTAATTTGGAGAGATCGCCTCTCAACCCACGAATAAATGTGTCGAGCGCTTTATCTCTGTAGGTTTGTATTAGTGTGTCCATGGCTTCTCTACCGATAGTCATGGATGCGATATTATTTATGATGAGGGATAAATGTGAGTAAACCTCCTGGTAAAAATCTTGAACTCAATTATTATTTTGAACAAGGGTAGTCATTTGGTATTCCAGTGTTCCGATGTCGCGCTTGTCAGCATAATGTAAGGCTAAGCAACGCGAGATTGATTCCCAATTTAGTGGGGTATTATATCTGCTGCCCCCGTGATCTTATATATATTTCGGAGTATCCCTTGAAGATTCGTAAAGGTTTAATACCCGTTCCACACTCTTCTTCTAAGAGCTGAATTCCGGATTGTTGCCTGAGAATTCTCTCAGACATTTAACTACGTCAGGCACTTTATCTAGATCTACAAGGTTTTCCCTAAAACGCTCATCTATTCCCTGATCTGTGTTAGGTGATCTTATGTTAGGATTTAGTATACTTTATATATTTCTTTTGTTTTAAAATTATAAAAAAAAAGAAATACAAATAAGTATCAGGTAAGTTAGTAGCAGACATAGCGTCAGCACTTATAACGACAATGTTTTATTTGTTATTTAATTTGCGACACATTATGGGAAGAGAATTTATAAATCAACAAGACGCAGCAACTTTAATTTAGTTGGAATTTAATGCATTTTATTTTTAGGTTTTTGGACTTAACTAGAAATGTGCAAAATTAATAAAATTGTTGTTAACTTGTATGTAGGAGAGCATTTGTGGTATTAACGACCTCTACTTCTCTTATTTTAATTTGTACCATTTCATTGGATTCAGATATCTAATTGACTTCTTGTGTTGCTTGCATTAGTTGAATCGGTCACGCCATGAGTAAGGCCGTTTGAAACACCAGAAAATTAAAATGGTCTTTTAATATTTGACTCGTGAACATTTTTTAAGTTTTGTTTTGTGATGTTATGTGAGTGTATTTCACTTTGAGAAAATTTTGAAGCAAATCAAAACCTCAAATTCGCTTCGCGATGGACAATGGCACGCTGGTGTTTGGGCTGAAGCTCGCCGGAAATGGGGGGTTCGCGTCCATCTACTCACACATACACAATTTAATTCGTGCCTAAAAAAAACGAAAGCTGTTGGTATACCGAAGCGATAGAAAACAAAAAAAAACATTGAACAAAGACCGATTGTTGATTGATAATAGTGAAAACTTAACCGCAGTTTTCGACAAGATTGCCTCGAGTCTTCAGGACTAGATGTTTTATGTCCTGGACAGGCTGCCCACCCCATATAACATTTTACTGTCATCCGTGGCACTACTCATTGCCTGGAAAAAAAATTATCTCGAGTAATGCCCCTAATCGTTACTTACCCTTCGCCGTACGCTGGTTACCTTTCAACCAATTATAATTAATTTAAAACATTTTAAATTTTTTTTTATCATTTCAAACAAAATTTTACAACAAAGTTTTATTAGCCTTATTAATTCTACTTAAAGATGATAATTAGGATAGGATAACTAGCGTAAGTGAATAAAAATATACTTTTAAAGATATAAATATTTTTATATAAAATTGATGATGTCTGGTTTTTTCTTCTTCTTTTTTTTTTTTTTTAACGGTCAATGATAATCTTAACCCTACGATTCATAACCGGGTACCAGTGTACCTTTTTTGACTTTAAAGTGCTGCTGTGCCTATAATTTTTGAGATATGGACATAAAACTCCGAATCATGAGAGATTTTGGCTAAACTAAGATTTAAATACGAAAAAATTCAAAATATTTTCAATATTTTCTTTAAAAAATGATTTTTTACCCCCATAAACACACAACCGGGTCCCCGGGTACCCTAATGCAATTCCTATGTAAATGCCTGACATGTAAATGAAAAAACGTTTTTTTGTGTTGTTTTTATTGGAAATAAATGTCTTTTTTATTTATTTTATCATATTTTATATATATTATATTATAATTCATCCGAATCACTATCGTTGTTATTGTGGCAATTGTATCATTTAGTAATTGTTATGGCGTGCTCATCGCATATCGGCGTGCTACATATGCTGCAATTTTTTCTAGTTTTTCTTCTGCGCTTATTTGGAAGAAGTTTGCACATGTAGCACACGCCCGTATGTACTTTTCTGCCCCTTTGTCGTGCTGACGGAGATGTTGACGGACCTGCAGCACAAAGCACACTCTCCAACGGCCTTCCGATGATGCTTTCAATTGCATTTTTTGTTGAAAATTGGCGCACGCTTTGCACATTTGAAATTCTATTTTCTATAACAGGAATGCACAGGTTTTCTGCCAGTTGACGCAGGAAATTCGTCCTGCGCGTCGTGGTGTATCGTGCAGTTGGATTATTTCCATAATATATGATGTGTGATGCAAATGCGCTCACATCAATGATGTTATAGAAAAATGCCATCGGCCATCTTCTTGTTTGTCGCTGGGTCGTGTATTCTTGGAGCGTTTGGTCCATTACGTCCACCCCACCTTTTGTTTGATTATAAAAATTTATAATTTCTGGTTTCCCATTCTCGTCAATTTGTGCATCATCATGCATACTAGAAAGAAGGATGTCCGAGTTGGACTTCCGCTGCTTATATGAGAGCAGTGTTACGTTGTCGCAGAAGCCAAATAAACTTGAACCAACGTCTTTTTTTTTTTGTCTTCTTTCATCTCCGCAGGGATGTAAGCTTTGTTGCGGCGGAGTGTACCCACAATGCTGAGCTTTTCTACTTTTAGTTGCCTAGCCAACGGCAGCGTCGTAAAAAAATTATCCATTGTTATATTTCGTCCGCTACCGTAGTATGGCCCAACTAAATCTCTCACCACTCTTTCGCCAACACCAACTTCACGACCAGTTTCTTGTTTGCCAGTATATATTTGGCCATGAAGTGGATATGAGTTTTTGGCATCGCAAATCCACCATACTTTTATGCCATATTTTGCTGGCTTCGAGGGTATATATTGGGTGAATTTGGTTCTACCACGGTATGGATATAATTGTTCATCAATGGTCAAATATTCTGATGGCACATAATATCTGGCAAGATTTGCATTGAGCATTATCCAAATATCGCGAATTGGCGCCGCTTTGTCTTGACGCTGCCGCTCTACCCGTGTTCTGGGGTCGTCAAACCGCATAAAACGTAGCAAATCGAAAAACCTGTTTATTCCCATGGTGGCGCGGAATATTGGGTGAGCCTGTGACGTCCACAAATCTCTTGCGTTTTCGTCATTAGAATAATTTGTGCCAGCCATCAAAATCATTCCAATGAACGCATAAATTTCGTGGATTGTCGTGTCTTTCCACTTCAACTGACGTCTATTGGGATTCGCTTCATTGTACGCATTATATGTGGCATGCGCTTTTCTATTTGTGTGGCGCACTATTATATCCACCATTTCCACTGTGAGGTATGATTTGAAACACTGCAAAGGCGTCATATTTTCAGTAATCCGCGCTGGACCACAGCGGTCTCTGAATATATTGTGGCTTCTCACTTGTTGGCAACTACGTGGTGTTCGCTGCCATTGTGTGCCGTCACGTGCAGTCATGTAGTCTGCTGGGTTTGTTGTTGGTGCATCTTCTTGCATATCATCATCTTCACTTTCATCATCAAAGAAAATTTCCTCTGGTGCGTCAATAGCAGCTGCAATTTCGTTTGCGTTGTCAACATTCAAATCTTCATTCTCTGATTCCGAAACTTCGCCAGTATAGGCCACATTTTCTTCATTTTGGTCTTCCACAGGGTCCACTTCAAGGTCCTCATCTTGAGTCGCTTCCTCAAATAAACGTTGAATATATGTGCTTCTTGCTTCATCACTCAAATTCCAGTATTCCCTTGTAGACAAATATCGGTCGTTGCGGCTCATTTTTCACCAACTTCACTGTTCAAATATTCAACACAGACTGGCGAAGCAAATGAAATATTTCAATTTTACGACACAAATGAACATCTGCTACCTAATTCAAAAGCAATTAAAGTAGGTACCGAAAATAAGCAAATAAACAACCCTTACATAAAACCAGTTTCTGCCTACTTATGTCGCTTTAGGTACTTATATACGAACAGAAACCAGTTTTTTTTCCAAATATCAAATTTGTACAGTTGAGAACGCAAAATATAATCAACAACAAAAATATTTACAGGAAAATATTATTTTATTTCAATAAACGCAAAACAACCTACTTCGGGTACCCGGGTACCTGGTTATGAAATTAAAGGAGTTTTGCTGGTTATGAATCGTACGGTTAAATAAATAACTATTACGTGACTCTCTTTTTTTCTTTTGTCCACGTAATGGCAACTTTGTAATAAAAAACGACTATTTATACCGGGAGCATACAAACAAACTGGCAACACTGCTGGTTTTTCTTTTGGTTCTGTTTTCTTATCTTAATTATCTGTTAGGCTTTACATGAGTCACCCAATCATATTTTTATTGTCACAAAAAAAAACATCGGTCAGTTACATCGTTTTCTTTTCTTGTTGAAAAGTTATTATTTTCTTTTATTTGAAAACAACCCGACAATCTAAAATTTCGCATTCGGAGTCTTTCAACCACTTTTGGGTCCTACTTTGGATGGTAGGCAAAAAAACATCAGCGAAAGGATTTAAATTTCTGATTCAATTGTTCAAATTCTTATTTAATTTGTGGAGTTACGCACGAGCTTCGTGGGTGTCATTAAGTTGACTTTAGTCAGCTTAAATGAATATAAACTTAGTTCGCAAAAATTACACTCAAATTTAATTTGCTGAACTGAATTTGAATTTACAAGTTCGGTTTGCCACCTTACATTTAAATAAAGTTCGGTTTGCAAAATTACTTTTAAATTTAATCTGTTTAATTAAATTTAAATTTATCATTCGGCTTGCAAAATTACATTTAAATTTAATTTGCTTACTTAACTTTTAATTTACAAGTTCGGTTTGCAAAATTACTTTTAAATTTAATTGGTTTAGTGAAATTTAAATTTATAAGTTCGGTTTGCAAAATTACTTTTAAATTTAATCTGTTTAATTCAATTTAAATTTATAATTCGGCTTGCAAAATTACATTTAAATTTAATTTGCTTAATTAAATTTTAATTTATAAGTTCGGTCAGCAAAATTACTTTTAAATTTAATTTGTTTAGTGAAATTTAAATTTATAAGTTCGGTTTGCAAAATTACATTTAAATTTAACCTGCGTAATTAAATTTAAATTTATAAGTTCGGTTTGCAAAGTTACATTTACATTTAATTTGCTTAATTAAATTTAAATTTAGAAGTTCGGTTTGCAAAGTTACATTCACATTTAATTTGCTTTTCATTTTTCCTCACCCTTCCCTAAATCACCTCTTTCCTCAGTATGCCACCCTATTCATCCGAGAGTCAATTAGTTATGACCATCTATTCGGTGGGTCTGCCTATCTGCTTATGTAGTCAGGTCAGGTTACCTATCCGGCCAGACTTAGTCGTTTATTCGGTCAGTTGTACCTAGTTGTTCGGCTAGTCATAACTAATCATTCGGTCAGGGGTAACGATTTATTTGGTTAGTGATAACTAGCTATGCGGCTAGTTATGACTATTTGTTTCGTTACTTCTAACGCTACGTAGCTACTAGTTATTCAAGGGTGATCAAAAATGTATGTCATCAAATGTAAAGGCAAGGGGTATAATCAAATGTAAATTTAGTTTGCTTAATGGAATTTAAATTTAATTGGTATAGCTAAATATAATTTTATTTTCTATCATTAGAGTTAAGGCCAATTTGTTTATTTAAATTAATCCTATAAAATCTGACTTAAATATTCAATTAAATTCATACTTAGTTGGTTTCATTATATTTTTAATTTGGATTGTTTAATTTTATTTTGGTGTTATCAAATTTAAATTTGGTTTGGTTAAGCCGATCCAGACCTGGTTTGTGCAATCAACTACTAATTGGTTTTGTTCTATTAAATTTAAAATTTCAGTTAATTTAATTAAGTTTAACTCCAGTTAGCATCCCTACCCAAAATCAGTTTGTTTGGCCAAACCCAAAATCTGGTTTGCACGACCAGATTTCAAATCTGGTTTATTTAACCGAATTTAAGTCCGGTTTGTTTCACTGATTTTAAATTCTGTTTTGGCCCCATCAACTTTAAGTCTGGCTTATTTAACCAAATTTAAATCGAGTTTGCTTAACTGAATTTAAAACTTTTTTTTTTTTTTATTTCTGCACAACCAATTTTAAATCTGGTTTATAAAATCAATTCTAAATTAGGTGGGTATAATGGAGTTGAAATTTATTCTGTGTAAACTCAGTTCTGAGTCGAGACAGGCTTACCAAACCAGGATCTAGTTTGTATTGACAAACTGGAAATCCCGTTTGTACCATTAATTAAAATTTAAAAATCAATACTTTGTTTTTTCTTTTACTTATCTTAAGACCCTATGCTCCTTATAGGATCGATGGGAACATATATATATATCTTAAGACGCAAGTCTCCCCTTGGCGGTGTAGCTAGGTGGTATTCCAGCCTTGGTGTTTAGGTAGATGGTTTAATACGTTGATCCACCAACACGTGGTGACACGCTGGTAGGTTATAAGTTCTTTGGACACCAGCACGTGGTTTCACGCTGGTAATGTATAAGTTCGTTGGACACCAGCACGTGGTTTCACGCTGGTAATGTGTAAGTTCTTTGGACACCAGCACGTGGTTTCACGCTGGTAATGTATAAGTTCTTTTGGCCACCAGCACGTGGTTTCACGCTGGTAGTGTATAAGTTCTTTTGGCCACCAGCACGTGGTTTCACGCTGGTAATGTACAAGTTCTTTTGGCCACCAGCACATGGTTTTACGCTGGTAATGTGTAAGTTCTTTGGACACCAGCACGTGGTTTCACGCTGGTAATGTGTAAGTTCTTTGGACACCAGCACGTGGTTTCAAGCTGGTAATGTATAAGTTCTTTTGGCCACCAGCACGTGGTTTCACGCTGGTAATGTATGAGTTCTTTTGGCCACCAGCACGTGGTTTCACGCTGGTAATGTACAAGTTCTTTTGGCCACCAGCACGTGGTTTCACGCTGGTAATGTCCCAATAAAAAATTATCCTATTTTGCGAAGCACTAATGGTACATTTTAAAAAGTAAGCACACATTTATGCGCTACGCAATAAGACATACAGAGATGCAGTGAGGTAAGCGATCGAATTCTTAATAAATTAAAAAATATATAAATAAAATTTGAAGAGCCACGACATTCCCTTACTACGAAGCAGGTTTGTAAGGGAGCATATAAAAGAATAACGGTAACAAAAAATTCAGTGTGCAAACTGATCGTTTCATTCGCCAATTTTTATATGCGCTGAATAAAGCACTTTCTGTGTCAAAAATGTATTGCTTCAAAGTGGGAACTCGCCATATAAAATTCATGTCTTCCGTAAGCGATATGGTAAGCGAAACTTGTACGTTTCTCCCTTACAAACCTGCTTCGTTGGAAGCTCCATTTTTTATTGGGGTGTAAGTTCTTTGGACACCAGCACGTGGTTTCACGCTGGTAATTTATAAATTCTTTTGGCCACGAGCACGTGGTTTCGCTGGTAGGTGGCGGTCGGTCGGTAAATGGTGTTTTGTTGGTGAAATGTCGTTCTTCGTTTTAGGTAAGCTTCCAATAGCTTCCCGGGAGGAACCAGTCTCGGTGTAAAGGTTTTCGGGTTGCTTATTTTCCTTTGTTCTTTCGCCTCTGCCTTTAACACCAATATTTTATTGGGTTTTTATGTGAGTTTTTTTTATTATCCCTCCTTTTTTCTACTAATAGTTTAACTAATTTAGTCGCACAGAACGCCTGTATAATTTAACACTTTTACCCCCGATATTTAATTAAAATTTAAAATTGTGTTTTTTTTTCACCTTTCTGGCCGCTTTTCTTCCACCAAAAGAACGATCACACGCCATGTTTTCTCTCTATCCTCGTATAGCTAACCAACGCCCATTTTAATCCATGGTTGTTTTCTTTTTTTTTTCTAAAATTCCGAACGTCTTTCGGAGGTGTTCTGAATTTTCATCCCCCGGTTACAGCAGACATAATTGGTCATTATTACCTGGCAACGCCGGTACTTGCTAGCACATAGGTTAACAACCGTGTTATGTCACAGTTTTCTTAACTTTGGCTGTTTTTTATGCCTTATATTTTTATAATTTTTAATAAAACCCTGTTGTCTTGTTGAATGGTAAGTTTTGTTGTATAGTTCTATAACTTTAAATATTTGTTTCCTTTTTGGTCACTTTTCTTCTACAAATATTAAGTGTTCTAATATCTTCCGTTATCGTGGTGTTGATACTTTCTATATCGGAATTAGCAGTGTGACTATTATTTTTTGAAAAATGAGTATCTATCTTTTCATTTCTGCAAAATTCTTTTACATTAACATTGTCACAAATTTGTTTTTTAATTTTCTTATTAAGAAGAAATGATTACAGTGCACTCGGGAAAACGTCAACTAATTAAAACCACAGGTGTTGACGTTTACGAATGTAAAATTTTTAAATAAAAAACATATCGATAATGTGCTTTTAAACGTATTTATTGATTATAAACTAAAAACAAACATAAACAAATTTAAGAAGGAAACAAAAAACGTATTCAACCTGACTAGAACCAAAGAAAACAACTAGAACCAAAAGAATACATATTAAATGAGATAATTTTTTTAATTTTACATGCACACATATGCATTTAAAAAAATCTGCTATTTTTTGCTGTTTTTTTTTTTCTTTCCAACACTTGGAAGATAGCCTTCTCTCTTAAACGTTTTAATACATTTTAGTCATTGTGCTCAACATTCTCGCATTGAGCCCTATCCAAAGCCCTCTTTAATATTTCGACGGCTTCGCTTGGTTTTATTGTCCGCACATTTGTATCTAATTTTCGGCAACTCTGATGCTCTTAATGTCTTTCTTTTTCCTGGACCGGAAAGTGTGTTATTAACACAGTGCAAAATATTCTCTTTTTAATTTTTATCTTGCTAATTGTTGACTTTGTTACACCATATTGATTTTCTTAAGCTACCGCACTTGTACCCTTCTCTAATAAGTCCAAAATATTTGCCTTTTCTTGTAATTTAAGCACTTTCGGTTGTTTTGAGCTCATTTTGGTAATGTAATGCTTACGAGAACAAAAAAGAAACTGAACATAAATAAAAAGACAATACATACATACAATTGTAACTTCTTTTTTACTCTACCTATAAGGGGAATCCCCAATTACTGAAATTATTTCATAAAATAAATGTGTGTGTGTACAAATGAGTGTATTTTAACTGCTGTTAAAGTCAAAGTTTTGTTTTATTCAGAGTTGACGTTTTAAAGCTTTGTGGTTGGGTTGACGTTTTAGAGTAATGTAATAAAAGGGTTGACGTTTTGGGATGTTGACGTAAACGAGCGTTGAAGTTTTCTCGAGTGCACTGTAAACTTGATTTTTCCACAAGCTATTCTTGTCCTCCAAATGAAAACTTCCAGCATGCTTAGAAAAATAAAAATTTGAAGTGTTTAATCTCTTTGAGTTTTTGAGATAGGAAATTTTTTTTAGCATGAATTTTTTCAGGGTTGGGTTTTATTAATTCGGTGGAAATAATATGTCCCAAAAATCCACACTCTTTATGTAGAAAATCAGATTTGTCCAACTGAATTTTTAAATTTGATTCCCTAGCCTTTCAAAAACTCTCTTCAAATTTAGTATGTGCTCTTGTAGTGATGTGGAGTAGACGATTATGGCCACCAAGTACACCAGACGAACCGTACCTATTAGGTCTTTCAACACATTATCTATTATTCTTTAGAAAATGGACGGTGCATTTGAGACAAAATGACATTCTGACAAATTCATAATGACTTTTATCTACGGAAAATGCAATTTTCCCCCATGTTTTGGGTGCACTTTTTTCAGTACTTTCCATACGGGATCACTCCAAGGTGAACAACTTGTTCTTATAATGCCTTGTTGAAGCATTTTGTCTAGCTGTGCCCGTACTTCCCCCTTATGAAAATAAGGGTATCATTATCATTTTGTAGAGATAGGGATATCTTCCGTGGTTTTGATTTTCTGCTTTTTTTGTTTATCAAAACGAAGGGGATTCCCATTATTAAGGAATATATCATCGAAATCGAAATCAATTTTCTTTATTCAGGTGGTCTGTTATCAAAAATTCAGTTATATTATCTTCTTGCTATAATTTGTCTGAATTATTGATGGAGTTATTAACTCATCGAAGTTTTGATATGGGATGGTTCTTACGAGTTATTTAATATTTCCAATAATTTTCTTGTTCAGTGAGTGTTTATTTAAATTTTGTGGCAATCGTTATTGGTTCGCAGCTCTGATATTCGTCGTGGTCAACAAGTTCTGGGTTTATAAATGTGGAGATTTTTATAATGTTAATTCAAGTAGTTTATTTAAATAAAAAAACAAAAGCAAAAGAAATATAAAGTTGTACAAAATGTAAAGGAAAAAATGTTTTATTGGAAAAAACACGTCTTTATCTTAGCACGACAGCACACTGACTGAATTTAGCTCTCTCGTTGGTTTGCTCTCGTCCCAATAAATAATGAAGAAGTCCCATTGTCAATCAGAAATTTTAATGGTCTAGGCGAAGATATATTTATGTATGGTAATGTATGCAAATTAATTCTTTTTCGTTTGGTTTTTTTAAAAAAATAAAAACTTTATTTTTTAATTTTCTTGGCTACAGCTTAGTTTAAGAGTCTACTTAAGACTGCCTTAATCTAATTGCAATCATCATAATTAATACTCATAATTGTGTACCCGCATTATGCAAATGCAGCACTTTTATGGGAACATAAATTATGAAAATTAGTAGTTCTTTATTTTGCTAGACATGTCGTCAGCATAAATGATGTGAAAAACATGAATTTACTTTTATTATAGAATAACAAAAATTAGACATATGAGACACCTTAACTCCCCCCTCTGTAAAATCAATCGTCGTAATTGTTTAAATGACTGGCAGGTTATTGACACTGCGAAATTCTGGCTTTATTTCTAATTTACAAATTTTGTCAGAAATTGATTCCTTTAGATCTTTTGATCCTCCTGGATTTAAAGTTCTTTTAAACTTAAAGATCAACAAAATCATGCAAGAAAACAAAATTAAGAAAATAATTGAATTAATCGAAAGCATCCACTTTTCTTTTGTTGTTCAATGTTATTTGTTTGGATATCCTTTATCATCTCTAGCGATAGAAATTCTTCGACTCGTGTTTTATTGCCAGAAAGCTGTAATACAGCTGGTAGTGGTTTGGAAAAAGGAAGTTCCTTTCAAATATAAGTCTCATTTTCTATTTGTATTGTATCATTATGAAACTGTATCAAATAAGTGCCCGATAATTCAAAAGGGTTTGCTTCTGCAATTCTCACGAGCCCTTTAAATTGATTTAAAAGAATTGTTCCTGGATGGATTTCTTCCACAGATGGAACATGTTGATTGTTTACAATCGTACAATTATGATGTTTGCTTAACAAAATTTATGTTTCACATTTTGTACTACTTAAATTTAATAATTTAGTTTTGCGACCAATGTTTAAATCAATAATTTGTTGACATTTTTATTTTATTTCGTATATATCATTCTTAAGGTAGGATTACACGATTGCCGCAATGCACCAATTATTGGTCTACTTTATGCACCAATCGTGTAATTTTACAATTTATTGGCTCATACGGCAACCTTCGACAATACTATTCTTATTTGACCCAATCAAATGCAGCCCTGGTACGGCAATCGTGTAACTGCTCGATAGACAATAATGCGGCAATAAAATGTGTTAATTGCGCCAACATTTATTTGTTTCTTAAGCGGCAATTAAAGTGGGCAATAAGCGCCAATATTAATTTTTTCTTTAGTCGTGGAATATTATACCTGTAAGTAAAATTAATTTTTACTATTATAAATTTATTATTATTTATGTATATATGTGTCTTGTTTTTTAATAAGTGGAGACACTAGTTGCAACAATTCCTTAAAGGTTTGTTCGGCCATACGTATGACATTTTTAAATAAAAACTTTTGATTTTCGATTTCTCTAAACTTCATTAATGTTTTTTCTTTTTGTGAGCCACTCTCTGATCCAAATACTTCTTTTAACACACTTTTTTCATTTTTCTTTGTATCCAATTCACACAAAATAATTATAGCAGCTGCAGTTTTCTTTCGAGAAGAAATCATTTTCACTTAATTAAATAAATTTTTTACAGATTTAAAAGTATTTATTGTATTCTGTGGTATTTATGTTAGCAAAACAAAAAAATTAATTAAACACAGCAGCTGTTTCTCAGTGTTGCCGCATACCATAACAATCGTGTAACTGGAAGTCGGCAATTATTGGCACTTAATCGTAAATTTACGGCAACCAAATTTATGAAATTTGAGGCAATCGTGTAACTGCAGAAAATTTGATTGGGACAATCGATTTATTGTCCTCCAAATTAGCACAATAAAAATTTTTACAAATTGGTGCATTGCGGCAATCGTGTAACCCTAGCTTTACATCTAATGTAGTTTTCAGTATTTAGTTTTATAATTTTATTATTCTTCTTTACAGCTTTAATTAACAATTTTTCACAACCTATTTCGTGGCTGATAAACTTACAATATATATTATTGCGGCATTGTTTGTAGCTACTCTGATATCGGCAAAACCTAAGGCTTCCTCTAAAGTATTGTAAGGGAATCTTTTAGTATCCAAAAATATTCTATCTTCGTCCATTTCCTTTCCTGATCATAGAAAGGAGATTATTTACTACGCCTACCTTTGCCCATTGCAATGCGTATTCTATATTGGTGATTTTTTCTTTAATAATTTTGATTTTACTTGCTATAGTTTCTTCTATGGTCTTTCTAGTTTCTTCTAAGGATTGAACTGTCTTTAAAATTTCGTTTGTGGTTTTAGTTAATGTGTTAATTTTGTCAATAGCGTCTTTGTTAATGACTCTCTGAAGTTCATTATTCGTTAAAAATCCGTTTATTTTGTCTACAACTATTTGATGGTCTTCATGGTCTGGAGTACCAGCTATCCACTTCCATGCTGTTCCTATTAAATCTATTGACCGTTTTCTTCTAGGTTTTAGTCTCTTCAGATGGTCATCTACTTGTCGTATGTCATGCAATAAAAATGAAAGCGCTGAACTATTTCTAAATATTTTAGTGTGAATTT
Organism: Pollenia amentaria; assembly: GCA_943735925.1. Taxonomy (NCBI): domain Eukaryota; kingdom Metazoa; phylum Arthropoda; class Insecta; order Diptera; family Polleniidae; genus Pollenia; species Pollenia amentaria. The sequence continues at coordinate 90,054,143 of OX031006.1, forward strand.
TTGAAGAAAGATAATGACAGTCTTTTGATTAGGTCCAAAGTATGTATTAACTTAAAGTTTCCGTTTTGCAGGTGAGCCTGTCCTAAATGAATTGAGAGCCGGTATAGTCCAATATTTGGACTTCTGGTCGCCTTTTTTATTAAGCTGTAGCTGTTGGTATTTATTTTCCGCTCGTGTTTTGGAAATAAACACTTCTTCCTTCTCATCTACTGATATTCGGAAAACCAGTAGGATAAAAATTTTATAAATTTCACTAGGACGTTTCTTAATGTTCTTATTCTGCACTATTTTAATTTTTGTTGGTTTTTTTTATTAAAAACACTCTTGCTATGTTTTACTTATAGCTTTTTCATCTTTATTTTTGTAATAGTATTTTGTTTTTCAGTCAAACTTTATTTGTGGCTTGGTTCTTTTATGAAAATAACGTTCTTATTTTTCATCAAATATATCCGTTGTTTTAATTTATTTTGTTACACTGTTTATTTAAAAGTTTATTATTATTTTTTTTTTCTCTTCGCAGGATACTTATAATTTATTTCGTGTAGCACTCACGACCGAATCCTTACTTTTACTTTTCAGGATATGTTTTCGAAAGGAGTGCCCCACGTGGGGCGCCCATTAATTCTTTTTCGTTTGGTTTTTTTAAAAAAATAAAAACTTAATTTTTTCGTTTTCTTGGCTACAGCTTAGTTTAAGAATCTACTTAAGACTGCCTTAATCTAATTGCAATCATCATAACTAATACTCATAATTGTGTACCCGCATTATGCAAATGCAGCACTTTTATGGGAAAATAAATTATGAAAATTAGTAGTTCTTTATTTTGCTAGACATGTCGTCAGCATAAATGATGCAAAAAATATGAATTTACTTTTATTAAAGAATAACAAAAATGAGACATATGAGACTCCTTAACTTGCACTTGTTTATTTATGTCTAAGTGTCCGGTTGGTCCGAGGAGGCATTTGTTAGAAAAGGTTCATTGTCATCAATTGCGTTACTACTCCTGTGGTCATATTGGTTGTGTTGTCTAAAAATAAAGTCTTGATTGAAATCATTCTGAGCATACATATTATCCTGTTGGATATAGTCGTTCTGGTTATAATAATAATATTGCTCTAAGTTTGCGTAGTGTTCCTTCTGTGTCGATGCCATGTATTTCAAAGCCACTTGTTGGTTCCGGGGGTGGTAAATTTTGCGGACGATACTGGTGTTGTCCACAGTTAGAATTAAGTGAACTGTTGTTATTATTGTATCCGTTATTCGGTATATTCTTCTGGTATGTATTGAAATGTTTGTTCTGTGCATTAATTTGGGGGTTTGGCCCGTTGCAAACTGAATTCTGATATGTAATCATATTGTTCCGTTATGGAGGAATAGCTCTATTAACACTCTATTGGAAAACAGGAAGTGTGTTTGAAAACAGTTTTTTGTATAATATATTTTCTGTTCTTGTATGCAAAAGGAAAGGGTTTCGGCCATTGTCTTAGGTCTCATTGATCTAATATTTGAGCAAAAAGATTCTTTTAGTCTTGATAAGAATGAGTTTAGACACATATCGGTGAATAGTGTTCGTTTTGTTCAATGACACTAGGATTGGTGTTGTGAATAAGAATGTTATTATTAATAGACGACTGTATTTCTATGATTGAAGGGTAACAATTTTGGACCAACTAATTAGTTTGTTTGGTAGTATTTAGAACTGCCGTTAAATCTTTCATAGAGTTTATATGCAGTTATGGCCGCTTGCGTCCACGAAATATAAAATTTTGCAATATCGAGTTGCTCATTACATAACACTTCTTCCTTTATTTCTACAGGTCTGTATACATCAACATATACAGGTCTTTTTATATTGGCCGATCTTCTTTTTAAATCATCTATTGTGCTTTGAAAACTTTAACGGGTCCATTCTGTACTATTCTAAATTGCCTATTTCTCTATTGTCTATGCTTTCGATGTTTATTGAGGAAATTCTTACCAATTCTAATCCCGTTATTAACTTCTCTATAGTCATACAATATCCGAATATTTCTTACAATCGTTAAAATAAAATTTTCTTATATATTATATAAATATAATTCTTATTTTTTTTATTTCTTCTCTAAATATTTTTTTTATAATTTTTTTATCTTAAATTAATATTTAAAATATTAACAGTATTACAACAGCTTTCATTTTTTTCTTGGTAATATACGAACAACGTTTGAAGGCAGCTTGACGGAGTAGTTATGGTATCTTTTTGCTGAAGTAGTGGTAGTATCTTCTTTGTTTGACAAAGAAGCAGTGTAGTTCCACTTATATTAACACTCAACTGAGCAGCATATTTTTTAAAAGATAATTGTCATTTGACATAACATTATACTGTTTTAGATCTCAGGGTTAGCAAACACAACATGTAAACCGGAACGGATTTTAATTTAGTATTTCAAATATATAAATGTTGAAATTGTAGTTAAAATAAATGAATTCATCTAAGTATAAATATATAAAGTATAAATGGTTTTTTTACAAGGCAAATAATATACATACAATTAGCTTAATTAACTTTGGTGTTCAAACTTCGTTTGGGCATGCTCCCGGCCTCGCTTTTAGGCAGAATAGTTGTTTGTGGCACTTAGTTGGTTGGTTAACGTGGTAGCATACACAGAACTAGGCGTGCTGCAAGTAGAGTCGACAGTGACCCCGTTTTGACACCACACCACTCGTCAAGAATTGGAACCCCCAATCAAACTTGAACCAGGGCAATGCTGAGGTGGCTAGAGCCAACCCGTTGCGTTTAGATATTTCAGCAAGTAGCTGAGTTTCACCCGCGATATCTCCGAAAGTCCTTGTATAAGGTTATGCCCAAATAATCCATGTCTTATTGAATTAAACGCTGGGCAATTACTTGGTACGTTGGCGAAGGATTTTATGGCTTCCACAATCGCGTTGCTGTCTGGTACTGTGATCGGAGCGGGTGGTTGACCACTGGCTCGTTGTTGACTAGGTTGAATGCTTGAACGATTTGGATGGCAATGTAGAAGGGTGTGGTGGAGTTGATCGCACTCCCTACAGGGGGCCATTGAGGTGCACGACCATAATTCGTGGTTTTTCGCCAAGCAGTTAATATAATATTTGTACCTAGTTTCCACGGTTTTTCTCATTCTTGGGCTCATCCTGATAAATCTGGTGCGTGGTAGTTTTGGCGTGGTAGTTTTGGCAGACAATACATCTGTATAAGGCTGCTTCACGACGTGTAGAACGGGGCTTACTTCGTTGGCTGTGACTATAGCTGTTGCTTTTGCTGCGACTACGGCTGCTGCTGCGTGTGACGGTTAATATCCGGTTGTTCCTAGTATAAATAATGCATGAATGACTGAGTTTGATTTAAGGGGGATGATTTATGGAAAATGGTGGATTGGTGTAAATGAGTATTGGAGTGATAAACTAGAGTAGGGCTTTAAATTAATGTTTAAATGACAGAGAATCTGCAATATTTTTGCTCACTGTGAAATTTTATTATTTAAGAATGGAAGGTAACAAAGTTTGACTCAGAACCTGGGTAGGTTGTTACTACTCGGCCTAGGCGCCATTCGAGAAGGGACAGCAAATCATCAATAACGACCACCAGATCTCCGATTTGAAGGTTTCGGGCTGAATGTTTCAATTTGTATCGCTTATGAAGGGATTTTAGGTAGTTCTCTTTCCACCGAATTCAAAATTGACTTTAAACTTTTCGCATTTATTAAAAACGGACATTTTTTTTTTGGCAATTTTGCTCTAAAAAGCCATTAAGGGTATCCTTCTAAGAAAGTGCTGGAGTTAATGATCTTCTGATAGTGCATTAATGGGGCGCGAGTTGAGAACCTCTTGAATTCGAGCTTAAATAGTGATAAATTCTTCGAAGCCATAAGGGCCAGCTTATCTTTTAAAATGGAATTGAAACCTTTCACCGTGGCTTCACATAAGCCGTTCATGTGTGGTGTGTGTGGTTTTGTCTGGAAATGTAAAATTCGGTTCGTGCGAGTCTACACATTTAACTACATTCTGCGTGTGAAAGGTGAATGAGGGAAAGGTGACAAAATCGAGTCTTACCGGGTAATATTATCGGGTAGCGTTCATAATAAGGGAGAGACGATTGGGTTTATCGTCCGTTTACTTGTAGAATCAAATTGGAGTCGATAAACGGATTGAGTAGTTTTAAAAAGCTTTTATTAGATAAGGGCTGGGTATCAAGCAAACTCGATGTTCTTCCGTGTAAAAAGTTTTTGATCTATCATTATAAGTCGAAATTTCACAAATTTCATCTCCTTTTGAGTTAAGGGGTGCACGATTCGGCGGAATCAAAAAGTTTAGCAGCTGTCTATCGTTAGGGTATAAGAGTATTTGGCGATACATTTTCGGTATATCGCCACTAAAAACAAATTTGTATTTTCTCCAATCGATTTGAAAAGGTGGGCCTGTGTAAAGCGTATCTTTTAGGGAAAACTAAGATTTCGTTTTTCTCGAGGCATTGAATACAACCCTTAGTTGTTTTGACCTTAGTTGTTTTGTGTTCTGGGCGAACAACTTCATGATGTGGCAAGAAGTATGAATTCAGTTTGCCTTTAGATACGAGTTCATGCGGGCTAGTTTCTTCCATATGATCAAGAGTTAGGTATTCATTCAGTACTTCTTGTTATCGGAATCTTTCGCTAAAGTTTTGACCAATCTAGAGTATTGAACTAAGGCCATAAACTGTGAAGAGTCGAGAAAGATTTGTTCGGGGAACTCAGGCCTGAATGGAAATCTGACCATTTGTATGGCGTGTTGTGGTATTCGTGTTAGAGTGGGGTTTGGGAATTTCTTCCTGTTCCCAAAATTGTATTCTGATGCTTGTATGCTGACGTTTGCTCACAAATATTCTTTTTTATTCCGTCGATATTGAAGAAGTGATCGTGGTCATTGCCGAGAATAAAATATATTTGAGATGATTGGTTGAATGTTGGTCGGCAAGATACAACTCCTCAAGTTCTGGCGAGTGGGGTATTTTGAAGGTGCAAGATGGGAGTCTTTTCGTAACTCTGGATGGGGATTCTGAGATCATATCTTTAGCGTATAATACTTAAGAATACTTCTTAGTAGCGGTTTGTTTTTGACAGCCAATTTCAAAGTTATTTTTCTGATAAACTCTCTTAAGACGGAGGTTGTCATCATGAGATTGAGCTACATTTGATAGTTATTTACGAGTTATATTAAAATTTGGAATTTCATTTGGCTTTTAAGTCTATTTATGATGTAGCCTGTGTTGAAGCTTTTGCAATGTATGCAAGTACATTTACTAGGGCGAATTTAAATGATATGAAGCTAAACAGTTATTCAAATATACATTTTGAAAAACGAAATATTCTCTTTGTTGGACTTTGAAAGATCGACATTTGGAAAATTGTTTTAAGGAATGTCTTTCATTACAGTGTTTACAAGACGTGTCGCTAAGAATTTCTTATGAAACATATGTATGAATTTTAGCGGTATGTGTACTTGGAGAATTAAAACTACCTTTCGATGTTTTAATGTTAGTGAGGCGCTCTGCTGCCTCCTACCTATCAATTAAATTTCGGGACATTTCCGATAATTTTGGAAGGTTGCGAGGGGATGATAAGGATTGTTCCCAAAGTGATAATGTAAATTCTGGCAGATATCAAACGAATTAGAATTGGATCCCAACTATCAACCTCAATGCCAAGTTTCCTAAGTGTTGCTAGGGAATCGTTTACTGACGATTGGATTTTGCGAATTGATCCGATATCCTCTTTAGTTACAGGAGTTATGTCAAAAAATTTGGTTATCAACTAGTACACGTTTGCTTTCGTATCTAGTTTCTAATGCATTCCAAGCCAGTTCGTAGTTCTCATGGGGAAGGGGTACCGTTTAACTATAGCACCTGCTTCATCTCTTGTTTTATTTCGATGGTGAAATAATTTTGTGAGGAGAGACAGTTTGGTGTGATTTATATACACCGCAGTGAACATGTCACGGAATGAGGGTCATTGTTTATAACTGCTTTTGAATACTGCAGTGTCTGAGAGAGTTTTATGCAATTGCCATAATTTTCAGACACGAAGTTTTGGATTACAGCTTGTTGTGGGAGTGAAAAATAGGCTGAAGCTTAAAATCCTGGGATAATACCATAGCTTGGGAATAATGATTAGAAATCCTAATGATTAGCAATTGGATTAGAAAATTTAATTGTGCTAAAAAATTGATTAATTATGATTAGTTAGCCATTTTAGACGATTACTAATTGATTAGATAAGAAATAATCAAAAATCTAATCACAATTAGTGACGATTAGCATTTCTAATCAAATCTAATCGAAACTAATCCAACAAATAATTGAATAGATTTCTTGATTATTTTTGATTAGATTTGATTAGATCAACTATTTTTAACTATTTTTGTGAAAAGAAAATATTTATTTTTCACATTTGTTGCTATATTTACATAATGTAACAGTTTTTGAATATTGAATATTGAAAATTAACATTAATAATAACACAACAACAAACTGAACCAGCTGTGTCAAGTGTTTAGTTTAAGAACAGGGTGCACCGTATGCAATTTTATGCAATATTCAAAAACTGTTACATTATGTAAATATAGCAACAAATGTGAAAAATAAATATTTTCTTTTCACAAAAATAGTTAAAAATAGTTGATCTAATCAAATCTAATCAAAAATAATCAAGAAATCTATTCAATTATTTGTTGGATTAGTTTTGATTAGATTTGATTAGAAATGCTAATCGTCACTAATTGTGATTAGATTTTTGATTATTTCTAATCAAATCAATTAGTAATCTGAAATTTTTATCAAAATTCAATTCTAATGATTAGATTATTTTATTTCTCTAATCGTAATGATTTCTAATTCTAATCGAAATTCCCCAGCTATGGATAATAGTACATATGCAGATTGCCTTCGTATTCTGTACTGTGATATAAAATATATTAACTCACGATCGCCATTTAATTGATTTTAAAAACACTTTTAATTAAGAGACACTTTTTTTATTTTTGTTTATTATTATTTTATTTTTACTAAATCACTTTATTTATTAATTATTGTCGCTTTAAGTGTTATAAATTCTTAAAGTCTAAAAACTTATCTTTATACTAACACTAATAAATTTTGCTTATTCAACATATTTTATTTTTATTAAATCAGTGAGAATATGCATCGATGCAAGTTCTCACTGATAAGTTTGGTGTTTGTGGACATTTCTGCTTACACAAAGTGTGCAGCTCGTGTTACGTACAGAAGGTATGGTAACGACGACTTGTTAAACACACTACAGTACGTCAAAATTACTGATAGTAATCTTCAATTTGTTGATGAATGTCGTCTAAAACCTGAGTATCAATTCTGCATACAGTTGCCTCTGTTGAGTCTTCGTTTGCACCAAACGAAATATTACCTAAATTAGTCTTGTGTACTGCAAAACTTTCGTCCAAATTAACTACCTCAAACGGCCTAACGAGTCTTATATGGGGCAACCCGATCAACAACTTTGGCATGGCATTTAAATAGTCCCTTATATGAATTTTTATTAAAATTGGAAATTTGTTCTTGAAATTTTTGAAATGTAGACTCTGTGGTGGCAATTTCAAATTCTGTATCAATTTCATGTTTACCACTTATTTTCATATTTACGTTTTTTGATACTTCATTTGTTGTTTTGCCTCCAGTCCATCCGAAGCATAAGTTGGTTTTTAAACCCTTTAACCCAATATGATTAGCAACGTTTTCTTCCAGAAGTGATATTTTTGAGCCTTCGTAGAAAAACTACAATGTCAATAGAACCCTTGGTCCTCTTAATTTTACAGGTAAACATTTAAATAAGGTTTCTTTATTAATAGAATTATCAACAATCGCGATAACAGCATTGTTTTCATTATCAACGATCATCGACATTGTGTCATCTCTAAATAATTCTTTGTTATTATTTGCACATGTTTTCTTTTTGTTTTTGTATTTTCATGAAGTAGTCTGCTGTGGTATTTCAGACTACTTCATGAATATCTTTGCCTTATTTGGTGGCCTAAATATTAAAATTGAGTTGAAGATTCTCTTTTTCTTGGGAAGACGAAATTGGGAAATCTTTACCACTTATAATTACAATCACTCGGACGAGTAATTATAATTATGGGGGAATTGAGTAAATGAAGAAATTTTAGGGTTAGAGTTTCATTTTAGGAAGTTTTTTTTAGATTATTTATTACTTTACAATTTCTTAAGATACGCAAACTGTTCAGCCCAAAAGACCAATGAGAAGTAGCCTTCATTTCTGCTGTAAAGGGATAGTGTTTTTGGCTTGTACATTTGCCTTGGCAGCTTAATTTTTTTTGCTAATTTGTCCCCTGTTACTATAGGGCGTGGCTCGCTTAATAAGCACTTCAAATATCTAGAAATTGTATTTGCTTTAAGAGATTCCTGATAGTCTCCCTAATTAGAAGTACATTTTCCTTCCTCTAAACTACTGCTCCTAACTCTTTAAGAGTATTATCATCCAAAATTCTGTTAAAGGTAGTAAGACCTGGTAATATAGAAAATGTAACTGGATCAAAAATGCTATTTACCCACTATTTTTTTAATTATTCCAATATTTTCACCAGCGGTGCTAAATATTGATATTGATAAACTTCCGGCGGATAGTTCGGTGCCGCAACAATTTTTGTTTGAGATGGTATCTGCCAAAAACTTATATGCTTTGCTATTGTAAGGTAGACCTGAGGGCCTTCCTCTTTAAAATTTTGTTCGCTTGCCGCTACGTCAAAATTACCAATTATTTCCTCGGACAATCCTCAACATTGTTCTAAAATTTTGGTTTTCTAACTTAAGGCATAGATGTAAAGCTTTATGCAAATCGCTTGGTTCCTCCATCGCTAGAAGCCTTGGAAGATCCCCTTTCAAGCCTCGTATGAAGGTATCGAATGCCTTGTCTATGTATGTTTGGGTCAAGAGATGCAACGATTCTCGATTATTTATGTCCAGTCCTTGTCGTCTGTAAGTGGTCATCGTCTATCTTTTCTGCATTAACTTTTCTATATTGTTTGTGGTTCTTTCCACCTTTTATTTCTTTGATATAGTTTGGTCCGCCTTCAAATTCAAAATCTTTCCTGTTCTCATTTAATTTCTGTATATATTTTTCTTTCTTTAATTTTATAAAGTCATGAATTTCTTTATATCTGCCTTCACGCACTTTGCCATTAACGCTATTTATGTATTTATGCTATGTATTGTGTTATTGAAAAACCTTTCACTCTTATTTTTATCTTCTATACTTTCATCTTTATTTTCTTTATCGTGCCTTAGCAAACGTATATGTTCATTAATTGTGTTATGTTACCTTTCAATGTCTGCGTTAGACGTATGGTTACTATTTGAAGTATAATTATACTAATAATTATAATAATAATTATATATAATTATATTCATTATAATGAATATCAATATTTTCTTTTTCAAAAACTCCTGCATTGGTATTGCCTTAAATCCAAGTTCGTTATCCACAATAATTTTATTTATTTTCCCATAAGTATTGATTATCTGTAATAGTTTTGTCTTAAATTTTGTCCAGCTTCTTCCATTAATTTGAAATGCTAAAGCAAATTTTGAAAATTTATCGATTGCTGTCATAAATAGTATCTTGTTTAAAGTATAAAATACATCAATATGTAATATTTCGAGTGGTTAAGATGGGGTTTCTGTAATTTTATAAGGTATCTTTGGAGGTTTTCTGTCATACTTTTCTAGGTTATAAATTTCACACTTATTTATGAGTTGAGTTATTTTAAGCTTCAATTTCGGATTATAAATTCGCGTAATTAGTTCTTTAAATACTGCCTGTATTCCTCTATAATTTTTATCAAGGTGCTCGGTTTTTATAATTTCTTCTTCTATATCCTCTGTTATGAGTGAACATCTAAGTATCCTGAAGTTTGTATTATTTGCAAACAATTCTTCATAAATATTTCTAAACATTGTATAAAACTCATCTTCAATTAAAATAGCATTAAGCTGTGTTGGATTAAAATGGTTTTTGAGTACTGTAATGGCTGTTTCACTGTCCATTTCTTTCATGTAAATTGTTTTTCTTTTATTCCCAAAACCAGATTTATTATTTATTCTTAATTATCCAGAGGTTGTTTTTATTATAATGACTTGATTTTTAAACATGTTAATTGGTAATTCAGTTTCTTTTATTGTTACATTGTCAGATTTTAATGTGTTTATGCTACTAGGTTCAGTTTTAAGCCTTGATAAAGCATCAGCATTACTATTCTTTGTTCCTTTTTTGTACTTTATTTTATAATCATATTCTGATAGTTTAAGCCTCCACCTAACAAGTTTCGAATTGGGTTCTTGTATAGAGAAAACACATGTCATTGGCTTGTGATCTCTTTATATTATAAATTTGCGACCAAAAAGATAAGGCCTAAAATATTTTGTAGCCCATATGATGGTTTATAACTCTTTCTCTATTGTACTGTAATTTATTTCGTGGGTGCGGCTAGCATAGCATATGGGGTGATTTTCTTGTGAAAGCACTGCTCCCAAGGCATAATTACTAGCATCTGTGGTGAGTGTAAATGTTTTAGAAAAGTCTGTATATGCAAGTATATACTCTGGATCGTCCATGTTTATTTTGGAATTTTTCTTTAAATATGTAGTCAAAGGTTTGGCGATAGATGAATAGTATTTTATAAACTTCCGGTAATAACCGGTTAGTCCTAAAAAATTTTTAATTTTGGGTATTCTATCTTTTTTGGATTTGGCGTAACTCCTTCTGTAACTATATGTCAGAAATTCCGATTTGTCCAGTTGAACTTTCAGATTTGCTTCATGTAATCGCGTGAATATATGTTTAAGTGAATTTATGTGTTCTTGTAAGGATGTTGAAAAAATAATTATGTCGTCCAAGTATACTAGATATATTTTGTTAATGTAATCTTGGAGTATATTATTCATAAGTCTCTGGAATGTTGCACGGGGCTGTCTTCAAACCGCAAAGCATTCGCAGAAATGCATAGTATCCGCCGTCAACAATAACGCTGTTTTGTAGATATCTTCTTCCTCTATTTCAATTTATTGGAAACCTTTGGCTAGATCGAGCGTGGTGAAATATTGGCTTCTTCCTAATTTTTCGAGTATCTCGTCTATGTTCGGGATGGGGAAGTTATCGTTAATCGTTACTTCGTTTAGTTAACGATAGTCGACGACAAGTCTCTACTTTGTTTTTCCTCTAGCATCGGCCTTCTTCGGCACGGTCCAAATTGGAGCTGAATATGGCTAGTTGCTATTTCTAATTATTTTATTTTTCAACATGTCTTGGATTTGATCTTCAACTTCTTTTTTATGTACGTATGGATATCTGTATGACTTTGAGAATATAGGTACGTTATTCGTAGTCCTAATTCTATGCTTTATTGCAGAAGTGAATAAAAGTATATAATTTTTTTGTTTATTTTTTTTGTGTATCCTTTAATCTTTTAAAGGATTTATTATTTTTAGTTTTTCTTTAATCTTATAAAGTTCACGTGTTTTTGTGTATCCTTTAACGGATTTATTATTTTTTTTTTGTTCTTCAATCTTATGAAGTTCAAATGTTTTTATGTATCCCTTAATCATTTAGAGGATTTATTATTTTTACTTTTACCCGTTAAGGATATAAATATATCAAATATCCTCTCTTATGTAACAAAAAAACGAGAGAGAAAAAAATTACACACGAGGATATTCGGGTATCCTACCGACTGCGCCAGTAACGTGTATCTATTTAAAGATACTTAAAAAAAAACACAATGTTTTCTGCTGGTTTTAAAATTATAGATTAGTGCAGCAAACAGCAAGCACCCTATAGCCTGCATATATGGTATTTCTGACATATTTTGCTTTGCTTCATCATTCTTTTGTGTTCCTCGTTGCAGACAATTTTTGATTGTAATCAATAGGTGTTGACGCAGGATTGCAATCATCCATTCGAAAACGAGTTAGTACATCAGATAAATACTGTGACTGATCAATTTTTATTGACTCTTTCTTTCGGGTAACCCTTAAATCGAGGACAGAAGGTATTTCCCCAATGTCCTTTAATCTAAATATAGACGCCAGCTTCTTTAATAATTCTGTGGACGTGCGGTCATTCGAAAATATTATGACATGGCGTACATATATTGCCACGTACATCATCTGCCCATTTTGTAGTAGATACACTGATCCACTTCGCCTCTAATAAGCACCATCTTAACTAATTCGTTGTTGATTGTCTCGTTCCACACTTTACCGGATTGCTTCGGACCATATATTGACTTCACCAGTTTGCAAAACCTTCACGTGCCATCATCAAACATTTCGGGTTGGTCCATAAAAATATTCTCCTTTAAGTTTCCATTTAAGTATGCACTTACTGCGTCCATTTGGTGAATGTGCATGTCATGTTTTACTGCCAAAGAAAATAAATACCTGAGTGACTCATACCACACAACTGGAGCGAAAGTTTCATTGAAATCTATCGAAAACCCTTTGGCTACCAATCTTGCTTTGAAACGTGGTTGATTACAGTTCCAGCCGTTTTTGTTCTGAACACCCATTTTGATTTAATCGCCTTTTCTCCCTCTGGTAGTTCCGTTAGCACCCACGTATTATTAGCCATCAGTGAGTCGTACTCCTGTTGCATTGCAGTCTTCCACTTCGCGGAGTTGGCTGTTGATATGGCTTCTTCCACGCTAACTGGATCACCAGAAAAAAAAATTGCATATCACAAAATAGTTGAGAATGCGGAGCTTTGTTTGCAATACGCCCTGAACGACGAACATCTTCACCTACGCGTATATTTCTGAGCTCATAACTGTTTGGAATCCAATCTTCCTTAGAATTTTCGGCAGTTGGTTGGGCCAACGACCATTCGTCTGAATCATATGTACTTGCACTACTACTGCTGTCGTTTTCATCTATCTGATGATTGTAGTCCTCAGATATCAATTCACTACTATTACTCTCCCCGGGATTGACATTATTTTCACCATCAAACAATTCAACACATACGTTTTTATTTGTGGTTTGGAGGTTTGCTTTTTTCCCTTCTAGAAACACCACGTCACGATTACTTAAAATGTTTTTATCTTGAGGGTTAAACAACCTGTATGCTGGCCAACCAAACGTTTTTAAATGTTTCAAATTTGGACGACGGCCAGACCACATTTATTCTGGAGTACAATTTTCACCTTTGCACGGAATTCTGTTAATTAAATAACAAGCTGTGTTCGCCGCTTCAGCCCAGAACTGGGGGGTCTAAATCACTGTCGAATAGCATACACTTTATTCTCTCTACTAGTGTGCGGTGTATTGATGAATAATACCCTGGTCTTTCAAAAAACTGGAAAATTTGTTGCTCAAATACTCTCCACCATTATCAGTACGTAAAGTTTTAATTTTTGTGGAACACTGGCTTTCAACCATTTGCTTAAAAGAAACAAAAACAAAACTTTCCTGCAGAAATCGTCCACAAATGTGACCAAAAATCTTGCGCCAGAGAACGAGTGTGTGCTCAACGGACCTAAAACATCAGAATGCACCAGTTGTAGCAACTCCGTGGCTCTTGTGCCAATCTCCTTATTATATCTGAGCCAAAATGTATGTCTATATTTGTTTCTGTCTTTTACTGCTGCTTCTTTTTCAGCACATACAAAGTGTGGTTGCGACATTTTTTTATGTTTTCAGTTCTTTTAAACAAACCGTTATCACTGTTGCTACATTTGCTTCTATTCTGGCAATTTCTTGCAATATGCCCAAATTCTTTGCAATTATAGCACTGTAATGGTTATTTACCTTTCTTTTTCGTTTTCTGTTTTTCTGTCAAACTTGGCATCTTGCAAAAGTACATAGATTTTTCACTGCATCGACCGTTAATTTTCTTTGGAGTTTTCCACTGACATTACCAATGGCTTAAATTCAACACGGCTAACATTAACGATGCTGTTAAAGGCCGGTATTCACTATCCTATTTAGTCGCACGATATGTCAAAAAAAATCGTGTGTGCTCATAATGTATGACAGTGTGGCTTAAAAATGAATTGAGTGACAGATTTTTTTGACAAGTCTGTCCGACTTGGAAATGTTTTAAAAATTTTCATAAAATGATAGATCATATGCGATCAGAGTTGCATTTTCTTGTAAAGTTGATGAGTCATTTGAGTTTGCATCTTTTTTGTGGGATAGTGTGGCATTGACAGCAGATTTTGCAGACATTTTTTTTATGTCGGATAGAATTCCGTCAGATTTTCGTATGAATGAATCGTACGATTATGTAGGATAGTGAATACCGGCCTTAACTCGTCATCTATCATCAGTGTGAGTTCAGCCAATGCACACACTAATCCAGTTTCGTATCATCAGCACCAACAATACCATTTGCCACCACTGACCAGCATTTCTTAATCACCAGAAATGATTTTGCTTGTCTTTTCCAGACGTCAAAATTTTCCCGTCCGCATAATGTCTAAATCGAAAATATTCCTGGTGTGTGCGCCATTTTTAATTCTATTTTTTTTATATTAACCGAACTCGCGCGTCATGCAGCCCATAACCTGTTGGTTTGAGTTTTATTAAAAGACTAACTAATAAGAATACAATACAATCAGCGTTATCATATATTTAAAAAAAAAATCTTGTTATCTCAGAAAAAAAAACATGTTTTCGCTAGAAAAAAAATTTTTTTTTTCAAAAGTGCCAAAGTTGTAAAGAAAATACCAAAATGTATTAGGAATTTTTTTCGTGCTTTTACGTAGTTTCCAAGTTTCCTTTTCATAGGTTTCGTTGAACACCTTGGAGTCCCCGGTTGATTTGTTTCTTCCTCTGTAGTGGTTTCTTTTCTCGGGACTAAAACAATATAAAAAATTTTATTTAAAAATAGGCATAAATTTTTTATATTCTTTTTTAAGTTTTCCGCACTACAAAGTTAACTACAAACTGTCAATGTATTAAAATGACCTTGTTGTACTTAAAGGGAGTATAAACAATTAAACACTGTTGCACTAATAAAGGAGTGAGAAAATATAAAAGCATTTAATTGTCTAAAAACATCATTTAATATTTTTATTTATAAAAAAAAAACTTAAAAAAACTTTAAATAAATTAAAATCTTTTTGGCATCTCAAAAAACTTGCAAAAAAGGGAAATCTTGGAAAATGGCAACGCTGAATACAATAGATAATGAGTTAAAAAGGGTTGTGTTACAAAGTAATAAGTAGGTGCGTTTGAGTACTTTTACAGTAAAATGCAGTAAATGAGTAAACTTAAAAATTTGCTCTCACAAAAAGCTGTTGTCCAAAAAAGTACGCGAACGCAAAATTTGTAAAAATTCGTAAAATAAAGGCAACAGCTGATGGAAAATAATTGAAGTGTTGAAAAATGTTTACACTTTTGACTCCTTAACTCGTTTCTTATCGGTACTCGATTAAATACTTTTTATAACACGAATATTTTTGGAAAATACAAACAAATTATTTTATGTAATCTTTCATATTGGTTTGTTTTTTATTTTATTTGAATTTGCTAATTTGTGTCCGGCTAAATTTATCAATAGCACACGAATACTTTTTTTTTACTATTGATAACTTTAAAAACAAGGGCTGTTCTAAGTACCCGAGTACTTGACACTTTTCAAAAGTTGGTATTTAGCCATATATATTCTTCACAAGCAAGTTTAATTAATTAATATTAATTCATTATTTGTTTTTATTTTAATATTATTTAAACTTTTCTTTTCTTTTTTAAACAATTTTTTCACAATTTGTATGCCTTTTGTTTGCTACTTTTGTTTGTTTACCTTTTGAAACATATGTTTTTTTGTTTTACTAAATTTTACTGCAAAAATTTCTGCAGTAAAAATTTGTATGTACTCTATCAAGAACTGTCACTTTACGTTCTCAATTTGTGTTCTCATTTACTGTATTTTGTGTACGCGAACGCAATTTAGTAAAATGCAGTAAAGTTCAGTAAAAAATAGTAAAAACTTTTGTGTTCTCGAACGCAGCTAGTATTAGTAATACAATGTATGTACGAAAGTAAAATATAAAGGAAATAAGAATTGTAGTTCATTTATTAACAACGCGAACTTGGGCACTTTATTTTTAATCCTAAAATTTAAATAAATTTACGTACATATTTTTTGAAAATCGATGTAATTTGTCACCTCATTAATTCACTAATAAACTTTTTGAATTAAAAAATCTTTTTCTTTTGTTGCTTTCAATAAGTTTCATAGTTTTTATTTAGGTTTAGTTACTATTGTCAATATTCATTAAAATATTTTTAATTAATAAAGGTTTACTAAACTAATTTTGAAAAAACTTTTGTTAAATTTAATAATTTATTTTGAATATATTTTCGTTTTTTATTATTGGTTGGTTGATATTGCGCTTATGAAATTAATGCAAACTGGCCTTTTAAGCCAAAAATATTTAAGTTTTAAACTAATAAAATTAATTTAAAATAATGCTGTGCTTTCTTAATAGTCAGATTTCGAGTTTTTATTTAAAATCTGTTAAGGTATGTTCAGACCTAACACATATTTGACGAAAAAAAAAACATGACCAAACTTTAGCTTTATTTTTAACAATTTTTATTGGTTTACTAAACTTTATTTGTAAGAAAATAATTGTATACTGTAATTTAGAAACTGGCATACATCTGTATTTTCAGCATGATTCGTATTGTATATTGATAACTTTTTCGAATTGTGTCGCAAAAATTATTTTTTTAAATTAAGATTAACATACATAAATCAAACTAAAATTATAGCATAGTTGATCAATGTGATTTTATATAAGTATAATTTAGATATTTGACGTGATTATAATTGTTATTTATTATATTTTATATTATTATTTTTTAAACGATTATTATTATTAATAATATTAATATTATTAAATAGACTTTAATTTTTATTGTATTTTATACTCGTATAACACAAACGTTTTAAAACTTATGTAAATTTAATTTTGAAAAAGTTATAAAATATAACAAATATATATCGTTAGCTAAAATGCGAAAAGGTGTAACTAACAAAAAATTCCAAATCGAGTTTTGGATTGATTATTATGCATGGCATTAAACTACACGCCTTGACCAAATTGTACACTTTTGCGATCGAAAAAAAAACAAAGGGACGTAACTACAAGTGTGGTTATTTGATAAATACAAAACGGTGTAATTACACATTTCTTCCTAACAAAATAGAATGAAATGGTATTCTTTGCCAATTGTTTGAAGAATTCCATGGACGACAATCAATGCACGTTTTTTGACGTGAGAAAAACTTCGTTAAATAATTTTTATAGTTTTCATTTCACAAAGTTTTTTGATTCTCCTGTAAAATTATATTTTTGTTAGTTACGCCTTTTTGCATATTAGCTTACGATATATATATACTCATTCATTTATATATACAATATATGTAATTAAATACTTGTATTATTTTAATTTAATAAAAAAATATTTAGAAAATGGAATTTCTTTATTTTTTGTTTTTTTTACAAGGTAGGTAATTTTTGCACTAATTAATCAACAAAAATCGACTAATTAAAATAGTTAACCAAAAAGATATGACAATAATTTAAATTTTGGGCAGGTTTTTTTTTTAACTCAACACATTTTTTTAATCATACATTCTAAAATACTAGTTATTATTACTACTATTGCCCCACGGTAGGAAATTGCCCCAGCCTCCAGTACGTTGAGAAGACTCTGAAACTGGAAACAAATAGTAAAAGTAAATAAGAAAAATATTTGTAAAGGGTGATTCATCGTGAGATTTGATTTTCAATATGCTTCTTTACAGATCATTTTTGTTCAGTATCGTTTGGCAAGTCATCATAAAAAGACTCACACCACAACAGCGTCCCCAAATTGTTCAGCTGTATTACTAAATCCAGCGTTCTGTGAGAAATGTTTTTCGTGCGATTCGAGGAACTTACGGTGCGCATAATCGACCTACTGTCACGACTATTGCCAACACCATTCGAAAATTTGAGTACCAGTTTACATTAGTGGATGATACACGAACGGTATCACTTCACACAACCAGCATGTAGTGAAGTGAATAAAGCAGTTGTAGCTGAGAGTGTACGCTGGTGGAGTCATTGGTCCATATTCAAGCGCCTGATCTCAACGAGCTCTGGTTTCAACAAGCGGGCGCTACGAGCCATACAGCCCGTGAAATAATGATATTGTTCAGAAATCATTTGGGGAGCACTGAATTTCACGTTTTGCCTCGGTAAATTGGCCACATAGATCATGAGATAACACACCTTTGGACTATGTTTTCTGGGTATATGTAAGTCTGAGGTCTTCAGGAATAAGCCAGCTACGAATGACGCCAACACTACTTGTGTTATTTGCGAGATAGCATTCGCTATGCTCGAACGAGTCGCCTAAAGTTTGATCTTCTGAATGGACCACCTCAGAGGTTGTCATGGCCAATATTTATATGATATAATTTTCAAACATTCAATGCCATAAATTGTTCTTTAACCCAATAATAATCATTTTAAATTCACTTTCAAATTTATGTGTTTTATTTTACATAATACATCAAAGCGCACGATGAATCACCCGATATTTGTTTAATTACCTTTCTGCCCTTTAGCCACACAATTAAGCATTTCCGCTTCGGACCGAGTTAATTTAAGTATCGTATTTAAAACAGGCACCAAACGGGTCTTCTCATCTGCATTATTTAATGTTAAAAACTGGAAATAATAAACAGTGTATTTGTTACTTGAAGAATTTTCATTATCCTTAGACTAAAGTTATGTTGGCACTTAGCAAATATTTGACGAAAATTTTATTTCTAAAAAATCGTAGTAGAGGGTATTTAATTAGAGAAGTAACGATACGCCTTTTTGCCGATATGATACCGATACCGATACTCAAGAAGAAATATCGCCGATACAGATACCGATACCGATACGAATATAAAATTCAAGTTAAAATTAACAAAACTGAAGTAGAGTAATTTCTTTATTATACATAATTACAGTGTTAGAGATTATTAATATTTAAAATTGATTTTAATAAGATTTTAAAAACAACTTAATGAACTAAAATTCATTGTAAAATAAATTAATTTTTCAAACAAAAAAAAAAAGAAACAGTGAAAAAGATTATAAATAAATCAAAATTAATATTAATAAGATTTTTGTTTGAAAAACAAATTATTCTAAACAAACTTTTGCGAACTCCGTTTGAAGCAGACCAGCAGTAAAAAATCGAGTCTCAGATGTTAGTATATCTTAAGTATATATTCGCCATGTCTTAAATTTTGGGTATAACATTTAATTGTGCCAGTATGCAAGCGGATCTGCGTCTCTAAAAAAATTAGAAAATCTAAGGTATGTGGCACCCTGTGCTCAACTATACCCAATCAGATACTAAATACTGAATACTTTTTATTGTACCAAATACGCGGTTTCTTTAACTTTTAAAAAAACACATTTTTTTATTCTCCTTTTGCCTACACGCGTTGTAAATTCGTTTTTTAATTGTAAGAAATTAAGTTTAGTTTTGTAAAATAAAATTGAAATAAATTTGTTTATTTAATTAAAAAATATAAAATTAAATCACCAGGCCTACTTTATTTATAAATTGGTTAAACGAATTAACCAAAGGTATATCTAGACTTCTTCTTTAGCTGAGCCAAGCGTAGGATCGACAAAGCGATCATCCTTCTCCAAATTTTCTTTTAAGATCTGCAGTTTTTGTGGACTTACCAGAACTTTTACTAGGTGTATGTGTGACCGTGTCTTCAACGCTTTCGGAATGTGGAGTCATGTTGAGTAGTTCAATAACCCTGCCTTTACACATGCAAGTAATTACTTGCAAGTACATACTCCGAAATGCTTGCAAGTAGCTTGAGTGTTTACACATTGAGATGTAAGTTTAGTTTTCAAATTTTCTCAAAGCGAAAACATCTTATGAAAAATGCTTTATTTTTGGTTTTAAAAAAATATCATGTTAAACGATGTAACAAAATTATTTTAATAACATTTCTTTATTTAATTTTTGCTCCATATTGATGAAAAATGTATATTTATTTTTAAAACATTTGAATCCAGTATTGCCGTATTTACAATATCATAAAATTACTAAGAAAATATTGTGATTAACAACTTTTTTTCAAAATGCTTGAAACTTATGTTTAAAATACCATTAGGATGTGTTGCTGTATAATAATGTTTTGTTTTGCTTTTTATTTTTTATAAACACTCAGAAAATCTGCTATATACATAATTGTTAGTTAACTAAGTACTAGTAAATTGATACAACACTTATCTACGGTACCACTGTTTTTTCGTATGTCAATTTACTTGCTGCAAGTGTCAAAAATTTACTTGCAAGCAAATTCTCTTACAAGTTTAGCTGCAAGTACGAAAAATATGATGGTATTAGTGAAAAAGTGTGAGTGTATTGAGTTTTTCGAACATGCATGTGTAAGCCACAGGTTAGACGTTTTTTCGACCTATTGTCTTTGACATTTTCTAGCTTTGTATCGAAGGTAAAGAATTGTAGATAAACAATAGATTTCATTATTCTCTAAACACTCAAATATTTCATTCAGAGCTAATGCTACGTAAATCGCCAATCTTTAGGACTCTAAATTATTCTGCAACCCAGTTTATTAAGTTATCGTATTTTCTAATAATGTTCGAAGACTATTAACTAGCGGCAGAAAATGTAACAGTGACTTTGCTTATGGATTTTGTGGTCACTTCGAAGTAACTCAAAAGTTGTAGCAAAGTGATTTTTATTTTCACAAAAATCATTAAAAATTAGCAGAAAATTCTTCTGCAGGCCCAAATTAAGCGTTCAAAGCGTTTATGCAAAAGTCCAAAAAGTCTTTGTGTAAAATTGTATTGGCAAGTTACACAACAAACGCGTAAAATGTATATACGTATCGAAAACATGAAGTGGGATTACTGCCTACTTTAGCATGCGTCTCGAAAAAGGTCAAAAAGAAACAAACAGATAAAACGCGTGGTGTGGACCGACCTACAGCTTTAGTAATTCAAAGAAACAATTTATTATTCTGTTTTATTTTTTGCTCTTAGTTGTTATACAAAAAATAAGCATTGCAAATGAAATTGTTTGTTCAAAAAAGGATAAAAAAAAGTATCGGAGTATCAACAGTAAAATATCGCCGATACCGATACTTCACGTTTGCCGATATATCGGTATCGGCGATATTTTAGTATTCGTTACATCCCTATATTTAATAAACTGTTTAATAGTGTCTGATCTTGCCAACGTAAGGTATAATCACACAAATGTTTAATAAAATCAAGGTTGTCCTTGATTTATGAGGTCTATTGGGTCCGAAATTATATTGTAAAAATGTTTTGTTGTTTATTTCTATATACATAAGTAAACATTTGTTCAGAAAAGTATTAAAGCTCGTTGTTATATTTTTATAAAATACGCTACTTCGTTAGCGTTTACTCCTTTATTTCGTGGACATATTACGCAAAAGTACCAACAGCTAAGCACATATAATTTTATGTTTCTTAGTTCAATATTATAGAAAATTCAATAGTACCACATGTAGAACGGAAAAGTAAAAAATTAATTTTTTTCCGTATTTCACCTTTTTCGTATTTTTTCACATTGAAGTACATGTGAGCCCATAATTTAATGCGAAAATATCAATGAATGGAGAAAAATGTTTTTTAAAAAGAGGTACCAAAAATATGTACGATTGTCATCCCTTAATTTGTGAATGTGGTATAATTTTTAGTTCTATATTTATAGGTTTAAAATATAGATGGCATGACAAAAAAATCCCTAAGTGCAGGTTTTACCCGTTTACTTCCCAAAAGTACAAAATTTCAAAAAAGTACCAGACGCCTGTCCGCTTTTTTTAGCCCTCTAATGCCACTGTTAATAAACGTTGTGCTGACCACAAATTAATCTCTGTGGTATAATTTTTTTATATTAATTTACCTTTTTTATTGTTGCTGTAAGATGTAGCAAAAATGTTTTTGATTCAAATGCAAGCTTCATTAATGCAGCTCAAATAATAAAAATGGTTTCTTTGATCACACAAGGGAACAAAATTGAAATTTTTTTGTGTTGATTATCAATAAAAAATTTTCTTATTTTGCGAAGCACTAAAGGCAAATTTTAAAAAGTAAGCACACATTTATGCGCTACGCAATAAGACATGCAGAAATGCAGTGAGGTAAGTGAACGAATTCTTTATAAGTTTAAAACAAATATAAAAACTTTGAAGAGTCACGACCGTCCCTTACTACGTAGCAGTTTGTAAGGTATCATATTAAAGAATAACGGTAACAAAAAATTTATTGTGCAAAGCTGATCGTTACATTCGCAATTTTTATTTGTGCTGAATAAAGTGTATTGCTTCAAAGTGGGAGCTCGCCATATAAAATTAATGTCTTCCCAAATAGAATATGGGAATTTTTTCTTTTTCATAAATTAAGCACTTTTATTTAATTTTTCCTTTCTATATTTATTTTTTTTTATATATTTTTTCACCAATTTTCAAAAAATTTCTACCTATAAACAAATTTAAACTCGCGCATTTTCTTCTTCTTTAAAAATGTTGCCATTTATTTGTGTTCAGTATGGTAACATGGTTTAAGCCACCACCTAAAAATTTCAAATTCAATTGATACTAGATTAACTTAATTCTCAGATAAGCTAATTATAGAATTAAATTAACATTAATCTCAAACCCAAAAAGTGGCTCTTAATATCGCATGAAATGTATCGTAATTTGAGATGATAGCATTCTATATCGAGTAACCAAAGACATTACATCTCTCGAGTTTTCATTCGATGCGTCAGTGTCTATCATATGCAGAAAAATACTATAGTTTACTCGATACGATAGTTTACTCGATATCGAATGCGGTGATTAGAACGCTGTCTTAGAGGATCGATTTGGCGAGAGACCAACCTCCAGCCCAAACTTCAACTTTTTATCTACAGACGTTTAACCTGTGCGATGATGCAAAGTTACGATTAAATATATATATCACACTTGATCATAAAGAGGGTATTAACTCCAATTTTTTTGACTTTTTCACTACCCGCAGTAAAAAATATCGTGCTGTGAGTGTGACCATAGCTTGAGCGATGAAAAAAAACTTTTTTTGAAATAAATAAGTAAGAGTGCTATATTCGGCTATGCCGAATCTTATATTCCCTTCCCAATGGTGCAATATGAAGATATGCATTGACATCGAAGTTTTTTGTACCAAATTTAAAAACTTTCGCTTTTAGCTCTTTCTGTTCTCCAGATTTACAAAAATCTATAATGCCTTTGTATGGAAAGTGCCACGCCCACTGCTCCAATCCCACCAATTTTTGAGCGAGGTTGTGTATTGATAATCATGATGCTTGTAACTATGTAATTTGGGAACTTTGGCTCTTGCTGTTCTGCACATATAAAGAAAACAATTAAGAGTGCTATATTCGAATATGCCGAATCCTATATACCCTTCACTATGATGCGATAAGAACAGAAATTTATAAAACTCCCGTTCTTAAGATATAAATAAATCTAATTTGTGCCACGACTACTTTTTCAATCCCGCCCATTTAGTCGGATATCCAAGCACCTGGTATCTAATTTGGAAGTTTTATCTCTTGCCATTCTCCAGGTCTTCAGAAATCTATAATGTATTTGTAACAGAGGTGGCACGCCCACTTCACCAATCCCGCCCACATTTTTTCAAATGTGTATTGGCAACCAAGATGCTTGTATCTAATTTAGACACTTTGGCTCTTGCTGTTCTATATATTAGATACAAATATATAACAGCCTAGTCCCTATCATATCTGGGATTTTTAAAAACCCCATTTTAACGGACAGACGGACATCGTTAAGTTAATTACGCTACTCACAAGGACCCGGAATAAATTTACTTTATAGGGTCTAAAATCAATATTGTAGAAAAAAGGAATGATAAACTAATATAAGCTAGGGATGTAACGAATACCGATACCGATATATCGGAGATACTTCGAGCCAGCTAATATATCGGCGATATTTTACTTTCGATACGACGATACTTTTTTGTAGTTTTTTGTTTTTTTTTTTTTTTTTTTTTTTTTTTTTTTTTTTTTTTTTGAACAAACAATTTAATTTGTAGTGCTTTTTTTGTATAACAACTAAGACAGTAACACATTCAATAGCAGAGCAACAAACCTAATAAAAATTTGTCTTTTAATTCTTAAGCTGGTGGCCGCCCCCACACTACGCGTTTTATGCCTATTTTTTTTTTTTTTTGCCTTTGTTCAAGACGCGTGCTAACGTACAAAGTAATCCTACTTCATGCTATCGAAACGTATATGCATTCTACGCGTTCTGTGTAACTTGTCGATACAATATTACATATACTACTACATTTTGGAATGATTTATAAACGCATTTGGTGTAGACCTGCAACTTTAGCCGTTTTGTTTTACACCATAGTAGTTAAATGTTCTCTCATTGATAAATCTTGTATGTATTTGTACGTTTTATGATTTTTCTGCTTTTTGTGAGAATAAAAATCATTTCACTACAAATTTTGAGTTACTTCGAACAGCCCACAAAACCCATGAGCCAAGCCACTGCTACAATGTCTGACGCTCTTTCGCTAGTTAACAGTCTTTGGAAATTATTAAAAAAATATGATAAATGAATAAACTGAGATGCAGAATAGTTCAGAGTACCAAGAATTGCCAACTTACTTAAACGCCAATTTCAATGAATGAAAGATTTGAGACACAAAGCTCGTGTCTCAATATACGTTTTTTCGAGACAATAGATCGAAAAAACGTATTATTGAGCTACTTAACACGACTCTGCGTTCCGAAAGTGTTGAAGACACGGCCACCCCTACACCTAGTAAAAGTTCTGATAAGTCTACAAGAACTGACCTTTGGGGCGTTTAAAATAATCTTATAAGAAAATTTCTAGAGGGATTGTCCTCTGTCCATCCTACGCTGTGGTTCGGATAAAGAAGTCTACAGATACCATAAATCTTCTAATTTTTCTGGAGACTCATATCCGCTTGTTTACTGGCGCAATGAAATTTTATACCCAAAATTTAAAAATGTAATTTTGTTGCATCTGAGCAACTATTTTCCACTGCATCTAAGCAAAAGGTAAGAGTACATTGCTTTTTAAATGCCAATTTTAAATATTAATTATCTCTTACACTGTTTTTTTTTTTTGCTTAAAAAAATTATTTAATTTTTGCTAATTTTACCATGAATTCAAATTCAAGTCGTTGTTTTCAAAAATCTTATTTACTAACCCCAATATTCATAACAAATATTTTAGGTTTATAGCTGGTTTATAAAACGAATTTTCTATGAAAATTTGTTTAATAAACCTTTTATTAATCAAAAATATTTTTTGTGAATATGGGGGTAATAAACTCATACACTATAATTTTGCAATGATGCCAACTTAGTGCTTTTGGCACTATTTATGGTGCTTTTTGATGCCTCGAAACGCCAAAATTGTTTCGTTAGTGCCAAACTAAGAAAAAGCACTAACTTGGTGCTTTTTTAATTTTACGTTAGTGCTTTTTACAATTTTTAGTTTTTTCTACAATTTCTTTAATTAATTATGCAGTAACAGTTTTGTTCTTTTAGTATGGCGCCTGTTTATTAAGTAAGCTCACGACAAAGGCATCGCCCAGACTTGCAATTGTTGTTGCAGCAATTCGTGAGTATATTGGTGAGAGAGGTGAGAAGATTGCGGAGGTGTACTCAGTTTCATGTACTCTGCAATCCTTGCTTTATTTTGTAAATCTCACATCGGCTGTTAATCGCAATAAAAACGATGTAATTGTTTTAGTTACACATTTTATTAAAGAAAATTGCTTGGAAAATATTAAGAACTGTAAATAGAAAAATCAACAACGAACAGATCTTTTTGAATAAAATTCAACGATTTTAAAGATTCAATAGAAGTCTCCGACTAACTTTCAAAACGTACGGTTGTTTTTGCTCTTTCTCATTACAAAATAACAAAAATTCCATATAGAATAACGGTTGATAATTTTATTATTATTAATAAGTGATTATTCCTTTCTTTATTTTTCTTAATTTCGCTCTTGTAAACACATATATTTATACATAGAGACGATTACAATTTAATTTAATCATGGCCCCGGGCCCTCCGGACAGGTTATCCAATAACAGGTTCCATGTTCTTGGGGATTTTATAGAAAACCCCTCCAAGAAGAAAAAAACTAATGAATATCCAGATTTGCCCACACCAATCAACAACAATAAAAACACTCCGAAATATGTTCTAATATCATCCAGTGATACTAATAAACAATTGTCGAAACTAAGCCCTTTTGCTATAAAAAAAGGAATAGAAAGTATTTCCACAGAAATCAACTCGATATCGTCGCTCCGTGACGGGAGCCTTCTAGTACTTGCCCACAATGCGCGCATTGCAGAAAAATTTTTAAAAACAAAAAATCTAGCAAATCTATGCCCGATCTCATGTAAGCTTCACGAAACGCTCAATTCTGTAAAAGGAGTCATATACGCTCCGTGCTTAATACACGTTACAGAAAGTGAAATTATACAGGAAATGAAAGACCAAGGTGTAACAGATGTTTATAAATTTACTAGACCCAGCGAAGACGGAACCTCACGTACCCCAACCGGCAAGATGATATTAACGTTTGACCTATACCGCTTACCTACAACTGTAGACGTTGCGTGGTACAAGTGTAAAGTGGACCACTACATCCCCAATCCCATGAGATGTAAAAATTGCCAGATACTCGGCCACACTAAAAATCGTTGCAGAGGAAACACAACCTGCCCCGAATGTAGCTTACCACCACACGCACCAGAAAAATGCACCCGCATTTTTTGCATCAACTGCTCGGGAGAACATTCATCAGCCGACAATAAGTGCCCTCGTTTCATACAAATGAAAGAGATATTAAAAATAAAAACCAAAAATTATTGCAGTATAGGAGAAGCACGTCGTAGATACAGGGAAAACAACCCAATCCAAACAAATACCCAATACCCATATGCCGCTGTAATTGCTGACTCTCCCACAAAACGCAAAGAAAATCCAGACAACCAAACGCAACAAATTACACCATCTACACAAGTAACAAAATTTAACAAACAGCCTACAGCAACAACAAATCAACTCTTTAACGATAAGAAAAACCTACCTTCGACCTCTAAGGCAAACACAATGTCAAAAAACAATGATATTAAAACCGCTACAATCACAGAAAAAACTGAATCAACAACATCAATCAACAAAAGAACAAACAAAAAATACAACACAAACTCATCTATTGAAACAAACAGCAACACTTTAACGTCTCCTATTTCTTGTTTAACACAAACTCTGCTAAATAATAATGATTATTTCGTAACGTTGAGTGACGAGGAGTCTCTCGACGCGGTCACAATGGACCTAGCGAAAACGTAACCACATAAGTTAATACAACAACAATAATTTACTAGAACCAGGGGGCTGTTTTTTGATTCGATCTGGGACTGCCCCCAGGACTAGTGTGTCACTTACACGCTGGTTCAGGGGAGCTTTCTTTCGGTTCGGAATATTGAGTGGCCCCTTAGCTCAGTAATGAAAAACTATAGACAACAAATAACTCAAATAACCCGCTCTTTATTATTAATAAATGTCTGTATTATGGACTTGGTGCTTCTGCAATGGAATATACATGGTCTAATAAACAATTATACTGAGCTCCAATTACTCATAAAGGATTTAAATCCCAGCATCATTGCTCTGCAAGAAACGCACTGTGCTTTCAATTCTACGCCAATCCCCCCTAAAAACTACAATGCATACTTCACAAACTCTATTCTAAACACCACATCAAAGCAAGGTACTGGAATATTTATTAAATCGGATATTCCTCATAAACAAATCCACACAAACTCCGAGTATCAAATTGTAGCTGTCTTTCTATATCCCTCCTAATCAGGATATTTCCGTTCGAGTATTATCAAATATCCTTGCATCATTCACAACCCCCCTTGTAGTCGTTGGGGATTTCAACGGTTGGAACACTATTTGGGGATCCACTTCCAACAATAACAGGGGAACACTGCTGGAAAACATAATAGCACGCGCGGGGATGTGTGTAATAAATGATGGAAGTCCCACTCATTTCTCAACACATAACACTTTCTCCCATATAGACGTCTCATTTTGCTCATTAAATTTACTTCCACTAACCACCTGGAGCACTCTTAACGACTTACATGGCAGTGATCACTTCCCAATTAGAATCACAATAAAATTATCAGATAAACATAACCCCCCGGAAAAAACAAAAAAATTTTTAATTCATTTAGCCGACTGGTCTAACTTTTCCCGCAAAGTAGAAAGTGAAATGTCTAAAAGGCGCTTGTCATCATCGAGCAATAAAGACGCAGCTACAATAACCAAAGCAATACGCACGGCAGCAAACCTCTACATACCGCAATCGAAGGGAAGCATAAAAATTAATCGATCTCCGATTCCTTGGTGGAACTCAACACTAGCAAGTCTGCGAAATCTGAAAATGGAAAAGTGGAAAAAATATAAATCTAACCCTACTCAAGAAAACCTTGTACCTTACAAAAAACAAAATGCTAAGTTCAAGTACGAAATGAAAAAGGCCAAACGTTTATGCTTTGAAAACTTCACCAAAACGATCAATCGAGATACAACAACGTCTGATATGTGGAATAAAATTAATAAAATTTCACGGAAGTATTCCTCTACTAGTATTAATGTCATCAATACAAATAACGATAGCCTAACCGACAAACTTGAAATCGCACAACACTTTGGAAAAGAATGGGCAAAATATGCCTCGGACGAAAATTTTTCAGCATTATTCAAAACAGCCAAAAACTCACTGATTGCAGCCGTAGAAAATACTAAAGACAAAGACGCCCGCCTTATAGACGAGCCAATCACCATGATAGAGCTCAGCCACTGTTTAAGTAAGGTCAAAGGTACCTCGCCCGGATTCGACCGCATCTCTTACCACATGATACAAAATCTTTCGTATGCTAGTAAAACCAAACTGCTTAATACTTACAACACAATTTTCAACAGCGGGGTTATTCCACACTCTTGGAAAATTGCTCTTATAGTACCAATTCCCAAAAATAAGAACGCAACCTCGGTTGGAGAATACAGGCCAATATCTTTGCTATCATGTCTATCGAAAATCATCGAGCGAATTATAGCCATTAGACTGTCTTGGTTCATGACAAAGAAAAAACTGATTGCAATTGAACAAGTCGCATTTAAAGCAAATAAAGGTTGTGATGACGCACTACTTCACATGGACCATTACATAACAAAAGCCTTGTCAGCAAAAAATCACGTAACCATTCTATCAATCGATTTTGAAAAAGCTTTTGACAGAATTGGCCCCCACGTTATCTTAAACATTTTAAAATCTTGGTCAGTCGGTTGCAAAATCTTCAACTACGTAAAATCCTTTTTGTCGAATAGACAATTTAAGGTAATAGTCAACGGTCACACATCAAAACCATTTCTCCTCAAAAACGGTATTCCCCAAGGCTCACCTCTTTCAGTGATCTTGTTCCAAATAGCCTTCAACGAAATTAGCAAAATTGTAAACAAACAACGCTTTGTTGACCACTGTCTGTACGCGGACGATTTGTACATCCTTTGTAAAAGAAACAACAATAAAGAGACTACAAAAATTCTAGAAAATACTCTACATGATATTGATAAATGGACCAAATATTCCGGTGCAAAAATCTCCACTCAAAAAACAAAAAAATTTCATATCTGCAGAAAACACCATTGCGACTCCGACTCTAACAAGATTCAAATCAATAATCACCAGATGGAAAACGTGAAGAAACTGAAAATCCTGGGGTTGACATTCTCATCCAACTATACCTGGAAAGATCATTTGTTGGCACTAAAAAACTCACTAATCTCCAGAGTCAACATAATCCGATACTTGGCAAATAAGAGTTTTGTCCACATTAATACACTGCCATACCTTACAAAAACCCTAGTAATAAGCAAAATCGATTACGGATTATTCATTTATGGAACCAGCAGCAAGACTAATATCAATATCATCAAGCCCATATATCACCAAGCTGCTAGGGCTTCGGCCTACGCTTTTCGAACAACACCCATTAACAATATTCTTGAGGAAACTAATCTGCCGTCAATGCAAAATATAATACTTCACTCGAAAGCTAGAATCCTACCAAAACTATTAAACAGTACTAACTCAATAATAGACCAAGACATAAATTTTGCTATAAATACCAAACGCTCTAGGAAATTTAAATCAGCAATAGCTTTGTCGCTTGAATTATCAAATGAGTTAAACATCCCCCTAATAACTTCCAAAATGCGGTTAAATAAAGCTCCATGGAAATTTAACACGTCCTGCCTTGACCTGTCACTCACCAATTTTAATAAAAATGACACCCCTACAGTTACATTCCACAGCATAATGTTGGAACTAAAGTCCGAGCTGAAAAACAGCGGCTGGAGCTTAATATTCACAGATGGCACTAAATCCCAAGGCCACCTGCCTGCTTACGCGGTAGTTGATGAAGGAGGAAATAACTTAGTCTTAGGAGTACTCCACGAACATGCTTCAGTTTTTACAGCTGAATCATGTGCTATTTACCAGGCCATTCATTTTGCATTAAAAAATAAAAATAAAACAGTGATCTTCACAGACAGCTTGTCAGTTCTAAAGGCCATAAGTAACCCATTCAACAACAAATGGAATATTATAACAAAAATAAGAAGTGCGCTCATAGGCAGTGACAACAGAATCAGAATTTATTGGATACCTAGCCACATCGGAATCTTGGGAAATGAAGCTGCTGACGCAGCAGCTAAATACGCCTCTCTTGCGCCGCTCATAATGGATAGAACATCAGAAAAAACAGACATTCGCCGTCATATTACAAACTATATAAAAGTCAAAACTAAAGAAACCCCTATCAACCACTACCATTATTCAACAATAAATCCGCAACACATTTCACCGTTATATCCGACCAATATCCCAAAAAACAAAATTAAAATATATTCAAGACTGCGTCTGGGTCACACCAGCTTCTCACATGAATGGTTACTAATGAAAACAACACGCCCTAGTTGTAGCAGATGTAATTGTTCTTTAACAATCAAACACGTCTTGCTAGAGTGCCCACTTTTCCACAACCAAAGGAACAAAATATTCAGCAACACATCAGCCATCGACCTACTCAAGGAACCCTCACCCACCAACATCAGCAAAATATACGAATTTATTAAAATAACTAATTTAAAAACTTAACAAAACATATCGCAATAACACTTATTTATACACAACCCTGCAATACATTTGTATCTATATGGCATGATATCGTAGCCTAGAGCTGATGGCCTATGCGGCCAGTGCTCTAAAATTTAAATTTAGTCTTAGAATTAATTCTGTAGATTAAATAAATGAATAATAATAATAATAATAAAGATTCAATAGGAAAAAATCTATTTTTAGTTTGTCCAATTTTGTACTAAGAATTTTAAGTTTGCCATACTCTGACGCGAAAGTTGAAAGAACATTTAGTTCGATGAACTACAGTAAATCCAATATTGGAAATGGATTATCCTTGAACTCCATTTCTCAATTCCTCACATTAAATATGAACTTCGTCGACATAATTAATGCTGTAATGATTACACTCTACCACCTAGTGTGTGCAGTGATGTCTTTGCCAATGAAACATACAAAAATCAAAATATTACTTAAAAACTTTTTCAAACTCAACTTATCGCTCATTTCGTGCAAGACCGTCACAACTCAAAATTTGAAACTTTACAGGAGAGCCTTTTTAAGATTCCAACCTATTATTTCTCACCTTCTCTTTCACTAAAATACAGTTATAAAATCAAATGTTTCTTTTTTGCTACAAAGAAAACCACATGTACAAGAGGAATGTCAAACACAAACTGAAATGTGACCTTGTTGATGCTAATTGCTCAAGTTTGTTACGAGAGGTCATAGCGTCACAAGCATCTGTATTACCGTTATTTTTTCGATAATTCTCTCCGTTCTTAGATCAATTTGTAGAGATTTAAGAGAAGAACATTTCTGCATTACTAACTCGAAAATGCCAAATTTTGAGTTGTGACGGTCTTGCACGAAATGAGCGTTATGAAGATCCAAATTAAAGTTATGTACAAAAATGGTCGTCCAACAACGCCATCGCCATTTTTTTTCAAATGTTTGGTAACTTGTTTTGTGTTCAATTATCTATTAAATTGAAAAAATGGATTAGTGCTTTTTACGCATTTTTTGCTTGAAATAATGCTTTTTTCAATTTTAAAGTGATTTTTGCTCTAAAAAAGTTGGCATCACTGTAATTTTGTTTAATAAAAAAATTACTCTGTGTACTTGAGATTTGTTAATTTTACCTTGAATTTAAATTTAATATGTATTCGTATCGGTATCGCCGATATTTCTTTTTGAGTATTGGCAAAAAGACGTAGCGTTACATTCCTAATATAAACCCTTTCCACGTGTGGTGATGGGTATAACAGTAGCTTATTTTAAATCATAAATTAATTCAAAAAAAACTTTTAAGAATAAAAATTAAAAAAAGATCTCACCTTCAATATTACATTCTTGACATATTCTGAATTATGCATATGTTGCTCCCTTTCTACAGAACGTTCTTGCCTTCTTAACTCTTCCTTCAGCATATCGTTCATTTGTGTAAGCTTCGCCAAATCTTGTTCATTTTCAGCCAACAAAGCAGTTAAATGGCGCACTCTGCTCTCCTGTTTCTGCAAACGTTCCTTGGTTGTGTTTAACTCCAGCTGCAAAAAATCAGAAGAATTGGCTGTATTAAGTGCAGTATCCGTGACATTTTGATGTTGTAGTGAACTTGTTATTAAAGTTTCACTATTGATGGCATTTAAGGGAGTGTTGAGTAGCTCATCGAGAGGCATAAAATCTTGCAAGGAACGTTTTGCAGATGAGGAGTCATTTGAAATTTTACGAGAGGCTGCCAAGTTGGCCAATGTTTCAGCTGCTTCTTCAGAACCTTCGGCATCTTCACGTTCCATGAGCAGAAATTCGAGCTTTCCTTGATCCAGGGAGTAATCAATATGGGCATGAGAAGGCAGGCTTGTAGTTTTAGTTGCTCCAACAATGGTTGGTAAGCGTATGTGTTGTGAGAGTTCTTTGCGCAATTGCTCTAATTGTCTCTGGTGAGATGCATTTAAAGACTGCATTTGCTCCTTGTGACAACTATCCATGGATTCAATTTGTTGACGATGTTGTTTCAAAGTTTCATGTTGCTGTTGGACATGCTGATGAATTTCTTGATTTAATGCTTCGTTTTGCGTACGTATATTTTCGACAAGAGACATAAGTTCTTTGCAACGTTTTTGTAAACTCATATTGTCATCGCTTAGAAGATCATTTTGTTTTTCTAAAGCTTCTATTTTCGTAGATAATGTTTGAATTGTGGTATTTAGTTGAGTTTCTGTTGCTCTCATAGCAACCAACTCTTCTTCGAGTTCTCTTTCCTTAGAGGAATCACGATTTTGATTTTTTCTTAACACAGCCTGAGCTTTGACCTTGTAGTCTAAATATTCAACACGTAAATCTTCGGTTGCTCTTTCAGCCTGTTTAAATCTGTGTTCACAGTCTGAGAGAGCCGCTTGTGTTGTAGAAAGTTGTAAAGTTAGTTGTTCTCTTTCGTGGTTTAGAGTTTGGAGAGCTGCTTCTTGTTGGCTGGTTGATTTTGATAATTCTACTTTCACATTTTCTAATTCCAGTTTCAAGTTCTCCACGTCTTGTTCTAATACCTTTGATTTGTCATAAGCCTGCTGTTTGTTGTGCATTTCATCTCTTAGGGTCTTGTGAAGATGATCAATTTGTTGTTTTAATTCCTGAGAGTGTTTCATTTCCGATGATTTTGAAGATTCCAAGATGTCAATCTCCCTCCGCAACTGTGTGATAGTTGAATCTTTGCTTTTTAATAAATCTTGAGCTGTTTCTAATTCCACGGATCGACTAGCCAGTTTACTGGTTATTTCGGTTAAGGATTTTTCAGCTGCTTCTATTTCCAAATTCAGAACATTAACTTGTTTGCGTGATGACTTCAACTTCTGATTATCAGATTTAAGAGAATCAATATGTTTTTGTTTTTCATTCAGTTGTTTTTGCAAAGAATCTATGTCGGCATTTAGGTTTTTCAACTCGCCTATTTGATTTTTTAGTTCCTTTTCATTTTCTTTAAAGTCTTGTATTTCTTTTTCAAGTGTTTGCTTTCGAACAGTTTCTTCTTGCAACTTTTTCTTTAACTTTGCTGCCAAGCCTCGTAGTTTATAATATTTATCTTCAAATGAATCCTCCACATCTTTAAGTCTTTGCAGTTCATCAGCCCTTGAAATTGTCGATGTGGACAGTATATCGCTTTGGTTGTCGAAATCAGTAGTACTGATGGAAGGATTAGCTTTTATATTTTCCAATTCTAAACTTAAAAATCGAACCTTTTCTTCATTCAATGAACTGAAACTTTGCAAAGTTTCCAATTTTTGCTTAGTCAACTTAATTTCATTTGTTATAGCTTCAAGTTCAGTTTGTTTTTCGTTTAATTGGACGTCCTTTTTCTCAAGTTCATGCTGAATTTTGGACAATTTTTCCGCATTACTTTTTATTTCAGTTTTAAGTATTTGATGTTCTTCTTGCTGACGTGATATTAGATCGCCTCGTGCTTTAAGAGCCTCATTTAATTCACGCATTTCGTCTAGCAACTCGCAATGTTCGATTTCTTTATGTTTGTACATTTCTTGGTATTCCTCTAAAGACTGTTGGGCTGTTAATAATTGATCTTTTAGACTGAGCAGGGCTTCAGTTTCACCAGTGGTTCTTTCCAATTCGTGAAACGCAATTTTTTCTTCTGAGAGCTTTTTTAACTCAAGGGATAGATTTTCAGAAAGTTCTTTTTCTTCAAAAATTACATGTTTCAGAGATTTAAGTTTTTCTGAAAGTTCATGATTTTCACTTTGTGCTTTACTTAAAGAATCTTCCAAAGAGTTTTGAATAGGAGATTTGAAATCATGCATCATTTTTATGTTTTCTAATTCTTGAATTTTTGCATTGAAGGAATGTTGTTCTTGGTTTAAACGCTTAATGTTTTCCATAAGTTGGAAGCATTCATTTTGAGAATCTTGTAATAATTTTTCTACACTTAAGAGTTTTTCATTTTCATTTTGGAGCGTAACATTTTTATTTAAAACCTTTTCATAATCTTCTTTTATTTTGTCTAGTTCCCCTGATTGCTTTTTATAATCTTCACTGGCTTTTAAAGCTAAGGCTTGTAATTCTTCAAGTTTTTCAGCAACATATTTACATTTGCAAACACCTTGCATAGAGTCCACTTCATCCAGTTGTTCGCTAGATTTAGTTTTGCATTTCAGCATAGAATTCTCTTGTTGAACAGCGTGATACTCTTGGAAAGCAGTTTTACTTAACTGCCAGATTTCATCAAGTCTCCTAACTGATATTTGGAAAGGATCTTTAATTTGCAAACCTAAATTCTGTTTTAATTTTACATTTTCTTCTTGTAGATTACGATAATCGTGTTTAGCTTTTTCAGACAATTGTAATAACTCATTTAATTTGTCCTCATAGATATTTTTGCCATATACGTTTTCTTTAACTTGATCGTCACCCAACTTTTGTAATAGCTTTATATTTTCTTCTCTCAAATCATTTAGTTCTTTGCATAGGACCTTTGAAGCCTTTATTATTTCATTTTGCCATTGCGATACAGCATCTGCATACTCGTGTTGTGTTTCTAAAAGTATGCGTTTGCACTCCTTGAGTTTTTTCAGTTTTTTATGTACTTCAATGAATCTATCTTTAAGGGAATTAAATTTGTGCCTTTGTTCCGTATTAATGTCCTTAATAAACTGATACTTTTCTTTTAACCCCTCTAATTCCAGCAACAAATCGTTGTTTCTCTGTTGGACTTCATTATTTTTTATTTCCGCTTCTTTTAGTTCTTTTTGCAGCGTTGCTAATTGTTGCTTTTGTCCTTTACTCAAAGTACTCACTTGTTGGAGCTGTTGCTCCATGTTTTCTATATCGGTCAGCAAGGATTCATTGTCCTCGGTTAAACGTTGTAGTTGCCTTTTTAAGCTTTCATTTTCTATCGAAAATTTTTCCAAATTTTCAGTATCTAATTTGCGCTGTTTTTGTAATTGATCAACTTGTGTTGTTAGCTGAAGTTTATTTTCCGTATAAGCTTCTAACATTTCTTTCATAGTTATTAAAGCTTTTTTATCGGCTTCTTTTTGTGTCTCATGTTGATGTAGTTGTTCTTTAAATTTACGATTTTCTTCCAATATTTCTGAAAAATAAAACATAAAACATATACATATAAATAAAAATATTGTATCATTAAGAAAAGATTAATTTTTATTATAAAGTTTATAATTTCCTTGTTGTTGAAACCCGCGCACAGTGCTCTGTCCCCATATAGTGAATCGGCAAAACTAGAGTTCTTATCGCAGAAC
This sequence comes from Pollenia amentaria, assembly GCA_943735925.1. NCBI lineage: Eukaryota > Metazoa > Arthropoda > Insecta > Diptera > Polleniidae > Pollenia > Pollenia amentaria. Next base: position 90,090,781 of record OX031006.1, read on the forward strand.
GACAAAATTAAGTATACTGATAACTAATGTGTAAAAAAATCACTGTAAGGATACGCCTACCTCCTATACATCCTGAATTACAAAATTTGATTTATAGCTACAATTTATATAAGAATGTAGCAAAAACTACACCATTTTTCATTGAAATTGAGAAAATTCCAAATGAAAATGAGAATTTCAATTTGAAATTGAGAAAATTCCAATTGAATTTGAGAATATCAGTTTTAAATTGAGAAAATTCCAAATGAAATTGAGAATATCAACTTGAGAAAATTCCAATTGAAATTGAGAATATCAATTTGAAATTGAGAAAATTCCAATTGAAATTGAGAATACCAATTTGAAATTGAGAAAATTCAAAAAATTAATGAAAAAATTAACTTCTCAATTTCATTTGGAATTTTTAATTTGAAATTGAGAAAAATCCAAATAAAATTGAGAAATTTTAATTTTAAATTGATATAACTGAATTATATGATTTTTATTATATTCATACAACAAACATAAGGATGAAGAAATGTAAATAAATACAAATCACAGTATTTTTGACCAACAGGTCTTCCAGATCCAGAGCGGATTGATTAAACGTAGTATGTTGCATGGCTCTACTGCAATCTCCAGTAGTTAAACACATGTCTTAGAAGCCTTAATTACCTCTTCTAAAAAGGCAAGCCTCTGATCTCCTAAATTGGGGGGGAATTACGTTCGGTACATTCATATTTGTTTTCGCCATACTTTCTATTTTTGACCAAATAATTTCAATGGGGTTAAGAATCGGTGAAAAGGGGCTCAGTCGCAGGATTGTAGCTGGAGAGTATGGTGAAAACAAAGATGGATGTACCAAACGTTATTCCCCCAATTTAGTAGAAGAGCAGAGACTTGACTTTTTAGAAGATGTGATTAAGGCTTCTAAGACATGAATTATAACTACTGGAGATTGCAGTACATACTACGCCATACAACATACTACAACGTTTTACCAATCTGCTCTGGATCTGGAAGACCTGTTGGTCAATAATACTGTGATTTGTATTTATTTTCATTTTATCCATCATTATGTTTGTTATGTACGTTCGTTGTATAAATATTAAAAAAATTATATAATTCAATTTTATAAACTAAAATTTCTCAATTTCATTTGGAATTTTCTCAATTTCAAATTAAAATTTCCCAATTTCATTTGGAATTTTCTCAATTTAAAATTGAATTTCTTAATTTCATTTGGAATTTTCTCAATTTCATTTGGAATTTTCTCATTTTCAATGAAAAATGGTGTAGTAATTAGTTATTATCAAGGCCTATCCAATAGGTCTGCTTACCGCTACAACAATACAACAGTAAAAAAAAAAACAACAGGCATTTTGTTTGTGTAATTTTCCTCAAGGTTGTCAAAATCTTACTACTACATAGGGAAAACAAAAGGAAAAACGTGTTTTGTATGCATGTATGTGTGGCAAAAACAAAAAACGTTAACAAAAATATACATGTATAAGCAAAATGTAAACAACTTTTGACATGGTTGAGGAATAAACCAAATGAACATCTGGCTCCTTAAGCAGACCTATTGGATAGACCTTGGTTATTATAAAATAATGCGTTATAGATCTGTTGTAAATTTGGTTTCATTCGGTGCATAAATTTCTATAGAATTGCGAAAATATATGGTGGTAGTATTAAAGGTGGTATCAGGCGGGATGTATTTTACATATGTACTGTCACTTTTCTTACCCATATGTAATTCCGTATGTATGTCAAAATTTCCATTTTACATACGATTCATAATTTTTGCTATCACACCTGCTTATATTTTTCCTTATGACATAACCTATAAATGTAAACAAAAGCTGACTTTTTAACGTGTACAATTTCGTTTCAAAACAAACCAGCTGTTTTGTTTGCCACAGGAAAATAGAGAGTATTCTAATCGAAAAATTACATATGTATTTCCACATGTATTTTACACATGCAAAGTGTCATATGTATCACACGATGTGTACAACTTTTACAGATGGAAAATTTGACAGTACATATGTAAAATATATCCCGTCTGATAGCACCTTAAGTAAGATTTAAGTTAAATGTTATTGCTTTTGCTTTCTTATTATAGAATTTTTAGCTTTTATCCGATTTCACTGAAATATGGCTTAAAATTTTTGTTATCAAATGGACTATTCAATAAAACTATAAATCTTGTTATTAACGGTGGTACAAAACATCTTCCAAAGTGACAATAATTTGTGATAAACAATAAAATTTTAGCTTTGATCGACTATAACTCAGGTGTTTTTTTATACAATTAGCCGCTATTCGACATGTAATTTCACACCCTTTAAAAGAAGATATAACTAATTTTAATTGAACCAGCATTTTACTCTGGATGGCGGCTGAAAGAGAAGTAAAAATCGAAAAACACAAATGTACGGTTATATACATATGTGATGTGCAGTGTGGCCATTTTGACATTTTTGCAGCTAAATTTAGCAATAAAATTTTTTATTTAGCTGCAAAATTTTCATTTAGCACTTGGCATTTTATTTACCATTTTTTGAAAATGCTTTTAGCTTTTTTTAGCATTATTTATTTTAAAAATTTGGACGAATTATAATAAATTTTGACTATAGTCAAAATTAAAATACGTATAAAAATGGACAATTCTTATGTTAAGAAACATCTTACCTGTCTTGTTAAAAAAAATTGAATATTCAGGGAATATTAGAAATGCCCTTATCATGTTGATTCTAAATATTATTTGCCCTTTGCTACTACGATATAAAAGTATAAGGAAATTTCCCTTTGTATTTAGATAAAAATTCAATAGTGTAAATTTTTGAACAAATTGTTTGCTTTTCAACTTTCCTTAAACTATTAAAAATAAAATGATATAAAAAATTTCGTATATCATGGAAATAAATCTTTCAAATTTTGCATACATCAGAGGTTTGTTTAAACTTAAATCTCAACTACCTGTGCTACATATTTATATGTATCAGATGGTTTACCAAAATCTAGCCATTTGCTAAAATATAACCATTTATTTCAATTTCGTTAAAAAATTAGTCACTAAAAATCTTTAGTTTCGAATTAAATTTCATACTGGTGATACATTCTTAACAAAAATGTTAGCATTATTTTTTAGCATTTTTTGGCCGTGTCTAATGCAAGATTAAGCTTTAAAATTCTTTTCAACCTGGCCACATCACTGATGTGGTAAAGGGTGATTTTTTAAGAGCAATAGGAAAGTTTAAAAAAAAACACATAAAATTCAGAAAAAATCTTGATTTGAATCGATAGTATGGTCCATATAATTTAATGTTTGAAGATTATTTCATGCAAATATGACCATGACTGCGCCTCAAATGGTCCATCCGCTTAGTCCCATTTTGGCGTACTCTTTCCAACATTTCGGCCGGTATCTTATGAATAAATGCTTCAATGTTGTCTTCTAATGCGTCAATTGAAGCGGGAATGTGTGTATAGACATGAGCTTTAACATAGCCCCACAAAAAATAGTCTAAAGGCGTTAAATCGCACGATCTAGGCGGCCAATTGACCGGTCCCGAACGTGAAATAAAATGTACACCGAACTCGCCTCTCAATAAGTCCATTGTTAAGCGTGCAATGTGGCATGTGGCACCGTCTTGTTGAAACCACATGTCATGCAAGTCAAGCTCTTGCATTTTGGGCAAAAAAAAGTTGGATATCATCTCACGGTAGCGCTCACCATTCACAGTTACGTTACGATACGCATCATCTTTCAAGAAGTACGGTCCAATGATGCCACCAGCCAATAAACCGCACCAAACTGTGACTTTTTCTGGATGCATTGGTAGCTCTTGCAATGCTTCTGGCTGATCTTCACTCCAAAATCGACAATTCTGCTTATTAACGTACCCATTGAGCCAAAAATGAGCTTCGTCGCTGAACGCGATGAACTTTCTTAACAGAGCACGTATTTTGATAATAAAATTTAATTATTTGCAAGCGTTGTTCGTTTGTAAGACGATTCATGGTTAAATTACACTGCTTTACAAATTTTTAATTTGGAAAAATACCAAGAACACCATATGCCTAGATAAGTTAATTGGGACCTCCTGAACACGTTTTTTAGATAACGGTACTCTTGTATTTTTCGGTGTATGGTCCCACTCAAGCCCTTGTGGAGCCCAGCCGAAAATGGCCGATCGAGATAAATGGCATATCGTTGCAAAGGTAATTGGATACCATTTTTGTCGATATGCCGCAAATTTCTATCTGATAAGAACTGGCTGAGTTATGGTACCTCAAAGTTCAAAATTGGCCTATTTTTACGTTTTTTTCAAAATTTTTCATTTTTATTTCGTTTTTTTCTACGTTATAGTAAAGATCTGGAATGTTTTATTTTCGGCTGGGCTCCACAAGGGTTTGAGTGGGACCATACACCGAAAAACACAAGAGTACCGTTATCTAAAAAACGGTACTTAGAAAAAAAAAATTCAGCGCTTTTCGTGTTCAGGAGGTCCAATTAACTTATCTAGGCGTGTGGCATTCTTGGTATTTTTTGGCTGTAAACCAGTGTTATAGACCAAACTGAAGATGTTTGACAGAAACGTGCGTCAGCTGTTTAAACCAGTGTTGCCAAAAAGATAATAGCTAAAAAATCACACGTTATATGCAACATTTGGACCAACATCTACATACTTTATAAGAAATTATGTAAATAACTTCTACATCACAGTCCTGTGTAATTAATCTGTTTTCTGAGCGTGTAAAAATACAAAAATTTCCATTTTTCGGCAGAAAATCTTACATTATTTTCTTAACGGTCGATAGACCTCCTAACGTTAAAAAAAACACTTGTAAAATATTAAGATAAACCCAAAAAAAAAATATATTGCTTACTTCAACTTTTTTTCCTTTTTTCCTTGTTACATGAAAACTGAGTTAATTTTTTATAGTAACGAAGAAGGAAAAGAATAATTGCTTACAATATTCCAATTTTGGTTGTACCATAAAGTAACCTCTTTGGAATTTTTTTGTCACTTTTAATTAGGAAATATGACTCAAGAAATGAACGCAATGTTTATATATCCGGCAGAAAATTCTAGGACTTCTTTGCAGATTCTGTTAATGCACTCCAAAAAGTACTTAAGTCTTAAATAAAAATATAGGTACTTACTCTGAAAAAAAGTTAATTATACTCTACCAAACTTAAGCAATTTCGGGAAGTTCCAACAAAAAATCTCAAAGTTTACGTAATACAAAAATTATTCGCAGTAGTATTGTTTACCAACAATAATTTAAATTAAAACAGGTAAAAGTTTGACTTTAGTGCCCTCCACAGTAAATAAAAAGTTAAAAATATGAATTCTACTTAGAAATCTATTTAATATACTTTGTTAGCTTAACAAAATATCACAGAAATATTTTAAGCACTTTGTTATTCTTTAATTTTGCCTATAGAACAGAGCACTGTGCGGCGTTGCCCGATGTCAAACTATCCTTAATTTAAACACTTTCTAAACATATTATAGAAAAAGAGCCCACATATGTATACATAAGTATATTATAAATTAATACAATAATATATAAGCGCATTATTGATACTGTTGATGGTTTAAATTTCCCTAAAATAATTCTATTTGCTCCAAAGAAATTAAGTCGGTTTATACATTTTTCAAAACATAATTTTAATTTAGCAAAAAACACATAGAAAATTAGTTGTACACAAATCTTTATAAATCCAAAGCTTACTTAAAAAGGTTTTATACAAAGAGTCTTGCTCAATTCGCAGACTTATGCAATTATATAATGCAAGTCAAAATCTTAAAATTCTAAGAGTTGATTGTTGTAAATTATTTTCTGAATATAGTGCTACTTCATTACTTTGCAAATATAAAAAAAACCTTTTTACAAATTTGACTTCTTCATTTAATTTTTGTATATTTTGTCGCACAAATATCTCGTCACGACGTAATGGAAATGCCCATATGTCAATCAGATATAACAGAGATATCGCAGTTTTAATAGTTTAAAAGGTTTATACTAGCTCCTTACTAAAAGCTTATTACCTAAATGTATATATCACTAATTTTAGAAAAGAATGCTTTATAAATGATATAAAAAAATGGTTCGATTTATGAGGTGCACGTCGCACAGTGGCGCCATTTGAGTTTTTTCGTTGCAAAAATCATATCTTTTGAACCGAATAAGATAATTGAACAGTTTGAACAGCATATGATAGATAACTGTTCAGCCTATGAAATGAGCGTTTGGAAAGGGTACTACGCTTTGTAGGGGCCTACTTATGGGTTATCAAAGTTAAAATTAGTAGAAAAATCAATTTTGTGGTAACTAAAAAAAATTATTTTTACATTTTTAGATTGTTTTTATTTTTTTTCTTTAGGGTTTTATGTTTTAAATTATTACCCAACAAATTAAAAAAAAAATAATTTTTTTTTTTAAATTTATTTTTTCAATTTTCTGTAAAATATTCATCACAATTCGTAGGAGAAGGTATATCTAAAAGACTAACCATTTCTTAACTATAATTATTTTGTTACTCTATTCGTGACTTCACATGCCGCAGGGAAGAAATAAGTGGATCGGAAGATGCTGCCAACATGTTGAAGAGGTCCTCATTTTGCCCTACCCTTGATGCTTTGAATGTGTTCTGCAATCTATATTTTTTATAAAATTTGTTAAGAGACTCCTGTGCTTCTTCAGAAAGCTCTCCAATTGGCAAAGACTGGTACTCAATTATATCTTTGCCATGCGCCAATATTTTATGGACGGTCGGGGTCAACTTCTTCTGTGGATACATTTCTGCTAAAAAAGATGCAGTTTTCGACGCATACTCTCCATATTTTGTAGAATTTACATTTTCTTTGCAGTTTAAAACATCCAAGATCGTTCCCAATCTTTTCACGATTTGATTGTCAATTCCAATGATTCTAGTTACTGCCTCATCATTTTCAAAAAATCTCCTAGAAGTGTTTCCATCGTTTGAGTTACCGTATCCGTGCTTGGGACAGTCTACTTTTAGTCCAACTTGTTTAAAAAAAGCATCCTGTATTTGCTTCTTTTTGATCTTTTCCTTATCCTTTATTGATGTATTTTCATCGAAGTTTTCCTCCTCTTGTGGTAGGGTATATGCCAGTTTTAGCAAGAATTCCATACACCTTATCCTTGCGTGCAATGGTGACATTCCATATTCGTAATTCTCCTAATTTGTAGAATCGTTTAAATTACCAAAGTTCTTCTGACAAATAATAATAAAAAATCGATAATAAAAAATATAAAAATAAAACGAAAAAAGGGGTTTAAATAGGTTTTTGCTAAATTTTTCCTCCAATATAATTCTGTCTATATATATGTATATGATAACTAATTGAAATATGTTATAATTAAGCAGAAAAAGATACTAATCTTAAACTCTTTACAACTAATTATATAAAATTGAGATGTAACATATTATATATGAAATAAATTTAACTGAATTGAAAAAAGTTCTTCTGACTCTTTTTGCAAATCGGGCATGACATTGTTGAGGTTGTTCCTGTCAGTTCGTTTACGACTTTTCCGTCAACCATGGTCAGGTGGAACTCGTAATTGCATTCAATATATTTTCTTCTCCAATTTGCAGCTTTGTAGGCTTAATCTTGCTTATTTGTTCTTCAATGTCCTTCACCGTAGTCCTTATGAGTTCTGCCGATTCCCTTGCAAACTGAAACATTAGTGGTCGGCAATAATGCACTGATGACGGACGTGGATTTTTCCAGTGTAGGGAATCATCCGATTTTAGCCGCAAATGAACAACAGATGCCATAAACATATTTCCGTCCGATATTGTAGCGTCATCGGAAGATATCCTTTGCTTATAAACGCTTTGTCCGGATGATCCATCGCAGCCCCATTTGCTGATCAATGTCAACTTCTCAGGAAGAATTTTCACTTCCGTGAAAAACTTTGGTGTGGTTGACTTTATAAACAGTTCAACGCCATGTTTTCAATACTTAAATTGTTTAATGGTTTCAGTAATTGTTGCGCCAACTTTCAGGCGTAGACTATCCAGGCATTATGCTTATTTTGCAATATATAGGCTTATGCTACTATGCCTAAAAATTTACCTGTTCCCTGCATACATATGGATTTAGGCTGAATAATGCAATTTTGATATTATGCACGTGTCCAAATAAGATTTGTGCCTACCTGTAGGGACCATAAGTCAATATTGTTCCTGACCATTTGTACGCCAAAGTATTGTTTATGTGAGGTACGTACCTGCTAATTTCAATGAGTAGTTTTTTTCAAACTATTAGATCAAACTACTGTCAGTCAAAACATATAAGGGATGGACGCCATACAATTTCTGCAACCATGTCTTTTTAAACTTTTTTACCTCTAGAAGCCAAACGGGCACGTACGGGCAGATAAAACCTTTTGAATTATGTAAAGAAATAATCAAAGAACAGGTTTTGCAAATATGGCAAATATAGAAAAATATAGTTTTTTTTTATTTTCCGTCAAAGTTGAAAAATAGTGAAAAAACGGATAGTTTTTAAATAGTGATTTACTAGGAGAAACACAAAGCAAACAGTTAATTTTTTTTTATCATTATACATTTAATAAATACATCAATCAATACAAACAAAAAATAAGGCGATTCGTTACCTATTTTTCGTGATATTACACCTGAAATCGCAACAAATTGACTAAAAATTGTGTGTTTTTTTGAAAACCGAAAGTCGGTCAACTTTGAACGGTTATATCTTCTAAACTAAAAATGTGATATTATTAAGAGTGGCATATTTGAAATCGTTGAAAAGTTTCCTATAATATGGGTTTATTCAAAACTTCGTCGGCACTCATGAAAATTTTGATTTTTGCAACCTCGCTTGCTCTACGGGCGCCACTGTGCGTCGATTAGTTTTCAACAATACATTGATTAATATTTAATTTATAACTCTTTGTTGCCCAAAACTGTACCCAAAAAGTAAAAAAACAGAGCTTCTACATATCAATTAATTTTTAAGCCACACTATTATACTTTATGAGCACACACGATTTTTTTTGACAAGTTGCTAGCTTTAATAAGATTAGCCAGGTATACAAGGGATTTTACTATCAAGGGTGAAAGCCGTTATTGTTTTGTTCTTTAAGGGCCATGTTAACCACAATTCATAAAAACATCTTATATTACTTAAATCCGTATCTGCAAATCCATCTTTTAAAAATAAAAATTCTTTGTATTGAAAAATAAGTATATTGGTATTTGTAATTTGTAAACAATATTAACTTTTTTTAATTTTCAAAAATTTATATGAAACAAATATACCAAGGGGCTAATTCTGGCAGTCGTGATCGAATAATTTTTCGACTCGTTAGATTTTTTATTACTAATAATTTCAGTCGATACTGAACGAATGGAAAATATTTTTTCAGTGTTGTGAAAACTCCAATAAATGCTTTACAACACTAACTGCCAATTTCACGATGTCGAAAGAACGATTTCTTTCGCACAAATACATATGAAACAAAAACAAATTTTTGAGAATTTGTTTTTGTTTTACATGTAGTTGTGCGAAAGAAAGCGTTCGTTCGCATTTAGTGAAATAGGCAGTAAAAAAATAATTTCGATTCGTTCAGTATCGACCGATAGAATCAGGGTTGTCAGATTGATTTTGAACTTTTTCGCTAAATTCAATGTCATAAATCGCCAAAATTGCTAAAGCACTTATTTTTTAGTTTTTGACAATAATATATATGTATCTTTAGAATAATTAATATTTTTTATAATTCCCAAACAAACATTTGTTCCATATCGCTAAAATCCACCAAAAATTCAAAAAAAGTCGACATGATATATTTTGTTTAACTTTTATTTAGAACAAAGTAAAAATGATAAGTGAACACAAAAATATTTTATAGTAGTCTACTTAAAGCAACAAAAAAAGAATTTTATGAAACAAATATGGGATATACAATACATTTGTATGTAGTTGCAGTTCTATTAATTATTTAAAACGATATATTCTTCACCGAGAAGACTCCCTTTGTGGCTTCTTTTTTGGAATACATTGTGAAGGTACAAAAGAAATGCAACATGTAATATTTACATTCATACAATTTTTAACTCGTAAAAACGTGTCGAAAACTTCTTATCGCATTCTACTTGTATATATATATATATGTAGATACATAAAAATCTCTAAAATATCTTCAATAACAACGAATTTTATCTGTGAAAATTCGTCACATTTAATAATGGAAAAATGTTCATAAGCTTTAATTATATTAATTTTTAAAAAGAATTCTACTTATTAATTCTTTTAAGAGCACATTTAAATCTGAAAAAAAAATCTCGAAGATTTTTCATTATCTTCATCAGTCAAAAAAAACTCGGGACTCCAAATCCAAAATTTTTCGACATAACAAATTGAAAAACATTTCCTAAAATTTTCCAAAATAAAAATTCTTTGAAATGGCGATGCAATATTTAATATATCTATTCAAATTTTTTATAAAAAGAATTTCTTACTACATTTATTTAGAAGGTACCAGTCTCATATACATTTAGCATCAATGTAAGAGTAGGAGTCGGAGTTGAATTCCGACTTAAAAATTTCAGCGGTTGGAGTCGGAGATAGAACTTTTTTTTGGCGACTCCACAGCCCTGAAAAATACTTTTAAACAATGTAAATTTTTAATTTGTTCTTAACGGTGACCATATTTTTTAAACCAAAATACAAAACAGTTGTTTAAATATTTTGCTATTTTTATGAACTCTTCTTTGATTTTTTTTTTTTTTTTTTCAGGATTTTTTTATTGAATCTTCATATATTTAATATGAACTAACAATAATTAATCAAATCTTATCCTAATATTTGCTTTATGTCCTGCCAGTGCCAAACAAAAAAGATTTCGTCTTCACGGTATCATGTTCACATATGTAGGTGTTTATCGCTCATCTGATTGGGTGAGTGCTGCAGTATCTCTTCTTCTTAAGCGAGTGTGGCCGCCATAATTTAAAATATTTCTAGCTAATGGATTTGGGTGCAGTTCCAGCCTTTTTAAATATTTTACTGCATATTTCGTTATCATAGTTTTTACTAATGGCACATTGAGATCCTTGTGGATATTTGAGTTTTTGACGTACCAGGGGGCGGCTGTGATTATTCGAAGAAGTTTATTTTGGCGCCTTTGAATTTTTTCGATGTTAGAAGCCGAGGCAGTGCCCCATAACTGAATACCATAGCACCAAATTGGCTTTAAGATAGAGTTGTAAAGTAGAAGTTTGCAATCGAGACTAAGAACAGAATTTCTTCCAATAAGCCAATTAATTTGGATTGCTTTTAGTTTCATTTGAGTTAATTTAGCTTCTGTATGCCATTTCCACGTTAAACGCCGATCTAGATGTATACCGAGGTATTTTACATGCGAGTGTTGGGGTATTATTTGATTATTTATTTTAATAGGGGGGCATGTTTCCCGACGCAATGTGAATGTTATATGTGCGCATTTTTGCTCATTGACCTTTATCCTCCATTTTTTTAACCACCTTTCTAGTTCAAATATATGATCCTGTAGGTAACGAGATGCTTCTTGACAGTTTGCGTGTACGCTTAGAAAAGCTGTGTCGTCCGCAAATGTTGAGGTATGGGTGTAGCTGTTTGTTGGCAAGTCCGAATTATAAATTAAGTACAATAGAGGGCCCAGGATGCTGCCTTGTGGGACTCCAGCGTAAATTGGCTGTGGAGAACTTAAAAATTCGCCTTCTTTAATAATAAATTGACGACCGACTAAGTAGCTTTCTAACAGCTTGTGTATATTTGCTGGTAAGTTTTGCTGCAATTTCAGTAGTAAACCTTCATGCCAGACTTTATCAAAAGCTTGAGACACATCGATGAAGAGTGCTGAGCGTTAATTTTGACACTAGAAGTTTCTCAAAAAGCTTTGATATATTAGACAATAAGCTTATAGGTCTATATGACTCAACTTTTGTGGGATCCTTTCCTGGTTTAGGTATCATGGTAACTAAGGATACTTTCCACTCTTGTGGGTAGTATTGAAGGCGTAAAATAGCATTAAAAATTAGTAGAATAATTTTCTTTGCTATGCTGGGTAGCTCCAAAAGCATTTTGTTACTGATCTTATCAAAACCAGGGGCTTTCTTGGGGTTTAAATCATGAATAGCCTTCTCGATTTCTCTTACTTCAAATCTTAGTGGAACAGCTGATCTAACAGCAACAGGTGGTAACTCGACCGCAGTATCGAAAGATGTATGAGGGGTAAATACGGTTTTCAAATGATTAACAAAAATATTTCCTTTTTCTATGTCATTTCGTGCCCAACTTCCATTTAAGTTTCTTAATGGCGGTTTAGTGATAACTGGTCTTTTAAGGTTTCTAGCTGCACGCCATAATGAGTAATCAGATTGAGGAGTTGCATCAAGTTCCTTAAGATATTTTTCCAGAGAAGTCGTTTTTTGAGACTGCAGTAAGTTTCTTAGCCTTTTTGTGCACTCTTTTAGTAAATCTTCGAACTCTCCTTTTTCAGTCAAGAGACGCTCGACATCAGTAAAATATATTTTACTATTTTTTATATTTTTGCGGGCTATGCAAGAATGTTGAACAGCTAGTTTGAGATAATTGTCAAAATTTACAATAGAAAGATTCACATTCTCCGGTGTTCTAAGCGGAATATTTTCAGTGCAGTGGGTACTGAGATATTTTTTATATTTTAACTAATTTATTTGTGTGGCTGACATTACTAAGTAACCAGACGGAGATACAATTCTATAAGGGTTTGATATGGTAAGAATTGTAGGTGTGTGATCAGAAGATAATTCTAAAGAAGCTTCAACGTGAATCGTTTCTGCGGGGATGTTTTTAACCACGCCAAAATCGATGACATCTGGAATTTTTTGCTGATCAGTAGGCCAATAAGTTGGTTGTCCACTCGCGACCACATTTAAGTCCATTTTAGATATTGTATTATACAAAACACGACCCTTTGGTGTAATGAGCCGTGACCCCCAGAAGGTATGTTTAGCGTTGTAATCGCCAGCGGCTAGGAAACAGGATCCTAATAATTTAAAATATTTATAATATTGGCTTTCTGATATTGAAAATCTAGGTGGAGAGTATAAAGATGAAAGTACAAAGTTTCGATTTAGCTCTTCAACACAAATGTTCGTTGCTTGCAGATAATCTTCACGATGATCACACATTAAGTAGTGTTTGATTCGGGTTTTTATCAAAATAGCAGATCCTCCACAAGCTCTATCTCGAGGGTCCTTGGTATCATATAATATATAACCATTAATTTTAAACGTATTTCTTGAGGTCAAATGAGTTTCAGAAACCATTATTACATCAATTTGTTTACTTTTAAGAAAGTATTCTAGTTCATTTTTATGTTGGCGAATGCCGTTTGTGTTCCAAAAACAAATTTTTAAACAATTCATGGCTTGTTAAGTACAGCTTGCAATAACATCGATTGCATTCTTAACATTTCCTGCATCATATTACCCATTGTATTCGTAAAGTTTGTTACTGTTTGTACTAGTGTTTCCATGGTTTTTTCTAGACGACTTAAATTAGAAACTGGGGTCTCATCATTATTTGGCAAATCACCTTGGTTTGATTTTAGGACGTTAGCGTAGGATGTTCTGTTATTACTAGGCTGCGGTACCTGAATGTTATTAGTATTATCTTGATGTGTTTCCTGAATTTGAGGTGGATTAGGTTTCGGTCCAACCGAGCGCTTGACGACAGAGTATACAGGGCATCCTCTATAGTTGGCAGTGTGATTACCACCACAGTTGCTGCATTTTTTTACATTAGGGTCGTTTTTAGACTTATCGCAGAGAGCTGTACCATGCAATTCTCCACATACAACGCAAACAGGGGTTAAATGACAGTATGCCTTAGTGTGACCAAATTCTTGGCAGTTTAAACATTGCACGGGACCGTTCCTTTTGTGCGGCTCCTCTATCGTTATTTTCCTATACAGGATATATTTCAGACTGTAAATGGGATGAGTTTCGTTTTTTTAAGCTTAACGTCGCCGGGTTCTAACTCCACTCGAAATAGTGGCTGGGGATTTTTTTCTCTATTTTTAATATTAACTACATTTTTAATTTTAAAGCCCTTCTCTTCTAAAAACGTTTTTATCTCACCTGGGTCTACGCATGAATCAATGCCCTTTATCACTACCTGAAGACCTTTACTGCTCTTCAGTTGGTATGTATAAAAGTTTTTTTTTAGTGCTTCTAATTTAGTTATTACTTTACGAAAATCATCTTCACGATTAACTTGTATTTTTGTTTCATTTATACTACCACGTTTTATTGCAGCTACATAAAAAGAATTTTCACCTATTACCGAGATAAAATTCTTTATTAAATCACTTGAGTTTTGCTCTCTAAGATATATCGGGGGTGGCTTATAAGATTTTGTAACCTTTTGTGCTTCCGACGATTCTTCTTCCAAAATTGCAAACCGATTTTGAGAACTTATTCTATCAGCTGTACCCTCTTTTAAAACTTTTGGGACAGAAGCAACTGCAGAAGAGGTTGGGCTGCGACCCCGTTTTAGCACTGTTATGTACCTATCCATTCCAACTTGTACTTGAGGCTTTTGACCGCTTTTCACCTGTGATACTGAGTTTTCCATCATGCCTGATTTGGGGGTAATCTTTTCATCACTTGTTAAAATCGTTTCTGCCACTGCGGCACCGCTTGCAGGTTTTATATTTTTTATTGTATTAAAATCAACCGTATTATTAGACACCGAAGGTGATACAGAGTTTTCTATTGTGCCTGATGGGGGGTTAATATTTTTATCACATATTAAAATTGTTTTTGCCGCTGAGGCAATGCTTGAAGGTTTTATATTTGTTAGTGTATCAACCGTATTATTAAATACAGAAGGTGAGAGGGATCGCGTACGAGTAGTAGGTTTAGCCGTTAGGTATTTGCTATCATCGACTCTTTTATTTATTTCTGCATTTGTTTCGTTAACACTCACTGTGAAATATGCATTTCTATTATTATGTTTAATTGTTTTTGCACTGTTTGCACTCATAAGAGTTTTTTTTTTTACTGTTTACAGTCGTGCTCTTCTTATTTGTTATTGTTTATCAACACCGAGAATAAAAAATGTGTATGTTTATGTATGTATGTATGTACATACATGTATTTTTTTCTTTTCTTTTATTTACTTTTTTTTTTTTTGTATACTTTATTTGTTCACGTTTTTATAAAAAATAAACCGTATGCCTAGCTTAGAAAACACGTCTATCTTCAACGAGCGCGACAGACAGAATTTCTGATGACAGCTTTAAGTTAAGTACCATTGAGTGAACAACAGCATTAAAAATTTAAATAATTTAATATGAGTAACGCAGACATTATGTATGGCTTTGCCGTGATGAGGCAACCAACAGTTTTTTCTTTCAATTACTTTGTTTTATAACTTATACAGTGTAATCTCGGTTGATGCAACCGTCGATATGCGCAACTCCTCGATAATCGCAGCAACCAAATTTTAACATTCGTGACTGTTAACGCAGCTTTTCAAAAAGCAAAATCTTAATTAACGCAACTGTTATAGTCTATAAGCTTTTTTATAGGCTATTCTCTTTTTCATAAATAAACGACCAATTTTGTTTAGGCAACAGCGTCTTTATTTTAACAACTCCAAAAAGCAACAGAACAACTTAGGTATAATAAAATTCTTTTTAATGCAAAAAACTACAAAATTCTCAAATTGCAAAAAACTACAAAATTCTTAAATTGCAAAAGCGACAAAATATGACCCGCTAGTTTTGGATATTTAAATATGTACAAATAACAATAATAAAAATACAAAATTCGATATACATACATACATATGTATATAAAACGATTGCAGCAGTCAAAAGCAAACAGACGAAAAAACAGGTTTATATGTATGTATGTTCATACAAATTTGTATTGAAGAACTCCGCTTCTTATAATAGTGTTGACAGCGTGAATGAAAATAGTGTGAAACGTGACTACTCCGAACATCCTCCCCCCGTTGGAAGGCTGTGACTTTCAACATTATTATCTTAAATGGGTAGTACAGCCAATTTTGCTACGGCTCTGCGAATTATGTTGTTACTGGTTTTTACTAAAGCGACACGAACTACACCATCTTTTCCAGAAATAACATCCACAACACGACCCAGCTGCCATTTTAGGGGTGGAACGTTTTCTTCTTTGACGATAACCATTGTGCCTTTAGCAATTTTAGATTTTGTTGATTGCCACTTTGTACGCTCCTGCAATAATGATAAATAAGAGCTGCTCCATTTTTTCCAAAAAATTTGTTGAATATGGCAAACATTTTGCCACCGACTTAGGCGATTTACGTTTAGTTCTGTGATATCAGGTTCCAAGATTGTGCTTAGCGGTGCGCCTACTAGGAAATGCCCAGGTGTCAACACTTCGAGGTCGTCTGGATCTTCTGTTATTGGACAAAGTGGCCTGGAATTTAATATGGCTGATATTTGGCACACTAGTGTCCGCAATTCATCAAATGTTAAAACCGACTCACCTACGGCTCGATAAAAGTGATACTTGGCAGACTTAACCGCGGCCTCCCAAAGCCCGCCAAAATGAGGAGACCTGGGAGGTATAAACTTCCAATTGATTCCGTCTTCTAGGCATTGTTGGTAGATTTCTTTAAAATGTTTTTGATCAAAGAACAACTGACGTAATTCAGCTAGCTCATTCTTTGCACCAACAAAATTTGTCGCATTGTCTGACCATATTGTGTTTGGTTTGCCACGAGTTGAGATAAAACGCTTCAGAGACGCTAAAAACGATGATGTAGATAAATCTTGCACCAGCTCCATATGTATAGCCTTCGTTGAAAAACATATAAAAATACATATGTAACACTTCAATGGTGATCGAGTTCTTACTTCCGACTTGTAGTAAAACGGGCCGCAAAAATCAATACCCGTTGTACAGAATGCTCGACTGGGTTGAACACGATCTGGCGGTAAACTTCCCATTATATGCTGCGAAATTTTAGGTTTTAAACGAAAACATTTAACACATTTGTTAATTATGGAGCTTATTGCCTTTCTTCCACCTATAGGCCAATACTGCTGCCGAATGTACGCTAACAAACACTGTGGCCCGGCATGTAGAAGTTGTTGATGATAGTACAAAACCATAGACGTAGTAATAGGGTGATGCTTGGGAAGAATTATCGGGTGTTGGGCTTCGAAAGTTAAAAATGAGTGCTGCAAACGACCACCTACTCTAATTAGTCCTTCCGAATCCATGAACGGTGTTATGGAATGCATTTTGCTTGATGGGAGTATATCTTCTTTTCTTTGCAGGGTTTTATATTCAACAGCAAAATGAACGCGTTGACTACTACGAATAGGGTTGCCATTCGTACTGTTTTTATCAGTACATGTACTGTTTGTTATTCAAAGTACTGATTTATGCATTACAAGCAAATCAGTACGCAAATGTACTGATTTTTTCATTAATGTACTGTTTTTGTACTGTTATTAAAAATTAATTTTGTTCAGTATATAGTTTGTCATATTGTCAAATTGTTTGCGATACAAATATTAATATAGATGTCCTTACCGATGAGCTATAAACTTTAAAGATTTTTGCCGAGTCAATACGAAAAAAGAAGACAGTAGAAGAAAAATGAAAAGTGTTTCTAAATGGTGGTGTATTAACGAATTTGAGGAAATGTGTTATTTTATTTCTTCCATTCCACATTCAAACGCTTTTACAGAACGAGTCTTTAGTTTTCAAAGTAGAAAAAAGAGAGTAACAGGCTCCTAATATAAAACCTAGAAGGTGAGTTGAAGATAAAGACAAACTTTAGTTATAGTTGTAATGAGTTTTACAATTTCTTGAAGACTGAAGACACGAAAACATTGGGGCCATGTACAAAAAGGCCATAAATATTTTTATCTTGTAACATTGTAAATATTTATGCCTATGTATATTTATACATATGTAAATATATTATTTATAAAAATAAATAGTATAAGATCGTCTGAAAAACTATTGTGCCTTTTGCAATAGTTAGAATTATTAATAGTAATTAGTTGTAAATCACTTTTATATAATTTTTTAAAATTATCTTGAAGATAAATACATAACCAGCTTCGTTTTTTCAAGTGTTAAATTAGTTTTTTAACATTGTTGTCCATAACTGTAGTTTGGTGCTAAAAAGGCCAATGAAAATTTAAATTTTAGTATTTTATAGAAGAGTTCTTAGTGAAATTGGCTAGCAAATCTTTTTGAAGCTGTTCTGGGTTAAATTAGACATTGGCTGTTTTCGCAAAATGAAAGAGATTCCGCATGACCTTTTAATTGCAAAATAAAATTAATTATGCTGGTAGATATAGCAAAAAACTACTTTAATTTTATTTTTATTTAATTCTATGTTGACCTATATTCAAAAAATATAATAGAATAAAGGAAATAAAATTTTAGTTCACATGATGAACACGTTTTTTTTTTTTGTCAAATATTTGCTAGGTGTGACCGTAGGTTAAGAAAAGACCTAATGCAACAATTGACTCAAACAATATTAACCTTGGCCCTTTAAGTACCAAGCTTCAGACATAATAAACTCAATTTTTGCTACTAATGTCTAATTTTATATAAATTGGCTCTTATTCGACCTTTAAAATTTCAATAAAAAGGATTAATTAAAAAACTAATGTCTCTTTGAAAAATATTAAACCAAGTAGCTAGCAAGAAATAAAGAATCGAATTT
Source organism: Pollenia amentaria (assembly GCA_943735925.1). Lineage (NCBI taxonomy): Eukaryota > Metazoa > Arthropoda > Insecta > Diptera > Polleniidae > Pollenia > Pollenia amentaria. The sequence goes on from OX031006.1 coordinate 90,109,548, forward strand.
TTAACAACTTGTTGGGTTTTAGATTTTTTTGTTATTCACTTTGTATTCCCGCTAAAAATATATACGGAATTAAATTATTGTTTTGAAAAAGTTCAGCTTGATTAATTAAAATTTGTCACTGTTTAAATTATAGACTGAATTCAGGTTTTGGTTTAAAAAAGATTAAAACTTTTTATGTTATTAATAAACAATTTTATATTTAAAAAGTAAATGTACTGTTTTTTATGCAATTGTACTGATTTTTTTTCTCTTATGTACTGATTTCTCTGATTTCAAAACTGGCAACCCTAACTACGAATCAGAATTTGAGTACCCATTTTCAATTCTTGTGGTGTTAATTCTTCAGAAAATTTTACGCCTTTTTTGAATTTTAAAAATCTAGAAACATATGCAAAAATCCTTTGCATTTTTGGAAACGAGTTGTGATATTTGCAATTAGTAAAAAAATCAGTAGCGAATGATGTGGCTAGAATTGTCCGACGACGTTCAGGAAGGTCTGCTATAAAATCAAATGATTTTGGCCAATTTTCCGAGGTTTGCTTTAAAAATGTTGGTCCTTCCTTCCAAAGATTTGAATTTAAAAGCCCTTCAGGTGTAGCTCCTCTCGATAAAATGTCCGCAGGATTTGTTGAAGTTGGGACGTGATGCCATGACATATTCTTAGTTAAATTTTGTATACGACTTACTCTGTTAGCAACAAAAACGTTATAGTTTGAAGACTCTTCACGCAACCAGGACAAGACAACCATAGAGTCCGACCAGCAATGGTATTCATATTTGTTCTCCAGTGTATTCGAGATTTCGTTGAGAAGTTCCGCCAAAAGCAGAGCTGCTGATAGCTCAAGTTTGGGAACAGTAAGAGCCTTTAGGGGTGCAACTCTTGACTTTGAGCATAATAAATTTACCTTGACCTCTCCACCAGATTCTGAGCTCACATAAATGCAGGCACCATATGCAGATAAACTTGCGTCGCAAAAAGCGTGTATTTGGACCTTGGAATCTGGAATTGATACAAATCGAGGAAATGTAAATTTGTTGACCACAGAAAATGTTGATACAAACTGCTGCCAAACCGAGTACAAATTTTGAGGTAGACTTTCATCCCAGTCTAATTTTGCCTTCCATAAATTTTGCATAAACACCTTTGCCTGAGTAATAACTGGACCGATTAAACCCAATGGGTCATAAAATCGAGCAATAGATGACAAGACAGTTCGTTTTGAAACGGTGTTGCTATCTAAGACATGGTTGAATGTAAATATGAAAGCGTCTGAATTTGGATCCCATAGAAGTCCTAAGGTCTTCGTTATGTCAGTACCATCTTGAAATTTTAAATACTTTTCACGATCAGAGGGCAACACATCATTCAAAACACCAGCATCATTTGAACACCATTTTCTAATAACAAAATTCCCCAGTTTCAGCAGTTTAGTCACTTGTTGTCTAATTTCGATAACTTCCTGGACCGAATTGCCACCAGAAATCAAATCATCAACGTAGAAGTCTCGTCTAACAATTTTAGCACCAATTGGAAACGATTTTTTCTCATCCATTGTTAGTTGATGCATCGCACGAATTGCAAGAAAAGCAGCAGGCTTGGTACCATAAGTTATTGTATTTAACTTATAAATTTTGATATCATCATTTGGATTGCTTCTCCATAATATACACTGTAGGAAGTCATCCGGGTGCGAAACACGAACACAGCGATACATCTTGCATATGTCGCCACTCAAAGCTATCTTGAAGAAACGAAATCTTAATAAAGTATCAAATAATTTTGGTTGTATAGTTGGCCCTGCGTATAAGATATCATTGAGTGATAGACCCGATGTAGTTTTCGCTGAACCGTCAAACACCACTCTTAGTTTTGTTGTTGTACTATCATCCTTATGTACACAATGGTGAGGAAGAAAGTTAACCTTTACGTCATTTGGTATGGTTGCAAGCAGCGACATATGATTTAAATTTAGGTATTCATCCATAAAATTTGTGTACTGATTTTTGATATCTGGATGCTTACTCAATTTTTTCTCAAGATTCAAAAAACGTCGGTGAGCTAATCCGTAAGAGTCACCAAGTTCAAAAATATCTAACTTTTTGGGCAGATTAATTGAGTATTCACCAGATCCGAGCCGAGCGATATTTTGCTGAAAATATTTCTCGCAAAATGCATCATCAATTGAAATATTGGGTTTGCTTTCGAAGTTGTTTTCGATTTCCCAAAAACCTTTAATAACATCGAGCAATGTTTTATTTTCATTGCCATCCTTGCATGTTGTTGCTAACGAAAACGAGTTTGGTTGAGTTGTAACTCCACCAGAAACAACCCATCCCATGCGAGTTTTTTGTAATATTGGCGAATTATTTCCCAATCGAATTTGGCCAACGCTCATAAGTTCAAAAAATAGACCAGCGCCTATCAAAATATCAATGCGGCCTCGCTTGTGGAATTCTGGATCTGCCAACTTTACATTGCCAGGAATTTTAAATAGATTTATGTTGACATTAGAATTTGGCTGATAGTCGGTTATTTTAGGAATAACGACTGCATCAAAAGAAACGGAATAATTATCGTGGCAAGATTTAACTACAATGCTAGCTGACTTGTCTGTTGTGAAACTACCATCTCCAATACCAGAAATTGAAATACATGATGGCTTAACCTTTAGTTGCAGTTGTTTTGCGAAGCGAGACGTAACGAAATTGAGTTGCGAGGCAGAATCGAGAATTGCGCGACAAGGCACAAAAACACCAAATGCATTTTTTACCAATACTATGGCCGTAGCTAGCAACACATTATTAGTTGTTGGAGATTCCAGGGCTTCAGGTGTGACCTTTGGCGACAAAGATGAAACGAGGGTAGATTGAGTTACAGATGAGTCTGGAATGCTATTTGTTGTTCCCTGAGATATAAACTGGCTGACATGTGTGGTCTCAGTTGGCGACGAATTGTTATTAATGTGTAATAATGAGTGATGCTTCAGCGAGCAATGACGACAGCTTCCAGATTTACACTTTGCTAAACGATGACCCTTTCTCAAACAGTTGAGACAGAGGTTTAATTTCTTGGCTTCTTTAAAACGTAACGAGGGCGAAAGACTTGCAAAGCGGGAGCAATTATTAATATAATGTTCCTTGGCATCACAAAAGTTACACGATGGAACTACACTCGAGGTTATAAGTACATTTCGAGTGTTACCGCTAGATTTTTTGCTCACCTGTTGATTCGGCTTCTTTATTATCATTGAGCTTTCGAGATTTTCGAGCATGCGGCATTGTCGTTCGAGAAAAGAATTCATAGATGACCAGGTTGGCAGCTTATCAACGCTCATTCCTTCTTCCCATTTTGTTTGTAGATGTGGGTCCAGTTTTGAAGTAACCAAATTTATAAGTAATCCATCAGCAATTTGATCTTTTGAGCATATTGTCTCTAAAGCCCTCATATGTGCGTTGAGTTTATCGCTCAGCTGTCTTAAACTTGACGCGGAATCTTTGTCAACAACCTTCAGCCCGAAAATCTCCCTAATATGTGCCTGAAAATTAAGTAATTTGTTATCAAATCTATTTGTTAATAATACAATGGCCTTATCGTAATTGAATTCTGTAGGTTCCAACGATGAAATTGTGTCCAAAGCAGCACCTGCCAAGCATGCACGCAAATGTTGAAATTTCTCAATTTTGCTCAAGTCCATATCATTATGAATTACAGTACAGGCCATTCTGTGTACGAGCCACTAAACTGTGGAATTTTTAATTCGGGCAGCCTAGTCTTACGAGCACTCATCGAGTCATCCAAAGAAAATTGACGAACAGTTGAAGAGCGGGGAGCCAAGTTCTTAGTTTTTGTATTTATTGTTCGCTGGATATTTGCTTTTAACGCAAAGAAATTTGTCATAAAACTTGAGCGTATACTAACATCCATATCACCTTTACATTTTTCCAATTCATCAGCTGTCTGCTTAAATTCAGTGTACAAAGCTTCGACGTACTCAAGACGAACAGAAAGATCCACCTCATCTAAAGCATTTAACTCGTCAGTTGTTAGGTGAGAGTTAAAATCAGCTAACTGCTTGCAAATTGAGTTTATCTTTGCCGTAAATAGCAAATGATCCTCCTCGCCTTTGTTGGTTGAAGATGTTGAATCTTTATCCGGCATAGCTAAAAACTTTAGTTTGTTATATTTTGAAAGTATGTAGTTCGAATTAACTACTTAACAATAAAGTAAATTGAAAATCTTAGAAATAGATTTTCCAACGAAATGATTTTTCAACGTCGATCACGTCGGGGTCACCAATGTTAGAGTCTATAAGCTTTTTTATAGGCTATTCTCTTTTTCATAAATAAACGACCAATTTTGTTTAGGCAACAGCGTCTTTATTTTAACAACTCCAAAAAGCAACAGAACAACTTAGGTATAATAAAATTATTTTTAATGCAAAAAACTACAAAATTCTCAAATTGCAAAAAACTACAAAATTCTTAAATTGCAAAAGCGACAAAATATGACCCGCTAGTTTTGGATATTTAAATATGTACAAATAACAATAATAAAAATACAAAATTCGATATACATACATACATATGTATATAAAACGATTGCAGCAGTCAAAAGCAAACAGACGAAAAAACAGGTTTATATGTATGTAGGTATGTTCATACAAATTTGTATTGAAGAACTCCGCTTCTTATAATAGTGTTGACAGCGTGAATGAAAATAGTGTGAAACGTGACTACTCCGAACAGCAACTTTAAAACAAAGGTTGGTTTTTTTCTCTTTCAGTTTGTTTTTACTCTAGTTTTTTAATAAACGTACGTGCAGTGCACATGGTGTATTTACCTGCCAAAGTGGCTTCGATATTACCACAATGCAAAAACAACAGGTATTTTGTGTTTTAATTTATTTTTACATGCAGTAAAATGTTGTTTTAGGTCCAATACCCTAAAAAATCTTATGACAGAATGCTATCGAGAAAAATCTTAGAGGAAATGCAGATCAAAAAATATTTCATGGAAAAAACGCGCTCGAAAATTTAACATGTTTTCGTTATAAGCGCGAATCTTTACATTGATTAAATCTGCGATTTCAAATTTACATACAATCGAACATGTCGCACTTAATCAACAAGAGGGTATTGGCTCAAAATTTAAAAATGTACAGTAGAAGCAAAACCATTTTTAATCAAACATTGAAGGCATATGAAAAACAATTTTAAAACCAACCGTATCGTTAACAAAAAGTAGACAAAATAGCACGATATTTTAACAGCAGGTAAATATGAATATAACGAGTCAATTTTTTCAAAAAAGTGAAAAATTAAAATTTTGAGTAAAAACCCTCTTGTTGGTTAAGTGCGATGTGTTTTTTATTTAATTTAAATTCTTATTTTAATTAAAAGAAATGCATATATTTTAAAAGCTAAGATGTGCTTTTTAAAAAAAAATAGGCTTTTCGAAAAATAGTCATAGACATTTTTAACTAAGTTAACACAACAACCTCAGTAAACGCAACAGTTTAGTTTTATTGGTTGCGGTAACCGAGGTTGAAAACGAGATGAAAACTTAACTTTAAAAGAGTATCAATGCAAGATTTGTCATAAAAGAATATTAACTATCTTAAATCGAGATATATAAAAATTATTACCAAGCAATAAATTTTCAAAATTGTCAATGTGTAGTGTTTCGAAATTCTGTTAAAGACAATAAATGTTTATATTAATTCAAGCTCTAGGTCCTTTTAATATTTTTTTTTTTATATTCAATATTTCGCTAACCTTTGGTTAGCATCGTCAGGAAATTAAATATAATATTAAGATTAACACTAAAAAAAAAAAAAAACGAAATATTGAAAATAAAAAAATAAATATTAAAAGGACCTAGAGCTTGAATTAATATAAACATTTATTAATTTAAATAAGGTCAAATAAAAAACTGAATATAAATTTACAAGAGGAACACAAAGAAATTTGGATTCAGAATGACGTACAATAGATTTAAGAAGAACCAACAAACAAGAATTTTAGTTAATAAATATAAATCAATAAGAAAAGGGATAATACCAAGATTTATTTCGAATTCAACAAAGAATATTAAAAATATTTTTGAGATGGAGAGGAGACTTCCGGTTATTCAAAAAACTACTTATAAGTATACACACGACTTACAAAATAAAATATTAAGATTAAAGGCCTAACCATAATGTGCTTAAGTTAGCTTGAGCAAATGTGCGAATACATGTAAATCATATGAGGCAAGCCATATTGAACTTAAGAAAACGTTTTGTTAAGTTTTATGAAATTGTCATTTGCTTAAGCAAAGTGCGAAAGTGATCGCACATTCCGTACGGAATCAAATGTTTTTTATTTTGTTTTTGTTTTTTTAAATACATTTAAGAGACTATTTTGTAAATTTTTGACAGTAAGTTAAGCAAGGCTATGCATATTATGGTTGGGCCTTAACACTAAAATAATAAAAAAAAAAAAAAAAAAAAAAAAAAAAAAAAAACCAAATATGTATTGAAAATAAAAAAATAAATATTAAAAGAACCTAGAGCTTGAATTAATATAAACATTTATTAAATTAAATAAGGTCAAATAAAAAACTGAATATAAATTCTGTTAAAGACTTTTTTAGAAATCTCAGTATTTTTTTTCAAATTTAAAAAGAAATCTTTTCATTTCTTTAGTGGCAAAAATAGTATTGTACTTCAGCTTGCAGTGCTTCTCCAACAAATTTGGCAAAAAATAAGATCTATTGCACTTTTCTAACTTATTACTTTTAGAAATTTTCAAAAAAAAGAAGAAGTGAGATAATTTGTGAATTTTAAGCTATTCTATTAAATACAGTACAAATAAAGAAAGTTTAATTAAATACAAAACATCAAAAATTATTTTTGGGAATGAAATATTTTATTAATTAATTCATTTATTAATGATGTGCTAATAATCCCAATTTTTTAAATTAAAACACTGAAGTTTATTGTTGTGGGAAAGCTAGTTCCTATGCGCATTTCGCTGGTTGCTTAGGCCAGCTCGTCAGGAAACTTTTTCCAAATACTTTAGAAAAGCTAAAAATATTATACAAGTAAGACCATAAAGTGAATAAGAATTTTAAAACACTCTGGTCTTAAATGTAACAATATCAAAGCTTCAACAAAGTCACAACAATAAACCGTCAATTTTTTCTTTCTTACATTCCCCTACAATTGGCTGGGTTTTTTCCAACACAAATTGTAGTTGTAAGAGGATAGAAAGAAAAAAACAAAATTAAAAAAAACAAGATGCTTAAATAAAGCAGCTTGCCATTTCAGTTTTTTATTTGCCGGGCACATGCAAATTTATTATCAAAAATTATTTTTGGGAATGAAATATTTTATTAATTAATTCATTTATTAATGATGTGCTAATAATCCCAATTTTTTAAATGAAAACACTGAAATTTATTGTTGTGGGAAAGCTAGTTCCTATGCGCATTTCGCTGGTTGCTTAGGCCAGCTCGTCAGGAAACTTTTTCCAAATACTTTAGAAAAGCTAAAAATATTATACAAGTAAGACCATAAAGTGAATAAGAATTTTAAAACACTCTGGTCTTAAATGTAACAATATCAAAGCTTCAACAAAGTCACAACAATAGGTGCGTTTGAGTACTTTTACAGTAAAATGCAGTAAATGAGTAAACTTAAAAATTTGCTCTCTCAAAAAGCTGTTGTCCAAAAAAGTACGCGAACGCAAAATTTGTAAAATTTCGTAAAATAAAGGCAACAGCTGATGGCAAATAATTAAAGTGTTGAAAAAAGTTTACACTTTTGACTACTTAACTCGTTTTCTTATCGGTACTCGATTAAATACTTTTAATAACACGAATATTTTTGGAAAATACAAACAAATTATTTTATGTAATCTTTCATATTTGTTTGTTTTTTTATTTTTTTTGAATTTGCTAATTTGTGTCCGGCTAAATTTGATCAATAGTACACGAATACTTTTTTTACTATTGATAACTTTAAAAACAAGTGCTGTTCTAAGTACCCGAGTACTTGACACTTTTACAACTCCAGAAAATTAACATAACAAAACCAAGTTTCAAAAGTTGGTATTTAGCCATATAAATTCTTCACAAACAAGTTTAATTAATTAATATTAATTCATTTTTGGTTTTTATTTTAGTTTTATTTCAACTTTTCTTTTTTTAAACAATTTTTTCATAATTTGTATGGCTTTTGTTTGCTACTTTTGTTTGTTTACCTTTTAAAACATGTTTTTTTGTTTTACTAAATTTTACTGCAAAAATTTCTGCAGTAAAAATTTGTAAGTACTCAGGCAAAAACTGTCACTTTACGCTCTCAATTTGTGTTCTCATTTACTGTAGTTTGTGTACGCGAACGCAATTTAGTAAAATGCAGTAAAGTTCAGTAAAAAATAGTAAAAACTTTTGTGTTCTCGAACGCAGCTAATAAACCGTCAATTTTTTCTTTCTTACATTCCCCTACAATTGGCTGGGTTTTTTCCAACACAAATTGTAGTTGTAAGAGGATAGAAAGAAAAAAAGAAAATTAAAAAAAACAAGATGCTTAAATAAAGCAGCTTGCCATTTCAGTTTTTTATTTGCCGGGCACATGCAAATTTATTATCAAAAATTATTTTTGGGAATGAAATATAAATATATACAAAACAACTTATGGTTTTTTAATAAAAAAAAAATTCAAACAGAACAAAGCTCTGAAATACAATAAAATTGTTTTTAACCTATTAAAGGTATTTTGATCCCATTAATAGTCAATTTGACCCAAACCAAAAAAAAACTTTAAATCACTGACTGGTATATGGTTAATTAAACACGCTCGGCTGAATTGTTTGAATTTAGCTTTTAAGCATTAAGTTACTGACAGGAATTCCACACTTTTTTAATATGTTTACCAGTGTATAGAATTAGTGTTGCTATAGTCACTATAGTATAGTGCCTAAATAAACCGTTCTTTAAATGTAACATAAAAAAGATACAATTCCAAGGTACTCTGCTCTGACCGCCAAGGAATTGCCAACGACACAGTCTCCGTAAAATTATTTTAGATTTAACATTTAAAGATTTGTTGCCGATATTATAGTATTTTGTTTATTATTAAAAGGTTTAATAAAAATAAATAAAACTGTATATTTCATCAAATACCCACAGCCAGGGTTGTCAGATTGATTTTGAACTTTTTCGCCAAAATCAATGTCAAAAATCACCAAAATCGCCAAATAATTTATTTTTTAGTTTTTGACAATAATATCTGCCTATTTCCGATGTGCGAAAGAATTCTTTCTTTCGTACAAATACATTTAAAACAAAAACAAAGTTTTTAGAATTTGTTTTTGTTTTAAACGTAGTTGTTCGAAAGAAAGAATTCTTTCGTACATCAGAAATAGGCTATATATGTATTTTTAGAATAATTAAAAATATTTTTTTATAAATCCCAAAAAAAAATTTCTTCCGTATCGCTAAAATCCGCCAAAAATTCGAAAAAAGTCGCCAAGATATATTTTGCTTAATTTTATTTAGAACAAAGTAAAAAATAATTAGTAAGCACAAAATGCAATGTTTAAAATATTTTATAGTAGTCTACTCAAAGCGACAAAAAAAGAATTTTTGCGGTAAATATTAAACAAATATTGGATATACAATACATTTGTATGTAGTTGCAGTTCTATTATATATCTAAAACGCTATATACTTCACCGAGAAGACTCCCTTTTTGTGTTCTTTTTTTGGAATACATTGTGAAGGAACAAAAGAAATGCAACATGTACTGTTTATATTCAACTTATAACTCGTTAAAACGTGTCGAAAACTTCATATCGCTTTCTACTTCGAAGGCGAATTTTAGTGGTATTCATTATTTCAACACAAGCATTACTAGTTGTAATAACCAGAACAGTCAATGCAAGTTCCTTTAAATGGTACGTAGGTGCCGTATCCTTGTAGCTATAAATTGTTAGTCTAAACTGATTTAAATTAGATTGAATATCATCATTAAAATTCTCTTTTAACAAACGGTATTTTTCCATTGTGTTTCATTAACATCCAAAGGTACGTTAGGATTCATAAAAAATTTTAAAAAATCTTTTACAACAACGAATTTTATCAGTGATAATTTGTCATATTTTATAATGGAAAAATGTTCATAAACTTTAATTATATTAATTTTTTAAAGAATTCTACTTATTACTTCCTTCAAGAGCACATTTATATGTGAAAAAAAAATTTCTCGAATCATCAGCCATTTCAATATAATTTAGTTTTAAATACAGGTCATACATATGAATGCATTAAATTTCATACATTGAAATACTAGAATAAAAAAAATTTAATATTTTCCTAATGAATTTAACAAAAATAGCCAACAAAATCGCCAACTATTTTATAAATCGCCAAAAAATCGCCATGTCGCCAAATCGAAAATTAGGTCGCCAAACAAGTTTGAAAATCGCCACGTTTGGCGAGAAATCGCCACATCTGACAGCCCTGCCCACAGCATATAAATTTAGGATCGAAGTTGTAGTCGCAGTCGGAGTTGGAGTCGGACTTTAAAAATTTCAGCTGTTGGAGTCGGAGTTAGCACTACTTTTAGACGACTGTAATCGTGTCCCCATAATCGTTAAATCTGTATTAATGTTTAAAATATAACCACTGACGGCCTCTTTCATATTACCAACTTCGTTTATAAATAGCGCACAAAGTGTATTTTGGACAACTCTAATACTCATATACTTATTCATATTGGAAATCGTAAAATATGTATTGGAAATTTAACTTCATATGTATGTAGATATAACTACGACAAAAACTTTTACATGTTTATTACATGTTCAATGTTAAGAACAAATTTTTTTGCGCACACTATGTAGGTACCTATAGTATGCACCTTCTTTTATTTGAATCTGAATTAGATCCTCCCACTTGCACTTACCATCTTTAGACTGTTTTGCTTTTTTTGCTATTCCTAGAAGTCCTTTGTATTTTTGTATAATTTCGTCTTTGCTTAGTGATTCCAAAGACCCTTTTTGCTAAAAAAAAAATATTAGATAGCAAAACTAACACGTATTCATTTGTTTATTCTACAAAAAAAAAAATATTTTTACCCCTTGCTGTATTGTATCCATTTTTTCTTCTTCCATTTATTCGTCTAATATAAAACAACGACCTTGTTCTTTTTCTTATCACTATTTATCTTTTGCTTCAGACCTAAAGACCTCTTAATTGGGACTAAAATCCAATACTTTTTCGGTTATTTTTTCAATAGTGTAGTAATTAATTAATTTAATTTTTTATTATTTACGTTTATTTTGCTTATTTTTTCTTTACAACACAATACCACAGAGCACAACAATACTGTCAAAAATTGGTATTTGAATAGAGTTACCAGCTCACTTTCTTTTGAAGACTTCCCAATGGGATGCCAATCACGATCCCGAAAATCCTGGGACGTAATTTTTTTTAAGCCCGGTATTTTCGCACAAGAAATTTTCAAGAAAGTCATCCATTTTCTTCAAATTTTTATTTGTTATACGTATACAGAAATTTCATGAAAGTACTTTCACGTGTAAATGCAGTGTTAGTCAGTCCTGAAATAGTTTACAAAATTTTTTTTTTTAACTTTTTTATGAAATAAATTCGTATTGAGTTTCCCCCATGAGTAGATAGGGAACGCAATATTTATATTTTTATTTATTTGGTTAATGCTGTTAAAACTGTCCTTGACGACGAAAGCGCGACCAACATGTATAAAGAAATTTTTTTGGTAGAAGTGCTGAAAATAAAAGGAATACCAAAGATTCCTTGTAAATTTATTTCCTAATTGATTTTACTGGTGCACTAAATGCATACTTTATACGGAATTAGCATATTAAATTGTTTTCCGAGAGTAGGCATGGAATGACCGGTATATTATGTATGTAGTACTTATATATTTTTCTTTTTTGCTAAGTAGTTTTAAGTTACATTGTACCTATCTCAACATAATTCTATTTCATAGTCAAAATCTTTGTCATACATATACATAACATAGATATTTATCAAACAATACGTGTATAATTGGCCTTTAAGGCTTCCAATGTATTGAAATAATAAATAAATAAAAAATAAATATTATAAACTGATGTCACGAAATTGAGTAGTGCAATTTATACTACAAAATGTGTTTTTGTTAAAATAGGATTTTAATAATTAAAGAAAATTGATTTTGAATTCAAATTTCAATTCTTCTTCTGAATTCATTTAATAACAATTTTAAATGAATGTTAAAGGATTTTATTTGTTGTGCTTAATTCCCTATTTTTATTCTTGATAAAACAACCGAAAATTTATTGTTGGAGGTTAAGCTGTTTCTATGCGCATTTCACTGGTTGCTTAGGCCAGATCATCAGGAAACGTTTTTCCCAAAAAAATTTAATAAACGCCATAAATATCAGAAAATAAGACTACGGAGGGAATGAGAATTACAAACACTCAAAAAGTCTTATTTGCAACAATATCAAAGCTTAAAATTACTTTGGAGTGAGAAAAATGATATGAAGCAACAACATGAAAATTGCGACCAGTGAAAGAGAAAGACAAAAAATGTCTAGTAGTCTACTTTTACACTTTTCATCTTTTCATGCTCAACTTCTTTTCAATTCCCTTTTGAAGATGCCAATATGTTCACACCCAGCAACCGGTTTTAACTTTTTTGCTTCAAAACAACAACAATTTTATTCCAAACGATCCAAAGAGAAAAAGAAAATAAATTTACATGCAGCCATTGTTGCGCATATACATACGAATGAGAACACAAAGTGTACTGCCCGAATACAGGCATCTCCGTACCAACCCATTTTCTTCTTACTTCCCTCTCCATAAAACACAAGAGTGGAGCATCAGAAGATGAAACGTGTGAATGCAGACATACATACAGCCATGTACTACACACTCTACCTCTCCAACCCCTCGCCAACAAACTTCGTCTGTCTGCCTTCCACTTGCCACATTGTAATAGGGGACTTAACTAAAGCTTAAGTCTCAATTTACATTATACAATTTTTGTCGTTGCGATTATTGTCGTTTCTTCTTTGAAGTCGGTCTTATGTTTACATTGTACGATTTTTGTCGTTACAACTTCTTGTGTATACATATGTATATTTATTAAGGCAACGACAAAATTCGTATAATGTAAATTGAGACTAAGCAAAAAAGGTATGTATGTGAAATATTGAAGGAATGTAGGTAGGTAGGTAGAAAGGCTGGTGTGAAGTCTCCTTCACCCAGAGACCAATATGGTCAATTGTGATGCCTTGGTTAGATATATATAGATCGAAAGTAGGTGACATAAATAGCAAATGCATAAGAAAAGATACAAAATAATAGATAAGAACAAAAGATATCGGACCAAGCCCGAGAGTTGAAGGAATAACACTATGACAAAAAAAGGGTTTATAAGATTTAACTTTACCTCATTAAATTCATTCGAAAAATAAAAATGTTTAATAAAAAAGTAGCTTATAAAAAATGAAATAATTCTTAGTTTTTATAGAAAACTATCGGATACCCGGCGTGTGCTACTACGCCCAAAAAACAAATGCATTTTGCTTATATGTTGGGAAAAGAAAATTGTTTTACTTGAGGGTTACAAGTACGGATAATTTTATTGTATAATATCAGTTATTTAATAATTATATTCCATATGTGTTGTTCCCTAAACAAGTAAAATTTACTGTTATACGCTAATCCCTACCTCTTTTTCCAATTGGATCTTTAAATTAGGTACATTGAAATGCAGCCATGTTTTTCTATTTGACAAAAGTAGGGGAAATGTCAATTGAAAAACATTTTTAATCGAGACGAAAAAGGACACGCGTTACAACGCAGATAATAATTTATTTATTTAAAAATAATGAAAATTATCAGTTCAATTTGCCCAATAATTATTTGTTCATTAGAATGCAGTAAGAAGTGAATATGTTTTCTAATAAATACGCAACGTAAACACGTGAAAACCAAGCAGACAAAATAGTGATGGAACAAAATCACAAAAACGACGAACAAAAAGTAAAAACGCAAAAAAACGAATAGAAAAAATTAGTGAAGAAAAAGAATAAAAAATGTTTTATTATCGAGCAGCAGACATAGCAGCCGCGTTTATTATCGCTTTTGCTGTATCTTAAATAAATGGAAAACTAATCGGTGCTTGCTCGGTTTAAGATAGAAAGATTAACAAACTGAAAAGATTTTTTACTGTATTTGATAAAAGTTTTAGTGTTAAGTGATACAAATAAACAATATAAGCGAGTTTGGGGGGTTAAACCCTGACTAACGCTCCCTTTAGTGTAAAGTAGTTTTAAGATAAGAAAAAATATTAAGTTCTTATTTTTAGTTAAAAGCAATATATCAGTTAATTAAAAAAAAAACGTGAAATTGCATTGATAGTGATCCTCAAGGAGCATTAGTTGCGTGTACAGTTATTGCTGCGCCCGCGCACGCTCTTAACTTTGAATTGCCAACAAAGAAACACGAAATGTCCGAGAATAAAAATGGACAAGGAGCGCAGTGGTCGAAAGGTGCAGTAGCATCAGCGGCAGTAACGGTAGCAGCAGCAGCGGCACAAAAACAACAGCAACAACATTTACAACATGCACCTATTTACAATGCAACAGCGTTGAGTCTTACATCTCCAGCTGCTGGATCTTCATCAGCCTTATATGGGGGTACTGGGCATTTAAGTAGTCATCAGTCATCAGCGGATGTTTCAACATATGCAGCTGCTCGTTTCCAAGCACCGCCAATTGATCATCGCTCTGCTACAAATTCGTCTTCCCATATTGTGCCCCAATCACTATCTTCCACTACCAATGTACCTGTACCTAGTGGTTTTATACCGCCACCATTTCCATCTGCTGCAGCAGCTGCTACATCTGTACTGACCCCAAACCCGTATGCAGTAGCTTCGCTTTCAGCACCAGTAGGGACACATACAACTGCAAATCATCCACATTCGCATGCCCATCAGCCTATGAATCAGCAATTTTCGGGGCATCACCCAATGCCTTCATCTCATCATGCCCACTTTGGAATGGATCAGTTTCAACACTTAAATGCCCAACAACAATATGAGCTTAGCAAATTAATGGCAGCTTCTTTTAGTACAACACAACATACAGTGGGCTCTAGCGGACCAACAAATCTATCATCCAATACAACATCTTTATCATTATCATCGACGTCAGTTCATGCGTCATCAACAAATGTGTCGCCAGGAGGATCTTCAGCTACCCAAACATCCACAACAGGTCGCCATCCACCACCTCCACAACCCCATTCTTCAGCGGAAAGTTCTACATCTGGTAATATAAACACACAAATGGTCGATCAAGTTATTAATGCCATAAGCACTGGGAGTTCTGGCACAAAATTGGCTACCACACCCATACATGGTCGTCTTATGGGTCTAGGGGTGCATGCGCCAGATGAAGAGAAACTACGGCGTATACAACAAGTCGTAGAGTTGGGTATAGGGTATGTATTCAAGCATAACAAAGTTTTTACATATTTTATTATCTTTTGTTATCTTATTTCTAAACAATTTGTTTTAAATTTTTTTTATTGAATCTATTTCATTAGTGATCATGCCAAACAACAAATAGTTCAAATATTGGATCGTATTTCGACTTTGAGGCCAGTAGAAAAATTATTGCTTTATTTGCGTTTACCAGGCGAACAACCAGAAACAGGTTAATATTATACTTATACATAAAGTCTATTATTGTTATTTATATTGCGATATTTATTTGTTTTTATAATGTTTCACTCTTGCTTAGATCCCCTGCGACAGCCACAAAATCCTTTGGGGACACGGTCAGAGATTAATCACACGATTAATTGGGTTCGTACTCATTTGGAACAAGATCCTCAGGTGTCAATACCGAAACAAGATGTCTACAATGATTATTTGTAAGTTATTATATTATATTTCCAATTTTTACCACATTAATTATTCATAAGAAAAGGCAAAGAAAGGGGAATATTGCCCGCAATATTTTTATTCATGAATGGGCTTTTTATTTTGTAGGAAATTCACACACATAGATACATATATATGTATTTATGTATGCATAAAAAATAAAAGTATTCACTTTTCAATACGTTGCATTATTGTTTTCAAATAAAAACAATAGAACATCAGAAATAGATTTTTTTGTTTTTTATTTTAATTATTTTATTAGTATTAATAATATGTTCATACCCTGTAGGAAATGTCACTAGTGAATCTGTACAGATTATCTTTTGACACAGACAATATTTTTTACTATACACATTTAACACGTGCGTGTCATTGGAAATCTTTTACTGACAAGGTTTTTGTTGTTGAGGCAGCGAGAGCTGAAGAACAGGTGTTGCTGAGTTGACAATACTTGGTCACTGTTCGTTAAACTCAGAGTCGTTCCGATAAGTTTTTGAAATATACCTTTATACATAGCGCTTATTCTCCTTATAGGATCGATGGGAACACACATATATATATATATTTAAAAACTGCTATCTTCAAAATCAATGGCGAGCGAAAAAAACTTTTTTTGTAACCTTTAAGAGTAATAACTTAACTCTGTTTTACGATGTCATTAACAACGTCTAAATCCTACTTACATATGTCAATTTATTTATTAAATCTAGATATTCGCGCTTATATGTTCGATAAAATTTTTTACAAGTACATATAAGTTTCATCGATTCGAACATTTAAATCTTTGAATATAGAACACATTTACAATTCTAACGGTGACAAATTTTGAACGATAAATCGTTTAAAGGATCGTTCTCATCTTTAGATGAAATAAAGGGTCCAACCAAAATGCACCACCCTAATTGTAAATAAAAAAGAGTTTTCAGAGAATTATCTTAATATTTTTTGTTATGATAGAAGGATCTATAACAATTATGTGAGAAACAAAATGTCGGCCAAATGCTCGCCACGACTTCGGTGGCATAGCTCTATCCGATGGTCCATAGTTTCAATGACTCTTATACATAATTGAGGAGGTTCAATGTCGTTAATGTGCCGAATTATCTCATCCTTTAGCTCTTGAATTGTTCTTGGCTTATTGACGTACACTTTTTCTTTTAAATATCAACAAGATTAGTGATATAAACACCACTATTGGAGGGGTTTCTGTTATTTTTGTCATCTTTCATCTTAGGTATCATTTGTCTTGACAAAACTGTATTCCCCAAATATTTACTTGCCTTGTTCAGTGAGAAGACGGGTTGCTGTGGCGGTTTTAATGCTGTATATTCTATACTGTTTGGAAGTATTTTCGTGTGTTGATTTGAGAATTCGGGATCATTTTTATTTTTCTATAAATGCATGGTAAATGGTGACACTAAGGGTAATCACGATGGTCATTGTGCAAATTTGCACTTTGTAAATTTGCAGTGTGTATTATGATTGATTGTGAGCACACCAATTTTTTTTTGTGCAAATGTGCTGTTTTTGAAAAATTTATTTTGGCAAAACATAAAACTTCTTGCAGCACTAACACAAGTTGTCAAAAATCTTTATTTGTTTACAATTATACACAAGCATTTTGGCTTTTATATTATTTTTACGCTAACACGATCACAAACAATTTTAACTAAAATGTTCTTTTTTAAAAAAAAGTATGGCGGTCCATATGTCAAAATTTGTTGTTTGCTCTTATTTGCAAATGAGCAAATATGCACAAGGTTTTTTTTAGTGCAAACGAAGTTAAATGAAGCAAATTGGACATACGTACATTTTGTTGCTGTGTTGTGCAAATGTGTCTATTTTTGCACACATTTGCATCGTTTGCACAATTTGCAAATTGTTTTCCCTTAAGCCTAGTACTCTGTTCCAATTTTTGAAAAATGTTCAGAAACATCTATTATTTCATGCGAAAAATTTGACATGTATCAATGTTACCTATCTCGAGAGTTTGCACAATTTGACGTGTTTAATCTTTCAAATTATGCGACATTGTTTGGCATATGTAAACAAAACCCACATGTATTTTATTAAAGTCTTTTTTTAAATAAAAAATTAAGTAAAAATTCAAGTAAATATTGATGAAAAACTGTTACCGGTTGTGTTATTTATGTTTTGCAGTTCTCATTTTAATATTTAGTTTAAACTTTTTTTTATTTGCTTAAAATTCCACGTGAAATAAGTGCGTGCGGCTTATATTATTTCGCAGTTGTAAAAAAATGTTGCAAGAAACTTTTCGCAACTTTTTCACAAATTAAACAGAGTACAACTCTATCAACATTTTTTCATAGAAATTCCGCACAAGTTTTTTTTCATATGGGTTTTGACAGCATTTCACGTGAAATGTTGAACAGAGTACAAGGCTTTACTGATTATATTGTTGAAAATTTTCATTTCTCGGTCAACAAGGAATCCTTATATTATTTTTCTCATTAGACGTTTGAACACTTTTGGAAAATCGTATCAAATTCAGGTTTAAAAAATCTGGAATACTTTGCCAAGAGATCTAAGAAAATTTTCTTACTCGCTGTTCTTATTTAAACCTAAGCTGATGAAATTTGCAAAGCTAAATAACTTGTCAAGTCACTAATACGAAAAATTTTCAATATGTTTAAATTTTTTGTCTTGGGCTGCGTAATATGGAAACAAAATACATATATAGCCTTATTTATGTCTTTGTTATTTAAGGTATTAATTCTCTTGAACTTAAGATTTCTTTATCGTTTGAAAACTACATAGCTAAGTTAAATTTTATACATATGTATGTTACATTTTTTCTGGCTTATTACATTTTTTATTATTAACTAAAGTTTATTGTGTAATTAGTAGCTTTTATTAGCCATATTTAAGTTACGTTTTGTTAAACATAAAATCAATGACATTTTAATGATCTTATAAACCAAATAAAATAATCCCTTTAACGAATGCCATTTAGAGCATCCAATGCAATCATGGTTTGTAAAACAAAATTATGTACATAAATTGCAAAACATGAAGAGTTTATAATTTGGATTTGGAATTAAAAAAACGTCACAGGACTACTTCTATTATCATTTCAATTACAACCTTTTTTTTTTTTGAAAAACAAATGGTCATATAAAAAAAACTAAAAAATATTAAAAATTCTTCAAAAAATAGTTTTATAAAAAAACGGTTGCGAGTTTTCATAATAAAAGACAACCGCAATGATGTAAAATTTAACTTGGAACTCATTGTTGCCCAATGACGTTCATAGACATTGGGTGGTATTATTGATTCCGCACGGAAAAGAAAGTTCAACGGAAATAAATATCGATCGATATGCAAATTGTAATTTCATTCCTGCGGTATAAGCTTTCTGCAAATATTTTTAGAATCTCTGTTTCAATAATCTTAGAGTTGATATTGTGTCAACTGTTGGTAAAAAAAAACATTTAAAACAATTCCCAGGTAGAAAAAGACAATCGGCACGACACTGTGCCGACGTTGATGGCGGTACTATCAACATCAATACAACGTACTGTTTACCAAATGTACTATGTACTCACAATATTAAAATGATAACGCCAAATGTGCGTCTTCCGACTTTTGTTTTTAGTGTTGCCACAATACTCTAAATTTAAATTTACAATATTGGATTCACGAATTTACAACGTAGTCACAACATTTAAATGAAAAGTCCTAATAACCGTCTTCCAACTATTCTTTTCAATATTGTCACAAAACCGTATATTTAAATTAACAATATTGGACCAATAAACATAAAAGGTAAATATTAATATCAATTTAATGATGAAATAATAGCTATACTCTTTTACTTACATAATTAAATGTAATGTGCATATGGATGTTACTACATAAATTCGTTAAATCAACAAACAACATTTTGCAAAAAATTTGTATATTTTTTCCTACCTATAATAGTTTTTTGTTCCAATTTTATTACGGCACTAAATAGTAAATTAAGACTATAGGGCATGTTCTGGAAATCGAAATCACGTGAAACTGAATTCACCCCCGTGCTCAAAGTTCCAAAAAATATTTCCTTTTCTATATCTCATACTTTGAGCTCCACTTTACTCTACCCAAACAACTTTTGGAATTAGGAATCGCTACGTCCATTTTTACAAAGTTTCAATTGAAAATTTTAATCGATTTCAATTTGAC
Source organism: Pollenia amentaria (assembly GCA_943735925.1). Taxonomy (NCBI): domain Eukaryota; kingdom Metazoa; phylum Arthropoda; class Insecta; order Diptera; family Polleniidae; genus Pollenia; species Pollenia amentaria. Next base: position 90,129,703 of record OX031006.1, read on the forward strand.
CTGATTTCGATTTCCAGAACATGGCCGTATATTTTTGTTTATACAGCGTTGTAAACTCGATATTAAGAAATTAGGGTTTAGTTCTTGTAAATACAGTATTGTAGCGATATAGTTTTATTGTAAATACGATATTACGAAACTAACGTCATATCTTTGTATTAAGTGTGTCGTACTGGTATAGAATATTTGTAAAAACAGTATTAAAAAGCTAAGGTTGTAATTATGTATTTACAGTGTTGTGATGATACAATATTTTTGGAAGAGTCAACATTTTGTATTTACAGAGTCACGACGGTACATAATATGTAGAAGAGTCGTAATTTCTGCCTGGGAAGTTGTTAAAATTTTTGAGAGTAATATTTTTTTTACAAGATAAATTAATGTAAAATATTTTTTTAAGATAACAGTGATGACGATTGCTTAGACGTTCGGGTAGAAAGAAGAGTTTTGCAATATTAATCTGAAGATGTAATGATATGAATGATAGTGAGTAAGTTGGAATAAGAAATTTAATACATGTTTAAGGAATGCTTGCGTTAGCAAAATTTTACTAAAAACAGCGTTAAACACTGGCATATTTTTAAGGGTGGCCCGAAAGCATTAAGAGTGAATGCCAAATCTTTCAAATATTTGTTTATTTCTGCTATGCACGTTGGCTTAAACCACAGGCAATGTCTGGATTTAATTTCATTAAGTCAATTATTTAATTTTTGTTTACATAACGAGACTAAATTTTCTTTATTTTTTTCTTAATTTTCATTCCTTCCGTTAGCTTTTCGATATAAAATTTTAACGTAAGAAAAATGGCGAAAAATATCTATACTGCGGAATCAATAATATGACAATGCCGCAATGGTTGATACCGCACAAGCGGAATGAATTATTGCAAATTTTGTTCCGCAAAAAATTGCTTTCCGCAATCGCGCAACGGAATCAATAATACCACTGAATATTTCGATTAAATGAATTATTTAATGAATGATTTTTTTTAATAACTATTTGAGTTAAAAAACTCATTCACAAAATTATGAAATTTGCCATTTTTATTTTTCGAATTTGTTCAATGAATCAAGTTTCAATTTATAAAGCTTTCTTGTAATAGTCCTATTCCCTTAATATTTCACATACTTTTTGTTTAAGCCAACCTTTGGATAACATTGAATCTATAGATATGTACATTAGGGTTCGCCTTATTTTTCATATTTGCGAAATTGTACCGTTACTCCCTGAAATGTTCTTCCCATCAAAAAACTATGTTTAGAAAAAATTAGGCTGATAACCTATCGGGAAGGCGAGGCGCATCTTCTCTCAAGTTTGAAGGTGCATTTACAATTTATTATTTTTTAGTTTTTGTAAATATGTAGCCATTAAATAATTACTTTTGCAATTAAATGTATAAGAATCGAAATATGTACGAAATTATCGTTGAAATGATATATAAAACCAGTGCTGTGGAGTGGAGTCGGAGTTGATGTTTTTGTACCCCAGTCGAAGTTGAAGTACCCACAAAAACTCGCGACTCCAACTCCAAAATTTTCGGCAAAACAAATTTAAAAACATTTTCTAAAATTATAATTCTTTGAAACTGGCGATGCAATATTTAAAAGGTACTGCAATAAAAAAAAGAGTTTAAAATCAAATAAGCACCAGTCTGATATACATTTAATATGAATGTAAAAGTCGCAGTTGGAGTCGGAGTTGGACTTAAAAAATTTCAGCTGTTGGAGTCGAAGTTTAAACTATTTTTTTCACGACTCCAAAGCCCTGTATAAAACATAAAATTTTGTTAAAAATTTTTAATGTCATTAAAATTTTCTCAGGCCATTTACTTGTCTCAGGCCACTTGAAAAATAAATGTAGGAATAAAATTAAACGTAGGAACACATTGCACCGTATGAACGTAGTAGCGTATGACGTAGATACGTTGTCAAATAAAAGCCTGCATTATTTAACACAAAGGCACACAATAGTTGGCGCAAACGTAAAAGCTAATCTACGTCGTACTTCGACAGATTTAATTCTATTTTTTATGCCGGTTACGGCCGTATTGTCATAGAAAAAGAAAAATTTAAAAATTAAATGAAATTATTTTCGTGTTTTCAAATTGAATACTACTAGTAAGTTGAATTGTAAGTACTCACAATATACTAACTAGTAGCCAAAAAATAACTAGTTTTTCTTTAGTTGCCGCTAGTTAATAGACCTAATAAATAGTTATTGAGCTCGTTACCAGTAAATAAACATTCAGTATTGAAAACAACACAACTAATAAGTAGTAATTTAGCTGATTATTTGTAAGCAAATATTCAGTAGTAAAAATAATATATAAATAATAAATAGTTGTTACTTATGTCATTACTAGAAAGTACTTATTGTGGTTTTCAGAATAATGACAAATGTGATGACATCTACTTACCAGATAACGCATAAAATAACTACTACCTATTATCAAAATTCAAAAAGTTTTCTCTGGGAAAGAACGAAAATAACAAACAACAATTTCAATACATTTGGATTTTTCTAACATTATTTTCAAAGGAAAACAACAAATTGTGGGTAAATAGGGCGTGTTTTAAGAAATTTACGGCGTTACGACCTACGTTCTTACGAAGTACGACTCAGTTGTGTTCCTAGCATAACTTCTTTTGAGAAATATTTGAATAAGAGCTAATTTTTACTTAAAAAGAAGAAAGATTAAAAAAAAAACATTAAAAATCAAAGAAATTTTTGTTCAAAAATAAACCCGTATATTTTAAAGAAAAGTTAATAAACAAGGTAAAATAAATTGTATTGGAGTGATAGTTTGATTGCAACATTAGCTTATTGCACTTTAATGTAGTAAAATAATTTCTAAAATTCTGCCACCACGTCTTTTGGATAGTTTCACAAATCCTCAGGCAATCGATCTGTTCTTTTGCATTTTGTTGAGCAATATACATATAAGTTTGTGCCATTTTAACGGATCTTGACCTTAAAATTAATCTTGTAAACTTTAATATTCGAATTGTGAGAATAATTGATAAAGGTATTCGCGTCAACAGTTGCACCCTTGCGAAAAAGCAAAAGTGCAAAAACATAACAACAACCACTTAGACTATAATTTCGGACAAACGAATCAAAATTGTCAGGGTCGAAGAAAGTGCAAGATTACCAGAGTAAAAGCATAAAAAGGTTGCAACTTTTTATGGCATTGCCAGGTTGAAATTTTTTTTCAAAAAGTACTCATAAAATCAACTCTACACTAAACAACAACGGAAGAATTCCAGTTTGACATACATTTTTTTTTGAATTAAAAAATATTATAAATTGTAGTGTTTAAAGATGAACTTTGTCAAAAATAAAACAATTAAAAAAAACTACAAAAATTGAAGAATCAGAAATAATAAAAATACTGCAATACTTATCTAAAAACTTTTGAGGTAGATAAGTTCTAAATTCGATTTGTAAATTAACAAAATTAATGATTTTCTGTATTTTTAAAGAAATTGCCAGATATTGTGTTGTTAAAAAATTGTTTTGGAAAAGCTGAAAAGTGAAGTTGCAAACAAAATGGGCTGCTCACGTCAAATAAGTGCAACTATGCTATTTTGTATAGTTGCAAGGGTAACAAAAATTAACGTGAATACCTTTATTGTTAACCTCTCAAAACCTTAAAAGTAAATGAAAACGCATGCAATATACGCCACTTTCCTGAGTTTAACAGTGTCCCAAAACGACAAAGCTCAAGCAAAATTCACTTTACGATGCAGAATTTTGTTATCTGTCAACCTTTAATATTTTACATTTCTTAAATTTTATTTTTGTCCTTATATCCGGCTAGATTGGTGCCAACTGCTAATCTCATTTCATCAATCGATGAAAACGATGATGATTTGATTGGTTTTATTAAAATGGTTTAACCAGATAAATGAGTTTCTTATAAACAATAAATGAATTGTTTTTGGTTCATTTTTTTATTTATGTTTTTTATGCGATTTCGGTCTAATTTCTACACCAAGATTTGAAGTAATGCGGTATTTTTATGCAGAACGAATCATCCATTTTGTTTGAAAGTGGAGTTTTTTTATGCGCTTTTTTGGGAATGCATCTATCGCAGAAAAAAGACCTAAGTGTAGAAAGATATTTCACATCGTAATGTAAAAAAACTAAATGTATGTATATACACTAGGGATGCCAAACGGGAAATCCCGAATCCCGGGATTTATTTTTATGAGTCCCGGGATTTTTAACATATCAACTTTTATGTACAAAACTGTTCGTTTTTATTGAATTTTTTACTATATACAAAAAAATTATTAAAAATTATATTTGAGTTATATTTTTTATTGCAAATAATTTTTATTTTTAAGTTTAATTTTTGTTTTTGGAACACAGCGAGTATTTAAAATTTTAAATTTTTATTTGATATATGACGAATAATTCTGGATTTTTGTATTTTGCTTAATAATTGTTTTATATCAAGCAAAAAATAAAAATTATTCACGATCCAATTAAAGTTTTATTCAGAAACTAAAGAATAAAAGTTGATATAATTATAACAATTAGGTCATAATATTGATGAAATAGCTCATATTCCTTCCGGTCCAATAAAAATAAAAAATTTGCTTAAAAAACATACGGTAAATAAAATAATTTTTTTTTTATAAATAAACAATAAAAAAATTATTTAAACTTGAAATCTGTTTTAAGAAACATTTGTATAAACATTTTGTTTTAAAATAAATTTCAAACGTACTTAAATTATTGATTATGAATCTCGCCCTCAGCCTGGAGGTGTACTGCACTGCAGTCGACATAGTGTTACAGTTTTTAACTCAGCTATCAAACTCGATGAGGGACTACACTTTGCAGTGTATTAATGTCTTCACAACTTAATTCACATTAAAAACATCCCCGCAGAAACGATTCATGTTGAAGCTTCTTTAGAATTATCTTCTGATCACACACCTACACTTCTAACTATAGCAAACCCTAATAGAATTGTATCTCCGTGTGGATACTTAGTGACGTCAGCAACACAAATAAATTGGTTAAAATATAAAAAATATCTCAGTACCCACTGCACTGAAAATATTCCGCTTAGAACACCGGAGAATGTGAATCTTTCTATTGTAAATTTTGACAATTATCTCAAACTAGCTGTTCAACATTCTAGCATAGCCCGCAAAAACATCAAAAATAGTAAAATATATTCTTCAGATGTCGAGCGTCTCTTGACTGAAAAAAGGAGAGCTCGAAGGGAGTGGCAATTGCACAGATCCCCTCAACTTAAAAATTTACTAAAAGAGTGCACAAAAAGGCTAAGAATCTTACTGCAGTCTCAAAAAACGGCTTCTCTGGAAAAATATCTTAAGGAACTTGATGCAACTCCTCAATCTGACTACTCATTATGGCGTGCAGCTAGAAATCTAAAAAGACCAGTTATCACTAAACCGCCATTAAGAAACTTAAATGGAAGTTGGGCACGAAATGATATAGAAAAAGGAAATATTTTTGTTAATCATTTGAAAACCGTATTTACCCCTCATACATCTTTCGATACTGCGGTCGAGTTACCACCTGTTGCTGTTGGATCAGCTGTTCCACTAAGATTTGAGATAAGAGAAATCGAAAAGGCTATTCATGATTTAAACCCCAAGAAAGCCCCTGGTTTTGATAACATCAGTAACAAGATGCTTTTGGAGCTACCCCGCATAGCAAAGAAAATTATTCTGCTAATTTTTAATGCTATTTTACGCCTTGAATACTACCCACAAGAGTGGAAAGTATCTTTAGTTACCATGATACCTAAACCAGGAAAGGATCCCACAAAAGTTGAGTCATATAGGCCTATAAGCCTATTGTCTAATATATCAAAGCTTTTTGAGAAACTACTAGTGTCAAAATTAACGCCGATTTTAAATGAAAACAGATGTATTCCCAATCATCAATTCGGTTTTAGAAGAAAACACAGCACAATTGAACAAACTCATCGAATAGTAAATGTCATAAGAAAAGCCTTTGAAGAAAAAAAATATTGCTCTGCACTCTTCATCGATGTGTCTCAAGCTTTTGATAAAGTCTGGCATAAAGGGTTACTACTGAAGTTGCAGCAAAACTTACCAGCAAACATACACAAGCTGTTAGAAAGCTACTTAGTCGGTCGTCAATTTATTATTAAAGAAGGCGATTTTTTAAGTTCTCCTCAGCCAATTAACGCCGGAGTCCCACAAGGCAGCATCCTGGGCCCTCTATTATACTTAATTTATACTTCGGACTTGCCAACAAACAGCTACACCCATACCTCAACATTTGCGGACGATACAGCTTTTCTAAGCGTACACGCAAACTGTCAAGAAGCATCTCGTTACTTACAGGATCACATATTTGAACTGGAAAGGTGGTTAAAACAATGGAGGATAAAGATCAATGAGCAAAAATGCGCACATATAACATTCACATTGCGTCGGGAAACATGCCCTCCTATTAAAATCAATAATCAAATAATACCCCAACACTCGCATGTAAAATACCTCGGTATACATCTAGATCGGCGTTTAACGTGGAAATGGCATATAGAAGCTAAATTAACTCAAATGAAACTAAAAGCAATTCAAATAAATTGGCTTATTGGAAGAAATTCTGTTCTCAGCCTCGATTGCAAACTTCTACTTTACAACTCTATCTTAAAGCCAATTTGGTGCTACGGTATTCAGTTATGGGGCACTGCCTCGGCTTCTAACATCGAAAAAATTCAAAGGCGCCAAAATAAACTTCTTCGAATAATCACAGCCGCCCCCTGGTACGTCAAAAACTCAAATATCCACAAGGATCTCAATGTGCCATTAGTAAAAACTATGATAACGAAATATGCAGTAAAATATTTAAAAAGGCTGGAACTGCACCCAAACCCATTAGCACAAAATATTTTAAATTATGGCGGTCACACTCGATTAAGAAGAAGAGACACTGCAGCACTCACCCAATCAGATGAGCGGTAAACACCTACATATGTGAACAGAAACCGTGATGACGAAATCTTTTTTGTCCGGCACTGGCAGGACATAAATCAAATATTAGGTTAAGATTCGATTAATTATTGTTAGTTCATATTTAGTATATGAAGATTCAATAAATAAATACTGAGAAAAAAAAAAAAAAAAAAAAAAAAAAAAAAAAACATTAAAACTGAATTGCTGTCAAAAAACCGAAATGAATTGATCTAGAAAAATAAGAGATACGTATATTTTTTTAAAGCTTTTTTCAGAATCTGATCAGTTTGATCATTGGTGAGGCCGGTGTTATAAACATATGTATAAAATAAATTGTTTTGTTGTTTTCATTTTTAAAAATTTATGTTACGTATATAAAACCTTTTGAATATTTAAAAAGTATTGTTTATTAAAAAAAATTAGCACTTTAATGCAACACATTTATCCCGAAAAATACCAAAATCCCGAGATCCACAAAATCCCGTGATTTCGGGATCGGGATTTCAAAATCAATACACACAGTTTCATTTAAAAAAGTTATATTTTTGAACAAAAGATAAAAATTCTATAGCATAAATGTTTGGACATTTCGTGTTAGTCCAACAAAGTATCTAATTAAACTTTTGTTCTTAACTGATTAAAAAATAGTAATTATAACACTAAAGAAATAAACTGGTATAAAAATAATTTTATAAATTATTTGATATCAAAGATCTTGCGGGACGTCGATATCTTAAATTGAAATTGACGCCGCGAAATAAGTTCCAAGAACAAAATTAAATTAGACCCAAGAATTTTTCATACAAATGTAGGAGTAATTTCATTACAGGTATTCACGTAAATTTTGTTTACCCTTGAAACTGTGCAAAACAACATACATATGTAGTTCAACTTATTTTACGTGAGAGCAAAGTATTTTTTTGCACCTCCAATTTTCAGCTTTTCCGAAAAAAAATAAATTTAAATAACGCACCTTTTATTTTAAAACATCACACGAGGCATGCACTAGCGATTATTTAAAAAAAATAATTTTTTTGTGATTTTTTGGAAAGTACACAAAATGATAAATTTTATTAATTTATAAGTTTAATTTATTTAGACAAGTCGTCCAGTACTTTTATTATTTTTGCTTTCTTCAATTTTTTATACGCCCTTCTTTTTTTTATTGTTTTATTTTTCAGAGTTCATCTTCAAACACTAGCGGAATTCACCCTTGATAGTAAAGTCCCTTGCAGACCTTGTTAATCTTATAATTTTAGTAAAAATACTAACATTTACAACACTGCAACAACAAAATGTATTAGACTAAAATATACTACGCTGTGGTTGAAAAATCCCACAAAAATCAGTAGTAAACAAAGTGTGTGAATTTACCAGAACAAAACAATTGAAGAAACTTTATCTGTCTCTTTCTCTCACTCAGCAAATTCATTAATTTACAATGCATACGAAAAAGACACTCAAGCTTTGAAGTATAAAATCGTATTAAATATAACAGAGTCGTACACTTAATACAAAGGGTGAATACCGCTACTATTTATATTTTTTATACCCTCCACCACCACTAGTGATTAATTAACTAAGTTTGTTATTACGTGTGAAACTTTTTTATTATACTTCTAAGACCCCATAAAGTATACAATATATATCCTGGCTGCTTAAGTAATTCTAAGTCGATTTAGCCATGTCCGTCTGTCTGTCCGTCTGTTGAAAACACGCTCACTTTCGAAAAACGCAAAAGAAAAGAACAAACTTGGTCTCAAATTGCTTGTAGTTATCCTAAGCAGTTTGGGATTGAAATCCAGCAACATCAGTTCAGTAGGATTAGAACTATGATTCAAAATGTGGGACCACCACCCTAAAATTTTATAACACACACTAACATAAATGGTGGAATAATGCACGGAATGATATAATATTTTGCACGAATTCGCCTAAAACCGTAATAAATAACGCTTTCACAATGACATTCGGTATGTGAGTTTTATAGGACGAGAAATCACACTGCCAAATTTCGTAAGATCGGTCCATAATTTACCCTAGGCCCCATATAAAACCTACTCCCTGAAAACAGCTTAGTACGCCTAAAACCGTAATACATAAAGCTATCATAACGGATTTAGGTACGCCACAGTTTTATAGGACAATAAATCACACTGGCAAATGTCGTGAATATCGGTCCATAAGTTAACCTAGGCCCCATGTAAACCCTACTCTCGGAAAACTGTTTATTGCGCCCAAAACCAAATAAAGCCCACTTTGGGAAAATAATTAAATTCGCCTAAAACCATAACAGAAATAGATATTGAAGTAAAATTTCTTCCAACTTAGATTCACATGGCCAGAAAAAATATCATGCAATTTTGTGAAATTCATTATTAACGCTAAAACTAATTATAGTGCGGTCCACTGAGAATCTCTCCAATAGAGAGGAAGAAAAAAAGAGAGAAGTGAAGAAGAAAATAAATTTAATTTAAGATGGTTAAACAGCCGTCCAATTTCCCTGACAAACACCAGTAGATCGACTGGATTACTTCCAGCGATACACCCCAGTTCGTTGTAAAATCTATCTCCTAACCATTCCTGCCTGAGACCCTGCATCCTAGGACAGTGGCACAGAACATGCTCAATCGTATCTAGCTCCTCAAAATCCTCGCATAACCTGCAGAAGTCCGGTATGTTATTGTCCCATTTACTCATTAAAGCCCTAACATAAAGCCCTAACATATACCTCCCAGCTTTTTTTGTCTGGGAGCTATAACGAAAAAATACCCAAATGAAATAAGTCCCACAATATTTAACATGGGAATTATATAATTTTCTTTTGTTTTTTGGTTTTATTTTATTTGCTGTGGGAGTTATTTAATTTTTTGTGGGATTTCTTTAATTTTCAACTATTGGCAATTTCTTTAAATTTGTTTAACATTTTCCTTTTATATTTGTTAGCTTTTTGGTAAATTATCTGATATGTAAATATCCAAGTACAAAGTAGTTTTAAACATACATATCTCCTTATTTGGGTTGGCGTCATATACCCGAAACTTAAAACCCCGAATTTTAAAATCCCAAATTTTGACATCCAGAATCGCTAATTTTAACATCCAGAATCGCTAACTAGGGCTTCTCTGCATAGCCGGCTTTCGGTCGGGCGCAAAGATTATCTCGCATATTGTATTACAACCACCGGCTTCGCTCTCTGCAAAGACAGCCTTCGGCCGTGCTCAGGGCCAGATTTAGAAGCTTTAATTAGCGAAGCCAATGTTTTTTATACCATAGAAGAGAAAATCCTTGCTCTCTTGGTCTGAAGGCCAACTGTGCAGAGAAACCTTACTAAGCAAAGCATGCGTTTATTATACCATAGAGGAGAAAATTTATTTTGGATTTTAAAATTTGAGATTTTAAAATTCGGTATTTTCGAATTCGGGATTTTAAGTTTCGGGTATATGACGCCAACCCAAATAAGGAGATATGTATGTTTAAAGTTTGTCAAAGTTTTCATTGTGGCATACACCTTTTGCTTTGCGTTTTTCTGCCGAAGGTAGAAACGTCACGCAAAGCGACAAAGTTGTATCTGACACGGCCTTAAGGCTATCGGCTTTCTGCGATTATTTATAAAATTTTTTTTCATAATAAAAAGATTTCTTTAAAGATTAAGAGATTGTTGATCGTTTGTTTTTGATGTAATATCAAAAATAATAAAGCTATTGTGAGATTAAACAAGTAAGAGTGCTATATTCGGCTATGCCGAGTCTTATATACCCTTCACCATGGTGCGATTATGACATGAACTTATATAAATACCGTTCTTTAGATATAAATAAATCGACTTTTTGCCACGCCCACTTGTTCAATGTTGTGTATTGCAAACCAAGATGCTAATTTGGAAATTTTAGCTCTTGCTGTTCTTTAGATTTACAAAAATCTATAATGTATTTGTGTGGGAAGTGCCACGCCAACTTGTACAATCCCGGCCACATTTTGTCGGATGTTGTGCATTGATAACCAATATGCTTGTACCTAATTTGGAAACCTTGGCTTTTGCCATTCTCCAGATATACAGAAATCTTTAATGTCTTTGTATGGGAAGTGCCACGCCAACTCTACATCCCACAATTAAAAACTCTGGCTCCTGCCGTTCTTCAGAAAATAAAAACAAGTCGTGGTTTTTGCTCATGTCTAAGCCATTCGTGGACCGATCATGCTGAATTTCAATAGCAAAAATTTCCCGGCTATATTTGACATAATTACATAAAAGTCCCCATCATATATGGGGTCTTCGGAAAACCCATTTCAACGAATGACGGTTAGGTGGACATTCTTAAATTAACTTCGTCACTCATAAGCAGTCATAATGTAGGGTCTAATATCAATATTGTTGAACTTACAAATCGAATGATAAACTTACATATATGTATACATACATGCAGACAAGCTTTAACTTCAAAAATGCCAAAATGGTCACACTGCTCATAAGCTCTCGTATTTCAATGTTCTATTAAATGCAAACTTTAAAATGTATTTTGTGGTAAATAAAACTCAATTTGATATGTATGTACAGTATGTCCAAAAATTGCTTTGACATGGTGAAAATAGTTAATTTTGGACTTAAATCATAAAAAAGTCTAGTGTTCTTTTTTTTGTCTAATTAATTTTTTTATTAAATCTTCATAAATATGTATATATCGCACTTGATCAACAAGAGGGTATTAACTCAAAATTTTTATTTTTTCACTTTTTAGAAAAAATCGACACGTAATATTCATACCTACCAGCTGAAAAAATATCGTGCTATTTTGTCTACTTTTTTGTAATGAAACGATTGGTTTAAAAGTTCTTCTTCATATACCTTTAATATTAAATTCAAAATTGTTTTGCTTCTACTGAAAATTTTAAAATTTTGAGTTAATACCCTCTTGTTGATTAAGTGCGATATATGTATATTACTTTACAAACAACAGCAAAAGAGGGAGAAAATCAAGAGTCACAATAAAAAATTTAGGAAACACAAAAGAAATACCAAAATTTAGTTGTCAAGAAAATGTTTTTACGTTCATATATCTTTTTTTCCTTGGTCAAGTGATAATGTTTTAAGCAAAGTTTGGTTTTTCATTACTAAAAACGGTAAACTTAAGAGATAAAACGAAAAATTTCAAATACCTGGTAACAGAACATCTTTGGATGTGATTCAGTTAGTTTACTATAACCACCAGATTGGAAAAAACGATGCAAGAATTATCGTAAATGTTTTCAATAAAAAGGCAAACAGTGTGAAAAATTCCGTCCATACAAACGCTTGCATATGAACTAAAAAAAGAATGTAGCGTGACTGTTTCTCAGGAAACGGTAAGGAAAGTTTAAAAAAAGAACGACTATTCATCCAGAATAGACCGGAAAAAACACTGCTTAAAATGCAACAATTAGAAAGACGATTGTCTAATTTTGTAACGCATACTATTTTCATAACTGACGACTTTTGGTATGACGTTTTATTTTGCGACGAGTACAAAATTATGCTTTCCTTTAATGACGGACCTAATAGAGTATGGAGAAAACCTTGAACCATTTTCTGGAAATCGAAATCACGTGAAATTGAAATAGATAATAGATATACTCAATCATTTTTTTGTTTAATGAACGCGTATTTTCCTGATTTCAAAAGAAATAGTGGTAAAGGTAAGTGGACTTAAAGTTTGAAGTATATAAAGAGAAATATTTCTATAAACTTAAGACACAGGATAGTTTTATAAATTCGATATCAATTCGATATCAATTTCACAAGATTTTGATTTCCAGACCATGGCCTATAATTCCAACTGTAAAATCGTAAAATTTTCGATAATGGTTTGGGCGTGTAAGAGAGTTGGAGAAATTTGTTTTATTGAGAACACCATGGATGTGAATCAATACCAATTCCATATTAATAAAAAGTTCTTATTTTAAGCTTTACGTATATAATAACTATCAAACGCTTTTGTTTTATAAACCTCTTATAAAAATTTGTATTCATAAACGAATATTATCACCTTTTTAACTATTAACTGTTTTTAGCGATTTTCTGTTTCAGTATGGCAATTTTTTTACGTTTTGTTGCCATTTTATTACTAGTGATGCATGAAACATCTATTCGGTTCACATTAAAGGGCTGCATGAACAACTTCATTCATAAACATACAGAAATGTTTATCCAATGAAGTTCGTATTCACATAAAATTTAGATTACTAAACAAACTGTTGTTTTATTCATGCTACTAGCAAACACATTTCGTTTCATATGGCAAACACAAAGACTTTGTTTAATGAAACGACTTTTGTTTTACAGTTTTCACTCTCTCATTTTTTTTATATAAATACTCAATAGCAATGTTGCCACTTAGTAAATTTATGTAATTTTTTCGTTTTTGTTACCTTTACAATAATATATGTAATTTGTAAAGCATTTTTTAATTTAATAATAAATTTTTTTATGTACTTCCAAGCAAAACACATTGCTGAAAAATGTTTTTGAAAATAAAATGAATTTTTTTAAGTGTAAAAATTTACATTAAAAACCACTAATTTACATTGAAAACAAAGTTAAATTTGTATTATTTTTATTATTTTAATATTATTGTACTTTCTTATCTTGTTGCTTTTACTCTTCATGGTTATTTTTGTTTTTTTTTTTTATTTTTCCTAATGCTTTTCAATTCTTTCAACTGACTTTAAAACAGGGGTGTCAGCGTCATGCACAATTGTGTCAGCAAAACTCACATGTACGCTTACGCTCTTTTATTTTGCGAGCGTAAAATATAATTTTTTACTGCAAAACACTCTCATTCAGCGGGAAATATCGAAATATCGCACGGCCTGTTTTGAGGCCTCTAAACAGAAATAATATATTTATTATTTATTATCTTTGTTTATGTTTTGTTTTATTTCTGTTTTTGACATTGTACAATGATTGACAAATAATATCTACATTGTTTTGCATTTAAGCTAACGATATGTGTTTTGTTTGTGAAAAAAATTCTTTGTTGCCTTTTAAAGGGTCCCTTTTTCTTTAATTAAAAAGACGTACCTAAATGCAGAAATTATTAAGAAAAAAATAGCCACAAGAATTTGTTGGTATTTTGTGCTTGTAAAAATATTTTTCTTTCTGTACCAATCGCGTCAATGGGTTTTTTTTTTCCTTTGAAAACACTTTTCTCAAGTAAGTAAAAATATTTAAAAAAGTCTTGTTTTCCTACAATTTATGTGTAAACCTATACACATAAAAGCAAATGTGACAGCAGGTAAAATTTTTGGGTAAGAAGATGTGTATTATTAATGTATTAATGAAACTTTATTGTTTAACGTCCACAAACCTAAAAAATGTTTTGTTGTTTCGAAACTGCAATTTAAATTTAGAAGATATTATTGGTAAATAAAAGTATATTTTTATAGGCTAGTAAAATCTTCTCTTTTTATAATGGTGGTTAATAATTATAGAATATTTTTAATCTTAATGGAGTTATTATTTGCATTAGCATGTGCAAATTAATTTTCATTTTTGGCATTTGCAAAGGTATGTTGAGCACCAAATTAAAAATATTAGAAAGAATTTAATAAGGTAGTAAAATGACTTCAAATATTGTCAAATGCTCAATTTTTCCAAAAAATAAGCAAAGTTTCTGCGAAATGCAGGTTCCAAATTAAATTTATTTAAATAATAACTGAGTGTGTCTGTCCATAACTCAACATTTTTCGATAATTGTATTATTATTAATTGCTCTAAAGTCTTCATAGCAAAATATGTATGTTAATTAGGCCTCGTAATAGGCCTCGCAACCGCAGATTCCTCCCGCTGAGAATGAAAGAGACAAGAGTATTCGCACCAATACAATCATAATTGACACCACTGCTTTAAAATAAATGTGTTATTTCATGAACGTATTCGTCATTTATTCAGTGGTTGTTTTGTTTCAGAGTTGTTAGTATTCATATTCTCTTGTTTAAGTAAACACAAAAACTTCATCTTATTCGTTTCTTAAATTTCGTGTGTTTGTTGCTTTCATTTCGTAGTTATTCATTATACTGAATACAAACGAAGCAAATACAAAATTATAATGAAAGTTTCATGAACATCATTATTAAATTTCATGCAGATGTTTAGTTCACATGATATTCTATAATTAAGATATTTTTTTTCTTATTTTAGATCTTACAAATTATTCTTATAAAATAAAAGTACATACTAAGGCAAATCACGATGGTCATTGTGCAAATTTGCACTTTTTAAATTTATAGTGCATATTATGATTGATCGTGGGCATACCACTTTTATTTTTGGTGCAAATGTGCTATTTTTCCAGAAATTT
Source organism: Pollenia amentaria (assembly GCA_943735925.1). NCBI lineage: Eukaryota > Metazoa > Arthropoda > Insecta > Diptera > Polleniidae > Pollenia > Pollenia amentaria. The sequence goes on from OX031006.1 coordinate 90,145,010, forward strand.
ATTCTGGCAACACAAAAAAACTTCTGGCAGCACTATCATAAGTTGTAAAAATCTTCATTTGTTTACAATTATGCACAAGATAGGTATTTAAATAAATATTTAAACATATAAGAATGCCTAAAACAAGTGAAAAAAGTTTTCTTTTTAACAAATAAAAAAAAAAAAATATAGCGTTCCGTATGTCAAAAGTTGTTGTTTGCTTTTATTTGCAACTGAGCAAATATGCTCTACTATTTTCGCTCAAGGTTTTTTTTAGTGCAAACGAAGTAAAATGAAGCAAATTGCACATACGTACATTTTGTTGCTGTGTTGGGCAAATCTGTGTATTTTTGCACACATTTACATCGTTTGCACACTTTGCACTACCCATCGTGATTACGCTTTTTATTTTGGCTTTTGAGCAAAATTTTGACGAAAGGTATTATAAAAATGTTTGTTTGAGCTATTTTTAAATATACATACAAACGATAAGAATTATTCGAATAAAATTTTTTTTTTACTTTTTATTAACGTCACTGTTATTATGATTTGTGTATTTTTTTTTTTAAATATTTTTGAACAACAATTCGTTGTTTAAAACATAAGTAAAACTAATTGCAATAATTTAATAAATAACACTGCTAGAAATTGACACCCTTTTTTAGACAAGTTGGGCACCTAATTCGGGTACGCTGAATCCAGTGATGCTAGCCGTTTTTTTCGGTTAGCTCTGGCATTCGAGATATACCGTTATTTCGAAAATGGAGGAAGTTGCACAAATTATGTTCGCGTAACTCAAAAACGGCTTAGTTTAGAAATTCCGCAATAAGATTTCCTTTAAAAAAGTTAAATTTTTTTCTCATATGCGCAGTCGTGTTAGAAACATATATTTTTTTTTATAAAAAAAAAAAAATAATTTTTTAGCTACATTTTGAAATTTTTGTTTTTTAAAAATTCATCAAAAATGGGAAAGACATACAATATAAAAAACGAAGTTGCAAATAAAACAAGCCATAAATGATTAAAATCTGTTAACATCTTTTGATGTTATTCACAAAAGACGAACAATTCTAATTAATTTAAGCATTTAATAAAACGTTATATTTGTATGGGAGCCCCCCTAAGAAGTGGAGATAAAGGGCAAGTATGTCTCGAGAAAATGTTAAGGACAAAAAACTAATTGAGCTCGGTCATACATTATATCCCGCTAGGGGCGACTCCTGGGCATTTATGCCACTTTTTCTTCAATATATTTCTGGTCTGTATTGAACATTATGTATGGGAGCCCCTTATAGGAAGGGAGATAGCGGGTAGGTATGTTAGAAATATGGTTATACATTTTATCCATCTAGGGGCATCCTATGCACTGCAGGGACCAATTTTAAGAGTTTCAAACATACAAATATGGCGTTTTAATAAAATTATAAATGCAGTGCCTAGGGTACCCCTAGATGGGTCAAATGTATGACCAACCTCACTTTATTTTTCATCGCCATCATTTATTTTTAACATACCTACCATCATTTCCACCACTGGATTCATCGTTCCCGAATTAGGTTAAAACGCCAGGTGGCCAGCATGTCTGTTTTTTCAACTAGTACAGTGTAATTAAAGATAATTATTAAAATGTTTTATTTTTGATTTAAAGAAGGGTAAATCCAACAATAAATTTTTTTTACTTTTTAATGGTATATTAAAGGTTTAATAGACTATTTTTCGTTTATGAATACTTTACAAAATACAATTTTTGCTTAAAATCAGTTATTTAATCATAAATAAGTTTTTATAAATACGTCTGTTAAGTTTCAATCTGAAGGAAATCCAAATTTAAAATTTTATCATGATAATGACACTAAAGGCTCTTTTGGAAAGTTCGTGACCTTTGTACAACAGTGGTACACTATAGGATGATCCCGCTTATGGCTAACAAATCAGTGAATATTTAAACGCTGGTTTAGTTACTAAACTAAATTTAAATGTATATGTAGTCTAAACTCAACGCTTGCAATTCAGTGCCCCATATACATATAATATGTAGTTTAAAAAATAATAATGTGGCATCACTACGATAAATGTTGGCAAATGCATATGGTTTGTATTGGTGGTTTATATGTTTACTGATTTATATATTGCTGGTTTAGAGTCTAGATGTAAACCCAATCCAACATTTTTGGACCTATCTGCAAAAACCAAGGTGAGTTAAAAACTGTAAATTTCCAGAAAAGGCAAAACAAACCAACAGGATATGAGAAATAATTAATGTATTTCATGAAACGACGACTACAGGCCTTGATTGATTCCAATGGTGGCCACATAAAACATTGCTCATCCTACAATTAAAGATCCACCTAATTTTTTCGTATTATATTTGTACCTTTCTAACAACAATTTCTTGACAACAAAACTCTAGAGTTTCTTTTGTTTTTTGAAGTTATTCCTTAATTTTAATTTTTTGGTTTTTTTCCCCTTTCCATTATTTGTTAGTAAATATTTGGCTTAAATCATACCAGGTATGTTCATTAGGGAGAGTTGTCATTATTAACCCATTTAAAGTCAAACAACGAAATATTTCTCATTTGCAAATGTTTAAATTCAACATATTTTGCACTTTTTAGATATTGAAAACTTACTTTTTTTATATAATATTATATTTTATTCAATATATTGTTTATTTGGAATTGATTTTTGGTTAAAATTTGGTATCACAAAATTTTTAAATTAAGAAATTTTTAAAAAAATAAAATTAATTTATTTAATTTTTGACGCTTGTTTTTATTTTTTCCTTATTTTCTTTTGTTTGACGTTATATGGGTTTTGAAATCGAGAACATAATTTCTAATGACTATACCTTTTATTTATTCTACCTTGGGTTAAATGAATAAATAGTAAAAATTCAAAAGATATTGTTTGGTTTTATGATGAAAAGCAAAACAGAACTATTTTTGCTATGTAAACACATTTTCTTGACATACTGTACATATTGTCAGCAGAGCTAGCTAGACTCAGCTATATGGTTTATTAATTGTACATTGTGTTTGTTATGTTTAAAGTTTCTTCATTTATACTTAAAATTATGCTGATTCAACTTAAAAATTATTTTTACTTAAACTTATGCTAATGTTAAAACAAAATTTTACAGAGTGGTGCAGCGACTTATAACAAGTTATTTAACACTTTTGCTGTACTTAATATTTGCTTGAACTTTGGCGTTGTCGACTGTGTTTTACAATACGATGTTACTTGCGATACAATTCAGTCTAGTGAAAACAAAAGCGGTTTTCACCGTTTGTGTTAAGTTTACACAACTCTTTTTATATTTAATACTATATAGTGTGAGTGTATTTTTCGTATGTATCGTAAATTACGGAATCTGCTGAGATAGAGTTTCTTCTAGTTTAACACACGTGTTAACTACAGCATTTCGTGTGATTTTTTTAGCCACATAGTCGTTAATAAAAGTTAAATACATTATATTGGTGCGGTGTTGTAAATGTTAGTACGTTAACTACATTAATAATATTAACAAGGTCTACAAGGGTACTTGACTACCAAGAGTGAAACCCGCTAATACTTTTAAGACATCTAAAATTATGTCATTGTTTGAGAAACACATTGGCTTTCAAATTATGTAATCAATATTAATTTGAATGCATTATTATGGGAGATGTATTAAACCGACAAAAAAGAAAACTATTGGAAATAATATATGAGTACATATCGCACACTAAATCATAAACAGTTAAAACTCAAAATGTATCAAAATCGTTTATTTTTTTAATAAACCAGTTCAGAAATAAAATTTATAACGACCACGAAAATTTCGTTTGCGTCACTGTCTTCTTTAAGTTTTCTTCACTAAGATTTGTGGAAAATTGATTAAAAAATGGCAACCATTTTTTGATTTAGACTTACGTCTCTTTATTATTTAATGTGCAATATGTAAGTATGTATGCCTAGATATTTCAATAGTTCTATTTTTCAAAATTTAAATTTCCAAAATTAAAATTTTAATTTAATTCTTTTCATTTACGCAGAGTTTATTGTGATCGTTTAGACATTAAGCCGTTGTCTACCGCCGATTTTGGTAAAGTTATGAAACAAGTTTTCCCTGGTATACGGCCTAGACGGTTAGGCACAAGAGGTCACTCCCGTTATTGTTATGCTGCTATGCGTAAAACAAGTAAATTGCCAGCTCCCCATTTACCCACACTAACAACCGTAAAAACATTAAAAGGAGTTGGTGAAAAAGACGGAAGTATAGATTTATCTACGAATATAATTGACAACACGGAAGAACAGGAAGAATCTTGGAGTGTTGTAAAACAATGGGCAGAGACTATGTTTCACGTTAAAATAGACAATATTTCAGATTTGGCAACACACATAAAAACAAATGGATCTGTACCGCCAACTGGTGGAACTCACACCCCATATACAGGAGCCGGTAAAGGAGCAAGTAGTGGGTTGACGCACAAAAAACATACGCAACGAGAACCGAAAGAAAAAAGGGCCATGGCGGTAAGTATAATTTACGTCATAGAGTCAGGTCGATAGAATTAAACTTTTTTATTGTTTTACAAACAAAATAACTTTTTGTTGTATTTAATTAGGATATGGGACCTTTAAAAAAACGACGTAAAAAGAAACGAAAGGGCTCATCATCATCGGAGTCTAGCTGTCATCAAAATGTAAATGCTGGCGATCAACAACAAATGCAACCTCATTTATCACCAGCTTATAGCTCGAAAAGTGGAAGTCATTATGCTGCATTATCGCCAGCTATGGAAGATGGACAAAGAGTGAAAATAAAACAAGAAGTTTTAGATTCTCCTGGATATCCACCTTCAGTAGGAAGTTTGTCTACACACTCACAGTCTACAGATTCGACTAATGTAACACAATATCAAACATCAACTACAACGTCTGCATCAGAAAATAACTTACAAATGGCTCAACAACAAGTAATGCCCATGAATTTGGCTGCCGAAACAAGAGGTGGAGTATCTAACGTTTCAGCTAGAGCTCCACCAATGACAGCATCACTATCAGCTAGTGCTTTCGAACATGTACGACCATCGGGTGTAACAACACCTACAACAAGTGTAGCAGCAGCTGTAAAAAATTTAACTCCAAAAATAATGGAATTGTCTTCAGATAATCAAGCCACGTCATCGCCACCACCACAAACTGTAATTAAGCAAGAAATTGGAGTCGAAGATTACAATACCTCAAATATTTTTTGCAAAAAAGTTCGTAAAGCACAACAAACTAAAGGATTTTGGGCCAATTCTCCCACTTTAAATCGAAGCTCTACAGGTGCGGCATCATCAAGTTTTCCTATTATAACTACAACAGCTTCGACTCCGCCTCCCATACCGGCTAGTGTTATAACAGCACTACCAAATAACTCAGATTCCGTTGTGGTTTATAACATGGGGCCACCGACACAAATGGCTCCTTCTACTAGCCCCAATTGTCAATCACTAAACGATGAACCAAAGGTACTTTCACGAAATTTACAACAGTTGAAAGCTAAGAAAATAATGGCTGCAGCAGCAGCTGCAGCCGTAGCAGCTGGTTGTGATCCTCCAGATTTAAGTGCGGCCAAAGATGCGGCAGATTTGCCGGCGAATTTAGGTTTACCGCGAGAGCGAGTTATCAGCATTTGTAATATGGATAAGCATGAGTTAGATGATTACTTTTTGCCTGTAGAAGAGGAAAACTCGGAGGATCAAGAAACTGAGTTGCTTCAATATTTTCAGATGGGAGACGCTGAGGAAAAATTAACCAAAAATTCTTCCTCTGATGCTAAACGGAACAGTAATTCAACAGTAAATCAATTGACGTCAGTCACTACCGCCCTAACAAAGTTGACAACAGTAAATTCAACAGCAATAACAACATCAACTATAGGATCTTTGGGACTGACACCAAATGCGGCAATGATAACATCAAAAACATCAACTGGCATGATGATGACCACTTTTAAATCTAGTAACAATATTTCTTTAAATGATCTTATAACAAATAGTCAATTACATAATGGTAAAACACAACTTCAGTCTTTAAATTTGAATTATACAAATTCAACAGCAAGCAGTTCTCTAATAAAATTGCCATTAACATCGTCATGTTTAACAGCCACAACACTATCCTCATCATCGTCAGGTTTAAATACTGTTGGTACTGCCTCAGCGTCTCTTGCACAATTAACACAAAAGCATCAACAACAAATGCAACAACAACTTCAAAAACAATCAATCCCACAACACCAGCAACAACAAACTCAACCTCAACCATATTCAAAGGTTTCTATTAAACGTAAAATAAATTTAAATACCACATCAACAACTTCGGACATAACAGCGGCAAGAAAAAACTATAGCTTTCTACCGATTTCACCCAATATCAATTCGACTTCTTCATCAGCCCACAACAATTCGTTGCCTCTGACCAACAATCACAGTAACAACACCACAAATACTGGTTTCTTTGCAAGTCCTGGTTTATCGCGTTTATTAACTAAACAACAATCTTTGGATTGTGACACCTCTTCAGATCCAATGATTGGCGCTACGCGACGTTATAGGTCATATAATTCGATAATGACATCTGCTTCAGCACCTCCAAGTCCTTCGGTTTTAAAGCAGCAGCAAGAACAACAACTGTTTGGTCATATGTCACATAACATATTAATGGATCAGTGGTCTCATTCGACCGGTCCTTTTAATAACCCACCAACTTCCACAAATATTGGCAACTCGTTTATAGGTGATCAAAATTCGTTGGATTTAGATTTGTTTGGAGAGGCGGCTGCCGCAGCTGCTTCTACAGCCACCAACACCACCTTCGGCAGTAGGAATAACTTCAATATGGGCATAAATAACAACTCTGAGGGCATAATGGCTAATAATTCAGACAATACAGTGGGACAAACGACGAACGATGTCACACAACGATCGCAATCCGTTCCATTGTCGCAATTACAGCGTTCACATTCACCCACATTCAATCGCAGTTTTCACTGTGGCGTAAATAATCCTTCAGCCATTTCGGCGTGCAATTCATTGGCCCAAACACCTGTGCCATCAGAATTTATTGATTCTGTGACAATGCTTTCAGAAAATAGCTGTAGCCAACAAAGTGCCACTATAAAACTGGAAGAAGTGGCAAATGTTGTAGCTTCTGATTCAACAGCGATATTAGACGAGGTGGATGTAAGTGAAATTTTATCTTCGCCTGATTTTGTAGCAAAATTTTCAAGTCTCAACCAGACAGGAACAACAAAAACAACCTGTTCTTCAGCTGGGTCTTCATCTGGCTATAGTAGTGCGGGTCATTTCTCCTTATCTTCTGGAAGCTACAGCGTTGGGGGTGGCGGCAACAGTGGGGGCAGTGGTGCAATATCTTCCTCGATTTCTCGCTCCGTACCTTCAACACCATTGCCACATCAAAATCCCCAAAGTCTATTCGGCAACGGTAATAATTTTTATAGAAGGCGTTTCATTAACAACAACTGTCAGTCCCTAAATGGTGGTGTTGGGGCAGGTGGTGTTTTGGACAATTTAAATACGTTTTCTTATAATTTTGCATCAAGCAGCAAATACGGTTATGGCAATATCTCGTCATCTTTATCACGTTCAGCATGCGATATCTCCAAGTCAATGCCTTCTACACCCATAACAACTACACCTAGTAGTTTTCGTTATAGTCCCTCAGAATTTACACGCGATTTCCTTATAAACGGCAATACAATAGATGATAGTTTAACATCTTCATTTGGTGCGGTGGGCAATGATAATCTTATGGGTTCTGATGTGGTGGGTGTGGATGCAACTCTTAATTCCGAATCCCTACTAAATGAAGAAGACACTTTGATAAACGGTTCGACAAACATAAGTCAAGTTGATGACGGCGTATTAACACCTGATTTTGCTGTACAATCAGATTCATCGGCCCCTGGTTTGGGTGGAGTTGTAGGTGAGTCATCTGTTGTTATTGGGGTGGGTTCGAATTTATTAGACAATTTGTAGAACTTGCCTGAAGAGCAAGTTAAAAGAAAACGTCTAAAGCAAAAGTCTCACGAGGCTACATTATTAGAAGAACGTGCAGAACTATGCAGCATGTCAGTTGTTGAAACCGCCGATCACCATGCAGAAATTAATAATTGTGCTGTTGGACTTTTATTAGCCGAAGTTGGTAAATTATAAATGATTAAACGTTTAACTTGCTCTTCAGTACAAACACTATTAGTAATTAGCAGAACTAATCTAATTCATCATTGAAGTTGTTACATTATTGTTTAATATTATTTTTTAATTCTAGTTATTAATTTTTTTTTTTTTTTTTTTTTTTGTTTTCCTTTTTTTACCTATAAGTATAAACAAAGAATTTTACTCTTATTTTATTTATGTTCTTTTGTATGTTTTCTATCTATTCGCTTTAACAATTTCAAAAAAAAAAAAAAGTCCAGTGAAGACCAAAAAATATGTTTTCTAAAGCATAATAAATACGCAAAGTAATAGAGCGTATAACGTCCTAGACGTTTTTTTTTTAATTTTATTTACTGTTGTTTAATATCCTTTCCCTTTCGATTCTTTTTAAATTTTATTTTTGGAGATTAAATAATATATGTTTTTATTTTTATTTTGTAATTTTATTACACTTGGATTTATTATTTTATGTGTTTTTGAATTGAATATTTTGTGTTTTTTTTTATTTTTTTGGTATTTTTATAAAATATATGAATGGTAAATATATGTATGTATATAAATCAATAGTGGATGTTTACAAAATGTAAAGCAGTGTAACAAATATCTTTGATAAACAAAATCGTTTTAATTTAAGTAAGTAAATAATTGAATAGCACATATTTAGAAGTAATTATAGCGCGAATATTAATTTTTGTTCATTTTAGTTTTTGTTTTTTTTTTAATTAGACTAAAGAAATTGTTCTTATCATTAGAAATTACCTTTTTTACCTCCTTAAAAACTGACCCCAATAACGTTTTGAAAAACGTACTTTACTAAAACATTTTTAAAAAGTACGAACTACGAACTATTTTCGGGTTGTTTTAATCAATTCAACAAAATAGATTATTCAAAAAATGGATAGATAGACGGATGGCAACACAACGTCGCTCATGTTAAAATATACAAAATTTTTTTATATTATATTTTAACATGAGCAGCGTTTTCAGTTGTCATCCATTATCGACCAATTAAAAAATTGTGTTTTGGGTGTGAGTTATTTTCAAAACAAAAGCGGCAAGCAAGCACCTGATTCATATAAAACTGCTATAATTTAAGTCAGTATCTTAAATTTAATATCGCAAATTAAAGAATAGTGTTAATGATATACACATTTTTAATTACTTTTGTTTATAAAGAAATTTTGACATGTTCACTTGTAGACTTGTACATATTTAAAAAGGCAAGAAGAAAAAATTCTTCTGAAACTTTGAGCCTTATTACAAAAATCGTTATCGAAGTCGTAGTAGTTTTTTCGATACCATTTAAATTTTACAAAAACGATAATGTAAAAACATAGGAAGTTTTTCGTATTTATGTTGTATCTGGCAATCATAATGCCAATTTTGGAAAAATACTTTGTTTCGCTACGACAACGACACTCATGATGAGTCCAATTATATGCAGCTTATTCGCTTTTTTATTCTCGTAAAGTCTTTAAAACAGCATAAAAAAATATTTATGTAACCTCTTGCATCTTCTTTATTTATTACAGTGCTATCAAATATATATGTATGTATGTATGTACTTAATTAGAATTAAGTTTTATTACATAAAAATATTTTGAATAATTAATTCAATACAAGGCAAATTCATTCTATGTAATCTCGGTAGAACAACAAGAACAACTCGTACAAAAACCACAAGCAATTTGTTTTTGTAAAATCATTTTACAATGTCAAAAACCGAAACAAATCAAAACAGAAACAAAGTTAATAAACAAAATTTTGACATCCAATTATAAAGCAAAAAAAAATTATCAGCAGGGCTTTTAGGATCACCTGTAATGAATTCGCCTTGATTCAATAGCTTTTTTTTTTTTATGGTCTAGTTTTTATTTTATAAAAAAGTTCATTTTTATTTTAAATTAAGCTTAAATAAATAGAAATTAAAAATAATATAATGAATGGTCGAATAATGTATAATAATATATTTATATTTTCACGACAACAAACACAAAGAAAATAAATTTTTTCGTCAATCACAACAGGAGACTATCAAATAATCAGCCATCAAATAAAAAAATAAAAACTTTTTGATTTTCATCAAGCATTGCCGACAACACGTATGTGTAGCCGAAAAAGAATTTAAGGATTAAAAATTTTTGTTTTATCGATAAAATTTGTATCACAATCGTAATTTTTTGCTCATATCTTATCCTTTTATGAACCGATCTGCCTGAATTTAAAAACTAATCTATCAGGCCAGCTCTGAAAATCACTTGGTCTAAATAATTAAATATCTCACAAACTGATGGATGCGTGATTTTAAACCAGTCAGCTAAACGAGTGACGATTTGAAATCACTTGACTATTTCTGCTTTGTATTTTGAATTACATAAAAAATTTAATTATGTATATTGTTGACATGATGTGTTTTTTTTTATTTATTTTTGTATTTAAATAATTTTTTTTTTCAAATAAAGGCATGAATGAGGAGATTCTATTCAAAACTTGATTATTCCACTCTTCGTGTTCTTGGACAATTTGAGAAAATAGTTTCTTATGAATGTCATTTTGAACTGAAATAATCTTTTTGACGAAATCATATCATTTACTCTTTTTTTCTGGGGTAAATTTAGGGTTTTGGCGCAATTTTATTTTCACTGAGTTTTCATTTCAATGTTACCATAAAAAATCAGTTCTGTCGAAAGTGGAATAGTCAAGCTTGGAGAAAAAATCTGCTCAAATAGTAATCAATTTTAAAGGACCCTGCTTGTATTTTTTTTTTGCTTTGTTTTCTCTGAATTAACTGTGTACTCGAGTTTTCGAAAAAAAGAAAAGCACGCCGAAAAATTTAAAATCGGGTTATTTTCAGAACTGCACATCATCACATGTGGGATTTTAAACCCGTGTTTTGTATTCCAGGAATCCTATTTTTTTTTCATGAACGTATGCTCATATGAACGCCGGGCACAATTTTGCCTCCCAATTATTTCATACCTACATTAGTTAACGTTCTTGCATAAAAAACAGCACATATCCACTAAATAATAATTACGAACGATGTGCTTAAAGCTTCCACCGGCTAAAAGTAACAGTGCAGCTGCTACCTGAGGTTTTGTGGTACTGCTGCTTTTGAAGTCGAGTTGAGACAATACAAACTAAAACGCTTTCTTTGTCATCCTAAAGGCCCAACTATAATATGCTTAAGTTGGCTTTAGCTATTGTGCGAATACATGTTAATAATATGTGACAAACCATATGGATACTTCCATGTCATCGTACGTGACATTTGTACGCCTTCAGAGAGGTAGAGATTTTGCAAAAATAGTAGTAGTATATGGAAATTTTTTTATTATTATTTTTCATTTAGATGGTACTATATATAAAAAAAATTATCACATTCAAAACTTTCCTGTCCAAAATATTGAGCAAAATAGGTGCATATCGTACGTGACATAAAACGGAAGTGATTTTGGGGTGAATGTAAAGAAATGCGAAAATCTGCGAATTGTGGGAGTTTTTTTTCTTCTTTTAATTTTTTACATTAAACCAATTGATACCCTACACCATAATATATTAAAAACAAATTTTTGAAAATGTACCCGATTTGGAACCCATGTCCAATCATGGTCGCCAGAACAGAATTATGCTATTAGATTAAGGCCCGTTTTCAAAAGTTATCGATAGCTAATAGTGTTCCATTAGTACATCTTTACTTTAACCTAAAGTGAGCGATAAGTTTAAGGAAGGTTCATACTAACTTGTACCTTAAAGTAAAGATTTAATAAAGGAGCACTTTTTATACGACCAACAAAATTCTACCTTAAGCTATCGGTGAGTTGTGAAAACGGGGGTAAGAATCATATAAAAGTTATTTGTGCCTAATATTATTTAGATGTCTTCGTCTATATGAGATTTGTTTGCCTCTAACCGATTTAAGGAATGGGGTTTATATGGGAGCTATGGTTATGGTAAATTTGGACCAACCATTACTACATTTTGACGTGACATATAACCTATCGTAAAAGTTATTGTCGCCAATTTTTATGTCAATGCCAACATTTATGAGGAAGTTATGGCATTAAAAGCTATTTTCGGGAGTAGTATTTGTATGGGTGCTATGGTCAAATATGGACCGATTCCAACAAATTTGGATAAGAACATTAAGATTGAAATAAAACAAGCTTGACCAAATTTAATCTAAGTACCAACATAATAAGATTATAGATGTAGTTGTCTTTCTAATACCTACAATATCGTACGTGACAATCTTTAAAAGCTAATAACAAATTTATTATACCAATTCAAAAAAAAAAAAAACCTATCAATATTTTTTTGCAACAAATTTATTGTTTTAACCTTTTATTTTGAAACACCTGATCAAATACAAATGACATAGACAAATGATGTTTTTGCACCACGTACGTGACATTAGAATAGCATCCAAAACAAAACAAAAAATATACCGCTAATAGAACTATATATTTTGTCTTTTCTCATGGATCTTGTTCATTGTTGTTGTAACATTAATTTTAAAGTATAATTGCAATGTTACCAATACCTGAATTTAATCGACGGAAATGTGAAAATTGTTGATTGCAGTAACATAAAATGAACCAAAGTTTAAACTTTTAATTTTTGCTTATTAAAAATTGTAATAAGCAATAAGTACCATTGCATTGTAAAGTTTGAGTGTTTTTCTTTTCTACCATATTTGAAAAAAGTTTCAAGTGTTTTTATTTTTTGAGTCGTGGTTGACATTCTCATGGAAATGTCCATATTGAACTTAAGGAAACTTTTTGTTAAATTTTATGAAACTCATTTGCTTAAGCAAAGCGCGAAACAGATCGCACATTCCGTACGGAGTCAAATGTTTTTTTGACTTTTTTTTAAATGCATTTGAGAAGCTTTTTGTTAATTATTGACAGTAGCTTAAGCAAGCTTATGCATATTATAGTTGGGCCTTAAATCATTTTAAAAACTTACGAGCATTTAGGTACATACATACAGATACCAATAAGTAATGTTTTAGCTTAATATTGTTTTAGTTTTAAAACGTCTTACAGAGAAAAACAAATCAAAGAATTAAATAAATTTTACACTGCTATAAAATTGTAAACATCTGCATGTATGTATGTACAATATTTACATTTGTAATGCCTTTGGTTAAAATCCGTATCATATAGAATTGTTTAACAATATAAAAATTTCAGTGAAATCGTTTTGTTGTAATTAGCTGTTTTTTATATTATTATACTTATCATTAAATATTAAAATATAGAATAAATTTTAAAATTGAAAATTAAAAAAAAAAAAAATTCAAGTGCTGTTTAATGTAAATCAATTATTTTGTTATTAGATTAACTGAAAGATCTTAATTTTTTTCTTTAACCAATCGTATCAAACTTAAAACAGATGTGTTTATATAAAAATGATTTTTGTTTTATAATATTTTTCAAAATGTATATTCTTTCAGGCAAATTACATAAATTACATGTATTTATTAATCTTAATAGAGAAGATATTTTGAAAAATATTGTACATAACAATATTTTAAATAAAATAGTTTTTAGAATTATACTAAAGAAACATACAATTAAATAAAATAATTCAGAAAGCAAACAAATCCGTATTGTTTTATAATTATAAAATTTTAATTCATATACATACTTACATACATATTATAATTAAACACAAATCAAGCAAAGATTTTTTGCCAACAAAAAAAATAATTAAAAGAAAAAAATCATTTTTCATTCAAAATAAACGCTCTGTAAAGTGTATTTTCTTTTTTAAAGTAATTTAAGTGTAATAAAATGGAAGAATGTTGAAATGTTAAATATGTGCCTCAGGCTTATTGTAAAACAAAAACCATAAAAAATAAAAACAAACAAATTTAAATTAAAACAAAACAAACAAAAAAAAAAATATATATACATTAACTAAATAAATAAACAAAACAAATTATTCTTATATAAATATTTACTATAAATATATTCTTATATATTTATATTGATATATTAATAAAAATACAAACATTATTAAATAATAATTAAAATAATTCTTCTTTGTACAAAATTTTTTAAACCCATCAATCATACTTTACCACTTTCATACAACAAAAAAAAAAGTTCAAGCGAATAATATTTTTTTATTGTAGTAAACACTTTTAAGTTTTCTCTATAGTATAATAAGTAAAAGGTATGTTCATTAGGGAGTATTGTCATTATTTACCCATGTAATGTCAAATTAATTTATTTGGTTTTTGACGCTTGTTTTAATTTTTTCTTTATTTTCTTTTGTTTAACGTTATATGGGTTTTAAAATTGAGAACAACATTTCTAATGACTATACCTTGTACTTATTTTACCATGGTTTTCTTTTTTTCCTAAAAACTATTTTTATATGTAATTTGGAGAATATAATATGAAGTACAGTAGACGCTCACAAATTAGAACTCTCATTAATTAGAGTTTCCAGGGGCCAAACTACAGAATTTGATATCGATCGATATTTCCCTTTAAACTGTGTTATAATTTCTCTCGGTATAGAATGAAGTTATTTGCCCCCTAAATTTTATTAATTCTATCTCTGTAAAAAAATGGAGATGCTATGAAGATGTTACTCAAGTACTTAACGGTGATAGTCTTTTTTCCGACATTAAGGCCTTACTCATGTAAAACACAACGCAACGCTAAAGAATTACATTAAAAGCACAAACAATGACATACATATTTTGTTATTTTGTGGTTGCTTTCTACAGAAGTTTACATTGCGTTTTAAAATTGCAAACGCTGCATAGCTTGTGGCGCTGGAATTTTCAAACGGTAAATTAATTTCTGAAGAAAGAAACAACAAAATTACAAAATATTTATGACATTCTTTGTTCTTTCAATGTTATTCTTTGGCGTTGAGCTGCGTGTTATATGATTAGGGCCTAAGGAAAATCATCATATGGAAATCCTGTTTAATGTTTTTATATACAACCTTTACTAAAAGCGTAAAGAATTTATTAAAGTGGTGCAAAAACAGTAAATAACTTACAACTAAGCACATAGCAAGTCTATTAACAGTTTGTAACGATATCGTTGATTCAGAATTACGATAATCTAAAAAATAAACAATAATTACAGATTGCATTAAACAAAGATTGCGTGAAAATTCACAAGAACTTTAAATTATTTGCTTGAATTTTAATCTTTTATTGGCATTTTTAAAATTTTATTTTTTTTTTGTTTGAAAAATTTACTTGCGTAATTATCATATCAAGCGTACATTTTTTGTTTTTTTTTTTAATTTTTTCATCACCAATTTATATATAAAAAGATTGAGAAGGTAAGATTTATATTTTTTTGGCTCACTTAAGGGATGAGGCTGAAATAAAATTATATTTTTCAACTTTTTAAAATTTTTGTGCATTGAGCGTTATATTTGCTTCCATGGCTGTTTTAGGAATGATTTTTACTAAAAGAATAGACCACAAAAAGTGAGTAAAGGGTGTGAAAGCTTTATGGGTCGATTACGGATGGCAACACAACTTCAGTTGCATTGTCAAAAAGCAACGATACTGACATTTAAATTGGTATTAGGTACGGCAACATTGATTAGTTGCCAAAAAGTTATCGATAATGCTATTTTGACAGTTTGGCAACTAAGGTAAACGTGCTATTTATTGGATGCTATATAAGAGATATACATATACCAAAGGCTCTACCGTTTGTTGTCGCCACTCAACGCCACAAGATATGCAGAAATTCAATATGAATTTCTGTAGTAAGCAACAGCCAAATTATAAAATACTTTTAACTTTGTTTTTGCTTTCAATGTTATTTTAGGCGTTGCGTTTTACATAATTAGGGCCCTAACCCTTTCCAAAAAAAAAAATGTGATTTGTCGAGGTAATGAAAATAAATAGGCATTTGCTTGTGAGCTGATTTCATCATTATTTTCGCTAATGTCTGAAGAAATACTATCGCTATTAGGTACATATTTAGATTCATCCTTTACACTTTTTATACCATATTTCGTTTTTTTTTACAGATATACCGGGGTGTTCTGGAAATCGAAAAAGCTAAACGCAAGAATTCTGAAGTTCTTTTTAATACACTCTTAATCCAATTTTTTATAATTTTCATATAGAATTCTGCCTAATAGAGAAATTGTATTGTATTGTTTTTGTATTTCTTTTACGTCAAAAATCTTATTAAAAAAACGACTTTTGAATTCTGGCGTTTTCGATTTCCAGAACACCCCTGATAGAATAAAAAAGCCGGCAAATTTAAATTTTTATTTCAAGTTTTAAAGCGTTTAATGTATTGGAACTACTGATTATAAGTTCTAATTACGGAGCGTCTACTCTATTATCATACTTAAAATGTCTAAAAAAAATCATTAAAATGGAATTATTTAAATCAATCTTATAATACTCGAAACAAAAAATAAAATCTCCTATAATTTTTACAAGTTTTCTACTATAACAATTATCGTAGGAACACGGTGGCAACGTCCGAACGTATTGGCGTACGGCGTAGATGCATTGCCGAATTAAAACGAACAAATATTTTACACATATGTATGTAGAGTCTACATACATATGTGTCTACATTGTAGACACACAATAGCTATTTTTTACGCCGGTTGCGACCATATTGTTAAAGAAAGGGAAAAACTAAAAACTGTCCTTAGAAAATAAAAAAAAAACCCTAAGAAATTATACATATTGAAATTATACATATTTTGCATAATTTTGTACAAAATGTCGCAAAATGTTGTCTGCGTACTCCAAATCTCTTACAGCGAGAGAGCCAAAAAGAGAATTTTTTGACAGTTGGAAATTAGAGAACTTGCAAAATGTTACTAGAGAAATTTCCTCTGGTAAGATTTTGCAACTAGTTTGAACAGCTGTTTTTATATACAGTTTGAATGAAAGAGTTTACGTGTGCCAAGATAGCGTCGACGAAATAGCGTCGAATTTGGGAATTTAAAAACCGGGAAACCAAAATACCCAAATAATGGGGATTTACAGTATATGAACAAAAAGTTAGCGTCGAATTTAGGAATTTAAAAAGGGGAAGTAAAAATATATTTATATTTTTAATAAAAATACTAAAAATATTTACCACAGGCTTTTGCAGGGTATAAACTGTATATTTTCTGAAAGTAAATTTTTTTCTGGACAAAATGAGCGATGCGTGCAAAAAATATATAGTTTATACCGTGCAAAAGCCTGTGGTTCATTGCATAAATCAGTAAAGATTTTTACTGATCATTTTGGATGAACCCAGATTTCTCGGAAACTGTCCGAACGATTTTTTGCACGCATCGCTCATTTTGTCCAGAAAACTATTTACTTTCAAAAAATATATAGTTTATACCCTCCAAAAGCCTGTGGTAAAATAAATATAAATATATTTGGGCTTAAATCTAGTTTACCGACGCAGCTCCAAATAAAAAAAAAGTACCTAGGGTGATAGAAAATGGAAAAATAAGAAGAAAAAATTATAATAAGAAAGTTGGCGCAAACGCTTAGTTTTCGAGTTATGGGCGTTTTAAGTTTTTATATAAATATGTGATTTTGCAGTACATTTCCAAATGTATATGGCTAATATTGGTATCATTGCAAAGCGTTTCACTAGATCTTTCTGGACATACAGAATTTATTTTAATATTTTTAGTTTATTAAGAAGTGGGACGAGTTTGCAAAATACAATGTAATGTATGTATATACTACATACTAATTTATTTAAGAATTTTAATTAAAATACAAGTAAAACCTTCTTTATGTTTATGTTATACTAATGAGGAGAGAATCCTTGCCCATGGGCAAAGGCCGTCTATGCAGAGAATCTTTAGTTAGCGAAGCCGGTATTAGTTATACCATAGGGGAGAAAATATTTGCGCCCGGCCGAAGGCCGGCTATGCAAGTAAGCTTTAGTAAGCGAAACCGGTGTTTATTATACCATAGAGAAGAACATCCTTGCGTCCGGCCAAAGGCTGGCTATGCAATGAATTTTTTTTGCGATGCTAGTGTTTGTTATTTTATAAAATTTGTATTACACTTTTATTTAAATAAACTACATTCTTTCCTAGTGCACTTCCGTAACATTTCGACGTAAAATGAAAAAAACTGTAATGTGATCTAAAGAGTTTAATATTTTGAAATAAATTATGTATATCCAGAAAAATCTGTTCAAGAGCTTTAAAATGATACCAATATTGGCCACATACGTTTAGAATTGTAGTGGAAAATCACATATTTATGTGAAAACTTTAAACGTCCATAACTCGAAAACTAAGCGTTTGCGCCAACTTTTTTATTTAATTTTTTCTTCTTATTTTTTCATTTTCCATCACCCTGTGTATTTTTTTTTATTTGGAGCTGCGTCGGTAAACTAGATTTGTTCCTATATTTGTACTTCCCTATTTTAAATTCCTAAATTCGACGCTAACTTTTTGTTTATACTGCAAATACCCATTATTTGGGTATTTTGGTTTCCCGGTTTTTAAATTCCCAAATTGGACGCTATTTCTTCAATGCTATCTTGGCTCTCGTTTGTTATTTCAATTGTTTACACACCGATCAGCTGTTTTCTTGCAAGATTTCACTGGATACTGTCTTTTTGAGATATTCTCAGCCGAAAGAGTAAAATTTGTCTTACTCTCCCAAAAAAATTTACTGAGTATTTGCTACTGGAAAAGTACGCAGACAGACCTATTATGGAGAGTTGTCATTATTTACTCATGTGATGTCAACGAAATATTACTCAATTGCAAATATTTAAATTTCAACATATTTTGCACTTTTTAGATATTGCAAACTTTTTTTTTTTATATAAAACTATATTTTATTCAATATATTGTCTATTTGAAACTGATTTTTCGTTAAAATTTGGCATCAAAAAATTTTTAAATTAAGAAATTTTTCAAAGAATAAATTTTTTTTCTTATTTTCTTTTGTTTGCCATTACATGGGTTTTAAAATTAAGAACCAAATTTCTAATGACTATACCTTGTACTTATTCTGCCATGGTTTTCATTAGCTAAAACAAACAGACAGTAAAACTACCAAATAAAAAAAATATTTTTGTGTTTTCAAATTGAATTTTTGTAAAAAAATAAAAGGAAAAAAAAAAATAAAAGTTGCAATAAATCTTGGAATTTTCCAATACACATAAGTTTTAAAACAAAATTCATTCTTTAACTTCAGAAAAAAATCGTAAAGCCGATAATTAAATCGTCGGCAGTAACTACAAATTCTCTCTCAATTCTTTATTATTATTATGTTCTTATTTTTCTTTGTGCTGGTTCACACTCTTCAAGTCTGAGCCGTAAAGTCTTGAGTTTTTAGAAGAGAGAGAGAGAGAGAGAGAGAGAGGAAAATAAATGGCATTCTCTTTTCTCTCCTAAAAGCTCAAGACTTGACGGCTAAAACTTGAACAGTGTGAACCAGCCCGTTGTCAGCAACATTTATGAAATTTTATAAAAGTATGGTAGCATTGTAAAATACACTTTCACACGATATGTATTAAGCAGTGTACTTGTCAAATTTTTAAAAGCATGTTAAAGAAAATCTAGTTGCTTCTGTAAATGTAAGCTCAAATTTCAGTGGAACATTTTTCAATTAGAGCCTGTTCTATTTTGAACTGCCAAACCATCTGATATCAGCTGTTTTGCACGTCATTTGTTTGTGACGGCAAATATACATTAAAATCTATGTATTTATTTATAGATAGGTATTCTTTAAAAATCTACATTTTTAATTAACTGCAATACAACTAAAAGTGAATAAAAATATAAATAAGTATATAATTTGCTGTTATGAACGCTTTTAGTTTAATCCAAAAACTAACGCGTGTAAGAAAAAATAAAACCCTTCTTATTAATTTTGACAGACATTTGCAATTAGATATGGATTTTGCATCTGACAAAGCCACTGCAACATACATAAAGTGTAAAAGTGCCTTAGAGAATATGTGCCTATATCGTCGCTGTTTTAAGTAACCGACGTAAATAACATTTAACGAATATTACAGGAGAGCACTTAATGTTTTTTGTCTAGCCAAAATATGAATGAAATTGGGTTTATGCATTATTTTTTATGTAGTATAACATCTTTTGTTATGTTTTTAATAAAGAAAAAGACAAATATTTTTATTTTTTGAACTGAAAAATGGCGTTTAAAGTTATCCAGCCAAGCGAAGTATTTTGAAGTATAGGATGATCGCTCGTGAGTTTTATTGTGCCAGGTTGTATAACACTTAAGTAAAATTCCGCACCGAGAAGAATATCAATTTTTCATTGCGTGTTAAAATTGGGATCTGCTGAGTGAACTTCCTGTGGAATTTTCCAATTAGAAACATCCAAACTATGATTTGGCTGTACAGGTATAATTATTGGTAAAACAAAGGCTTCCAAGTTAGAAAATTCATAATTACGAGATATCATTTTCATATTAACGCGATAATATGCCTTTTTAATTGTTGTTAATAGAGTTAGAAAAGAACAGCCATTTTATTAAAACTTCAAATTATACAATGACATATGATAGTGATATAAACTTACTGACTACTTTGTATAAATAGGTTATTCAAGTATTCACAACATTCCACCTGAATAAATTATTTATACATTTAAATATAATATATATAAAAAAAAATTATCCTAAACCAGATCTACTAGCTAACATATTAAGCTTATCGGCACTAATAGCCTTAGTGAGAATGTCAGCCACCATGTAGTTGGTATCCACGTATTTCAAAAGAATCTCCTTGTTATCCAACTTCTCCTTAACAAATTTAACTTTGAGATCAACATGTTTAGTTCTATTAGAGAACGAGTTGTTTTGCGCTATAAGAATTGCGCCTTTGTTGTCACAGTGTAGTATCATCGGCTCTTGAGGGCCCTGGATGAGTTCACGCTGTAATCGTTGTAACCATATGCACTCTTGCATTGCTGAAACCATTGCCATATACTCTGCCTCAGTTGAGGACAGTGCTACAGTACGCTGGCGCCTAGTACAACATGAAATTGCACCATTTTGCAATGTAAAAATATAACCAGTGGTGGACCGCCTATCGTCAAC
Organism: Pollenia amentaria; assembly: GCA_943735925.1. Classification (NCBI taxonomy): domain Eukaryota; kingdom Metazoa; phylum Arthropoda; class Insecta; order Diptera; family Polleniidae; genus Pollenia; species Pollenia amentaria. The sequence goes on from OX031006.1 coordinate 90,166,265, forward strand.
GTTGCCTGCCCAGTCTGCGTCACAATAAACAATTAAGTTATTTGGTTCACATACATACATACGTTAGGCCCTTGTTGATAGTACCTTGGAGATACCTCATTACCCTTTTCACTGCGGACCAATGAGTTTTACCAGGATTTGCGTTAAAACGACATAACAAATTTACGTTATAGCTAATATCAGGGCGAGTTATTTGAGCTGCGAACAAAAGACATCCCACAGCTTGCATATAGGGTACCTTCGCCATTTCTTGTTTTTCATGCTCGTCGGTAGGACACATTTCCGATGTTAATTTTTGACCAACAATCGATACCGGCTTACATTCACTCATTGAAAAACGATTTAACACATCCTCGATGTATTTGCTCTGATCAAGTTTGATTGTGCCTCTTTGATCATCACGCGTGATTCTAACGCCCAAAACAGAAAACGCTTCGCCTAGATCTTTCATTTTGAAGTTCGTGGCTAAATCAAGTTTCAGTTGATTGATCATATTCATGTCGTTGCAAAATACCAAAACGTCGTCTACATAAATGGCTACATAAAGTATAATTTCACCATTGATGCAATAGTAGACACATTGGTCGACTTCACTACGTTGCAAACCAAACTTTAAAAGAACTTCGTTTAGTTTCTTGTTCCATACCCGGCTGGACTGCTTTAAGCCATAAAGAGATTTTTCGACGCTGCCATCGTCGAAACCTTCGGGTTATAAAAATCTGCTCCTCTAGTTCACCATTAAAAAACGCTGTTACCGCATCAAGTTGATGTACTATTAATTTGTGTTTTGATGCCAGAGCAAATAAAAATCGTAGTGATGTATAACGCACTACAGGAGCGAACGTCTCTTCGTAGTCAATGCCCTTTTGTTGACTGCAGCCCTTTACGACCAACCTTGTCTTATGACATACTTCATCGCCATTTGCATCAACTTTGGTCTTGTAGACCCATTTACACTTGATGGCCTTTTTTCCTCTTGGCAATTCAGTCAGGCACCAGGTATTGTTTGCTGATAACGATTCCATTTCAGAAATCATTGCCGCTTTCCATAAATCGGCTGGTGATGAAAAAATCGCCTCATCAAACGTTTCGGGGACACCACGTTGATCTTGTTGAACACATAAATTGTATCTGCGTCGAGGCTTATTCGCAATACGTTCTGAACGGCGGGTTGTACCGTTTTGATTTTCAATTGCCTTGTTGATTTGGCAATCACTGCCGATGTTATCATCACTGTTGCCATCGCTGTCGTTGTTGTCATCATCGTTGCTACCATATGCGTCTTCATACTCTTCACTGTCGAAGCCAAGAAAATCTTCTCCTTCACCAGTTGACAATTCTACGTCACTTTCCTCCACTGAATTGGCAACTTCATCTTCAACGCCAATGTCAACCACGGTAGAATTTCGATTATTAATAATATTCTGATTGACACATACCTTGTTTTTGTTGTTCTCAATAAAAACGACATCACGGCTGATGCTGATGTTGTGAGTAATCGGATCTTGTAGCCTATACGCCTTATTTTCGATGCTATACCCCATCAGAACGCATTCCGTTGACTTCGCATCCAATTTATTACATTTCTGTTTCGGTATATGCACGAATGCCTTGCTGCCGAAAACACGTAAATGTTTCAAATTGGGTTTTCTATCCGACCACATTTCCTCTGGACAGCTTTCATTACCTCGGCACGGCACAAGATTTATTAAATATGCTGATGTCATAGCCGCTTCAGCCCAATACATATCATCTAAGCCTGCATCCAACAGCATACACCTCACACGTTCCATGATTGTGCGATTGATGCGTTCAGCAACGCCATTCTGTTCTGGCGTGTATGGCGTTGTTTTCTGATGCTGTATACAATCCGACAAATACTTTTTAAATTGATTACCAGTATATTCAGTGCCATTATCGGTACGCAAAATTTTTATTTTTGCATCACATTGTTTTTCGGCAAAAATTTTAAAACGTTGAAATTCTCCGAAAACATCAGATTTACGTTTTATTGGCACCACAAATACTTTACGTGAGTAGTCGTCGACGAAAGTTAAAAGAAAACGATTACCAGAAAAAGATTATGTTGGTAGGGGACCCATTACGTCCGAATGCACAATATGTAACAAACCATCTGCACGATGACCAGGCTCCTTAAATGATGCTCGTGTTTGCTTACCTTTTATACAAACAACACATTTTTCATTTACGGCGCCACCACCACATCGTATACCATTTGATGCACCGACCACCTTTTTCATATTACCAGCACGAATATGTGCAAGTCGCCTGTGCCATAATTCAAAATCGCCTGCAGCCATCATTGCGTTTTCGCTTTTGTTTATATGCATAACACAATGCAATTTGTATAAGTTGTCAAAAGCTTTAGCTGCTGTTTCTAACAATTCACCACGATCATTAAAAATTTTGCAACTATCATTTTCGAAAATCACTTTGTTGCCTTTTAATGTCATCTGCCGTACAGAAAGCAAATTAACCGCCATTTCAGGAACATATTCAACATCTTTTAAAAATGCGTTTGTCTCTTTCTCGCCTGACTGCAACACAACACTAACATCGCCTGCACACTCAATAGCCATTTTTTCATTGTTTGCTATTACCACATGTTTATCAACCATTGGCTTTGTGTTTCGCAAAATTTTTTTGGATTTGTCATGTGCGACGTCGCCCCTGAGTCAATGAACCACTCATGGATGTTGTTTTCTGCAGCAAGTAAAGCTGATGATGATGAAAACAACGATGCAGCTAACGACGATTTCTCTACTGTATGCTTCTTCTTGGTTGCATTTGACTTTGCCTTTTGTGTACAATTTTTGGCAATATGCCCTTCTTGTTTGCATGCATAGCATTTTATGGACTTACGTGGGATAAATTTCTTATTAGAAACCAAAGCCTTTTCCTCCACCCTTGATGAATCAAACTTCACATCCTGTAGAAGCAAATTTTTCACCATGTCCACGCTTAATTTTGCCTTCGAATTTTCGACCGCCATTACAAGGGATACGAATTCCTCTGGCAATCCAATTCCTGTACACTTTGGAAGTCAGATAATTTTAGTTGAACCAAACGCTTTAGGAGTTCCACCTTTCTGGTTAAACCAGTATCTTCAAAGGCATTCAACAATGCGTCCCAAGCCTCTTTTGCAGTGTTCGCCGTCGCAATATGAGCAAAATTGGCTGGCTCTATCATCAGAGTAATCTCGGCAAGTGCACGTTCGTTCTCAACATCATTAGCATTGGGAGGATTAGCTACCCCAATTACCACAATATGCCAACAACCTTTCATCACCAAATACGATTTTGCATGGCGTTTCCATACGTCGAAATTTTCACGTCCACGCAATTTTTCAAATGGAAATGACAAATTATTTGAAGCCATTGTTGTACTTAACGATTTCCGGGAGAAATTTCAATAAAAGCACGAACAATACAATTACATCTAATTAATTTACTCTAAAACTTAATTATCGCTTTGAAATTTAACCAAAATGTTTTAAAAAATTCTCGCGCGTCTTGCGGCCCATAACATGTTGTTAATAGAGTTAGAAAAGAACAGCCATTTTATTAAAACTTCAAATTATACAATGACATATGATAGTGATATAAACTTACTGACTACTTTGTATAAATAGGTTATTCAAGTATTCACAACATTAATCCTTACAACTCCTTACAAAGGACAATGCGGTCTCTGTTGCCAGATGGCACCCCCACATTAAGCCCCGTTCCACACGATAAAAAAAATAGTGCCCGACCACACGCGCAAACAAAATCTAAGTTTACACTAGTCAGACACCAACAGCCATTAATGCGCGTTTCAAGTTCCTAACCACTAGTGGGGTAACTTGATAACTTCAAGGTGTCCTAATGCTTTGGATTAAATCTCCAAAATCTGAAGGATGCGTGTGTGTTTTAGAAGGCTATTAAGAGTCCCTTACTACTGGTGGGATGAAACTTAAAATATGTAACAAACTGGGGTCAACAAAATGTTAATTGACAAAAGGTTTTAGTTGTGATCAATTCGAACATATAAATTGGAACTGGCTCCAAATTCCCTAACTCGGCCGGTACAAATAATTGCCCTCGGCCACTAGTGCTCACTCTTTAAGCTAACCCATTATATAATACACAACCTTGCACACCCCCTTCATCTAATCTATTCCGAAAGTCCTGAATTGTTGTATCCCTTGTCTGCGCCACCTGTATGCAAAGATCGATTTGGTCCCCACGTGGGGAATTAGTTCGCCCTTACGATGTCTGTCCGTGTAGTCATAATTTGTTAACTGGTATGTCCTCCTAACAGCGGCTTCAGCTCTAAGCTTTGACACCTAGATTTGGCCTCGGTCGTGCATCTTTAGTAGTATCTGCAATGCGTCAGTTTGCAGTTCCGTTTCGTAATGTAGTTTATACACCGCCAGCACTGGTCCATTGATCAAACTATCCTTTAATGTTAGAAAGGCTTCCTTACTCGTACAGGGAAAAAGCTTCCTTCTATTCAAGCCCGTTAACGGTCTCACAATGTTTTTTTTCGTATTTTTTTCACAATAAATTTTGTATATAAATTTCGCAACTTAATTAGTTATTTAAAAAGTTTACTGTTTGTTAAAATGGAATAGATATTTGTTGAGGATCAATTTATTTTAAATATTACTTTTCTTTGTTAAAAGTTTGCTTAATAACTTTATTTTATAAATACCAACTATTTAAAAATTGAAACAAACTTATTTCTAAGATTGTATGTGTTTATAAATTTCAAAATAAAATCTCTGTTATTATTTTTTCTTTTCTCAATAATTCAAATAATACTTTCTCTATTAGTTGATTCGTATTTCAATAGTAAATTTAACGTCCGGTACTTGAAATAAGCCTAGACAACGAACTTTACTTCTTAATGTCAGAATGCTAATTGAAATTGTGGCTCCTCTTGCACAGGGTCTCCACCTGAGATAAGATATAAGATTTGTATATCAGCAAACGTCAAATTCAATCGCAGAGAATATTATATTACGTGTGGACTCTCAAATAGTGTTTGTATTAATATTATAATAAATGTTATGAGACAGTTGTTATGAGAAATCTTATAACAACTATCTTATAAGATGAGCTGTCAAAAATACACATACATACATACATATAAATTAATAATAAGACGCTATCATTAAAATGTTTAATTTTTTAAGTGAAAATAGTTGAATTCTTGTGATAAGTGCTTAAAAAACAATATTAAACACTAAAAACAGAAACAAAACTAAAAAAAGAATCAAAAACGACACAAGTTTACTGTACGAAAATCAGTAAATTATGAAATCTTATAAGATACATGTTCCCCCTGTTTAAGATTAATGGCGATTCCTTTTCTGAGAAAAATGTTGCATAAATGGTACATGCTCTACACAAAAGAGATAGAGCATGTACCATTTATGCAACATATTTCTCAGAAAAGAAATCGCCATAAGATTAACATGAAGAAATGTGCTCTCTCATTCTGCCGACGTTATCTCACATATTATATCAGATATTATTTCACATGGAGACCCTGTGTTATAGCAGTTCTAACTGCCGTATTCATAAAAAATAAAATAGATTTCAAACGTATTTTAAAAGTAAATTTCCATACAAATGTTTCTTAAAACAGATTTCATATCCATTTTAGTTTTTTATGAATACGGCAGTAAACGTTTACATTATCATAGTTGTAAAAATAAGTAGTATATATGGGGTAAGTAATACCACAGTGTTGTATTTAAAATCTACGTTAAATTCCGTTAAGTTTAAAAATGTACAGGGATGTATATAAATAATTCAAATGATCAGTGTAGGGATGTATTCCAAAGAAACGTTAAGTTTACATGACACTAATAGAAATTATATAAAATATATTTGAGCTCGAGGTCCTTTTTAATTATTTTTATTGTATAATAATTTATTAAATTTTGCCGATATTTTGTTTTTCATTGAAAAACATCTTCTGGGCTATAATCTAGAAATGATTGTCTTGGTTTGTATGCTTCCTTTAATGTTGAAATTAGTGTGCCTATATCCGTTGGGACTTGTATTTGTCGAATTCTGTTCTGTACCTTAGTTGTTATTTTTGTTTTATATACAAAATTGAAAAATGAATTATGTTTACTATCAGGAAATGTGTAGCGAAGTATTTCTAAATTTGATAACAATGAATTAAGTTCTTCCTTTGTTCTGTTAAAAATAGGTAAACATTTTATAACTGATGCTAGTTCCGTAGTATTTAGACTTTCATTCGGCATTTTAACTAATTTGTCTTTTTTTGATTTTAATGCTACACAACTACTACCTTGTTCTAATTTGTCTTTGTGAAGTCTCAACACTGCTAGTGCTTTTCTAGTTCTTGTCTCCTTTACTGTATAGTTTCAGCTGTGTATCCCTTACCTAATGATTTTTTTGCGTTGGATACTAAAATGAATACTTTCTCATATATTTTTTCCATTTGAGATAAAAATGGAAATATTAATAAAGTGTAAATAATAAAGGAATTATTTGAAATTAATTTTTCTATATATTTATATTTTTCAAGAAGATATTGGGAATTATTTCTTTTTCATAAGCAACTTTATTATATTCAACATTTTTTATTTTTCGAATTTATTCTATGAGTTAAATTTCAGTTATGTATTTTATAAAGCTTTTTGTAATAGCTCTATTCCTTAAATTTGTTTTAGAAATAACTTTATACACTACCAGAATAAAAAAGTAGCTTATGAAAAAGAAATAATTCCCAATATCTATTTGTTAAAATAGTTGAGTTAAATACATTCAATTTATAAAGTATCACTATCCAGTGTGACACAAAGAATGCTGACGAAGGCCGTAGCGGGCCAGAAAATGCATTACATTCTGCTAGTGTCTAATAAATGTAAATTTTTCTGTACATAAATATACTTCATTGCTATCCAACGGAAAGCTAAGGTAAAATGTAACAGGAAAATACAATATAATAGTCTGGTAGTGTATAAAGTCATTCCTAAAAAAAAAAAAAAATTAAGGAATAGAGCTATTACAAAAAAGCTTTATAAAATACATAACTGAAATTTAACTCATAGAATAAATTCGAAAAATAAAAAATGTTGAATATTTTTCAAGAAAAATAAGTACAATCTTTTTATTTATTTATTTTTTTTATAGCGTATTAATGTTTACTATCTCCTGCGTCACAATATTTTCTTATCATCCGAACTGTCTCCTCTTCTCTACTCCATCTTTCTAATAAGTCCTCCGTCGTTGGTTTACGGTTCATACCTACATATGTTTTCCCAAAATTCTGTGTACAACGCTAATTTTTCTTCTAAGCTTAAATTTTTTCTTTCTTTAATTGTGAATTCTATAGGGCTTTTAGGTTTTATAGTTTTTCTTTTTTTGTCCATTATTATTTACTGTTTTGTTAAAAAAAATTTTAATAATACTGTTAAGGCCGTGTCAGATACAACTTTGTCGCTTTGCGTGACGTTTCTACCTTTGGCAGAAAAACGCAAAGCAAAAAGACACAATGAAAACTTTGACAACACTCAAGCATTGCTTTTTTTCTTATAAAAGCGGTTGGCAATTTGTACATTTAATTATTTGTTATGAAAATAAAAGTTAAAAATTTAATTGGACGGTTTTTTGGAATTGAATTTGGCAAAAAAAATTAAAACATCGAAGAAAATTATACCAGCCAATTGTCAAAGCGCGCAAAAAGATGAGAGTTGGCTAACTTTTTGCTTCGCTCCGCTTTGAAAGTACTTTATGTGACATGTTTCGTATAAGTATGTATATTTTATCTTAGATGTCAAAGCGAATCGGTAACGCAACGCGAAGCAAAAGTTTTATCTGACATGGCCTTTACGGGAATTCGCCCGAGCGCCCAGTTTTCACGAGATTGTAAACAACAAATACAAGTTTTGGTAAATTCAGTTTTTATTGCATTTGTATGTTGAAATTCCTAAGTAAATTTTAGTTTTATAAATAAATACAAATTATGTGGTGAATGAAAATACATACTTTTTAGTATGAAAACAAAGCACGACAAGTAGGTTTGTAACTGTGTTATAAACAGAGAAGACAAAAAAAAGCAAAAAACAAAGTGCTTACAGCAAAAAAAATATATAAAAAAGCACAAAAATTTAGAAAAAAGCAGCAAAAAAAGCATTTTTATTTTTTTAATATATACATTTAAATATAAAAAATTACAGTTATTCTATTTCTTCAGACTCGTGAAAACAGTTACAATAACCAATCATGTGGGCTTTTATATTTGTAAACGTAATTTTTCTTCGTCTTTCTGTTAAAAGTGAATTGTATAAGTAAAAACTTCTTTCCACGTCAACGGATGTTGTTGGAGCAAATTTATATTTCAAAATTTCATTTCGTCATCAGGTTTAGCACCAGTTTGAAGAATGTTGTTTATTTTTAAAATTTGTTTGAACCCCGGATTTCTTTGAAATACATACTGCACTAAATTTCTTCATATACATATATTTTTTTCATGTAGATTCTCAAGAGCTTCTCGTACATTTGACACAATATTTACACTTTCGTGAATAGCTAACCCAACTGTTTGTAGCTTTTTTATAGAAGACACAATAATTGAAAAATTGTTTTTGATAAACGCAAGTTGGGAACTTAATCCGGGCAAGTTATATATTTCCTTGCCGTGCGCGATCATATCTGAGTCTTCACTTTTCAGTTAAGAAAAGTAACTTTATCAAGGTATTCTGCATAATGCATTGTGGCTTCTATCCAAGTACCCCAACGTGTTGGGCATAGGAACGGTGGAAGAGCCAAATTGGGATTTATTTGTAAAAATAACTGCTTTCTACGGGGAGCCTATGGAAATTAAAATTTTAGTTTGTATGTGTGTAAATACGAGTTATTGAAAAATTAACTTAACAAAAACGTATTTGGTACAAGATATTAATTTATTTACATGCTGAAACTCTAAGCGTATGAAGTCAGCAACACGATGAAGTCCATGAGCAAAACCTGTCAAATGTATCATTTTAGGATACATTATCCTAAGGGACAAAATTCCACTTAACACGTATGCCGCTGCATCAGTTACCATTAGCAATATTTTGTCGTATTGAATGCCTAGATTAAATTAAAAAAAACATAAAAATATAAAAAAAAATTATGAATCAAATATTCACTTACCATCTGGCCATAAAATTTGTAATGAATCGTTGAAGAAAGTTGCAATAGAAGCCCCATTTGCATTTTCGAGAACACCCATGTACAATAAAAAAGGTTTATTTCCAACATCGTCATTTAAAATACCAAATATAAAGTTGGCCACATATCTTTGTTCACTGTCTGTTGTTTCAACAACAGAAATCCATTTATATTTACCTTTAGCCTTTTCACGAATTTTTCCCAAAGCTTCCGTATACATTTGAGGTACGTATTTACCTCGAATAGAACTTTCGCTTGGAACTGACAAATTGGCGTACTTTTGAAAGATCTTTTTGAAACTGGGATGGCTTACTTTTTTACTGGTATATTGGTCTCCTACAAAAATTTACATATATCTTCGTGAAATGTATTAGCAGTAATAGTAACAGGAAATTCCGTTATAAGTTTTTGTGGACGATTTTCTTGGCAAGCAGCTAATTTGTGTTTTTTGTACTAAAATGTTGCTCCACATTGCACTTTTTTTCGCTATTAATTTTACTCGACACATTACAAAAAAGCCAATCTTTTTCAACTTTAAAAACTTCAGGATACAATTTTACCATTTTTAGCAAAAATAACATATTTGACTTTTCTTTCGGCATTTTTTTTTATTATTTTTTCGTTCATAACGGCCGGTTTAATTATTTTGTTTTAAACTCAAATAAGTTACATGGCTGTTTTTTTTTGGGATGGTAAGTTTATTAATTTTAGTTGTAATAAAGCGCCCAAAAACGTTGAGTCCACAACTAACATATTTATGTTTTAACCCAAAAAAAAGTTGTCAATTATTTTTTTTTCTCATGTTTTCTCAAAAAAATATTTTTTACGTAAAAATTATGTTAAAAAAGCTATTTTAGAGCAAAAACATAGGGAAAAAGCAAAATAAGCACCCTAATAACAAAAACAGCAAAAAAAGCAAAAATGGGCAAAAACAGCAAAAAAGAAGCAAAACAGCAAAAAAAGCAAATTTGTCTTCTCTGGTTATAAATTATGTTTTTAAACAAAAAAGGTTTTAACAATGTGAGTTGAATTCTAATTTCACGACTACCAATCACTTTGCTTAACTATTTGAATATGTTTTCTTTACGACTTTAAATAGCTTTTTTATACAATTACAAAAGAAAAAATGTGCGCTTTTTCGAGGCTTGAGATTTTTTACATGTTTTTTAGTTTTTGACAGATTGAGATCGCAATGTCTCGATAAATAAGTAACCGAATGAAAATTGAATAAGTAACTAAACGATAGTGGCGCTAACAAATACCTAATTTTAATGTAATTATTTATGTGTTTTGAATTTCTAATAATAAATGATAATAAAATGCAAAGAAATATAAGTAAAAGTATTGCGGGGTCGAAAGGGTTAAATATAAGTACAATTTTCTTATTTTTCTGACCATTATAAAATATTATTTGTTGTGAATTTACTCTAGGACCTACTGTATTTTAGTTACTATTATATTTGTGTTTTATTTGTTTTATCTCTATTATTTCTTCTTTCCTTGTTGCCAGTGTCAATTATTATATAATATGGCTAATTCCTTTCTTTTCTGAAATTTTTTCCCGGCGCGTTTTTTTTTGTTTGCTTCGTTTCGGGGTTAGTGTAACCTGTTATTGTTTTTGCCTTTGGGCCTGCTGTCGATGGCAATGGTTTATAGACCGTATATACAGTGTCCCTGGTGCTGGAGAGTTTTGGTACGTATTCTTCTTCTTACTCTTTTTTTGCGTGGGTTTGTCCTCTTGAGTTTGTCCTCCAGGTATTTTTTCCCAATAATGGAAAATTTTATTTATTTCGTCTTCCATGCGTTTTTGTATAATGTACTTGATGTCCACAGGATCTTATCTTGGCGCGAGTTGGTAGGATGTAAAAATTTTCTATGTTTTGTAAACTTTCTGGGCTCGAGCTTGTAGAATCGCCGTGTAATATATTAAGACTTTAAGTTTTTTATTTTTTTCTTGGACTACAGTTATTTATTTATTTATGGACTACAATTATATATATCTTCCCTAGAGCCCAATGTATATTTATACAGCTGTAGGCTACCAGCTTGAACTTAGGCGTTCAAAAGAACTGCCAGAAAAAATTTGAGGATCCTTGAAATAAAACAAGGCTGATATAGCCGGTTCACGTTATAAATAATTTTTTGCCTTTATTACTCTTTTGATCTACTTATATACTACCTATGAGAACTTAACTTAACATTCTCTACCTATTCGAATTATTATGAAAATATATCCATCGCTTTCGATACCACGGAGGTATCAAGAATTTCTCTTTGCATAATTATTTTGACCAATAAGACTATATGGGTTTGGAATGTACTCAATTATGTTTGTCACTCACATGCATATATTCTGGTTAATCAGCAATTATATTTTTTTATATTTATTAGCATGCATTTGTATCATGCTATTGGCATTGACTTACATTTAAATATATGTACGTAAGTGAATGGGACAAGTGTTGTAATCAGTGTCGGGTAAAATACATGGTTTGCGGTACTTAAAATACAAAATACTTGCTGGTCATGTTTTAAAATGCAAAATACTTTCAGGTTATGTATTTAAAATATAAAATTCTTACACATCTGTATGTATTTAAAATACAAAATACTTCCATTTATTGTACGTATTTCAAATACAAAATACTTCCACGTCATGTACATGTTTGTATTCAAAATACGAAATCCACCATTTTTATTCAAACCAAAAAATACATTAGATAAAACTAATTAACAAAACAAATGTCTTAAATTGTTTCCATTTAACCGATTAAAGCTTTTCTAACAGACATTAAAGTCGGCAAAAGTTTTCCGTTATAACAGTTGTTACCCTGAAGGTAATCTAAAGCAGTGGCAATAGGTTTCAAAACTACAATGAATTCCTCTAAATATTCCAGTTCTATAGCCGCGAAAGTGCTCACCTTACTTAACTTACCAAATAATTCATTTAATTTAGATTTACTTTTCATAAGTTGTGCTATAGAATCATACATAGAGTTCTGTGAATACTTGGTAGTAACACAATTGTGAGCCGCCGCGCCGGTACTTGAACCGTGACTCCTATAAGTTTTTGATTTGTTAATAATTTGAGCCGACGGCACTTGAACCGTGACTCTTTATTTTAATCAAAATGAAAGAAAAGATCTTTTGTTTGATTGTCAATCTTATTCTGACGGATGACTGTGAAAGTAGCTTGTTCAGTAAAGTGGATACTAGAAGCCTTGTGTTATCGTATCTACTGCTGATAAGTTACCAGGCAGTAGTATAATTGGTTCCTACTGCAGGTAAATGTTTGATTAGATTTCTGGGTTCTCCTTGTAACGATGTTATAAAATAGTGCATTTTCTTTGTTTCGCTTATGGGTGTGTTGTGGACAAGCTCGGAGAAGATATCCTTGAATTCCATCCATCGTTGGTAATTTCCATCAAAAATTGGCAATTTTATTTTTGGGAGAATTACCTCGATGAGGAGGGATAGATGGATCCGAATGCATGTGTTTTTGAAGCTCAATCATGGCTGCTTCTGCCCTTTCTTCAAGCTGATAAAATATTTGAATTTTGTAATCTTCTAATTGATCATCGTCTGTTAATTCCCATAAAGCTGCATTGTTGTTTGCTAAATCTACCATGTATTTTTCGATGATACTTGCTTTAATATTGTAACAAGATGGATGATGTTCATCTATATTTCGGATTAGTGCCTTCATTAAAGCTCGCTGATTCCGAAGGATTTTTCGCATTTCGGGTGATATCTGGGGCTGATTGAACATTGGCCGTTGATGTTCTCTGGACGTATGAGCTTCGTCACCTAGTTTCAGCGGCTGCATTGCTCCTTGCTCGAACAATTTCGTATGTTTGACTATTATTTGCGTGATTCTGTTGTAGTAGTCTGTCACCAGGTAGTCGTCATAGAGGGGCTTGTCCTTTATTGCTGTAATCATCTTATCATTTTTCTGGAACTCCTCCGCTGGTTCTACCGATATATCCAGTCTTTTGGAGAAATATTCAGGATTTTTGCGATCCTTGGGACCCTCTGCAAAATTCCTTGCCAGTGTCTCAATTTGATTGCCCAATTGAAGCTGTTTGCGCACCAACTCTTCAAATTCCATTTTCCGTAATTTTGGTCGCAAAACTGACACTCAAAGATCGTGGTAACCAAATGTTTAAATTTGCTGAATGAAGAATGTTGCGTGCTTCTGAATTGATCCTGTGCCAATTTACAGGACTGTGGTGCTCACCAAATGTTTGAGTTTGGTGAATGGAAGCTGTTGCGTGCTTCTGAATTGATCCTGTGCCAAGTAACAGGCCTGTTGTGGTCAGCAATTGACAATCACGTCGGGGTCACCAAATGTTAATACTTGTTAGTAACACAATTGTGAGCCGCCGGTACTTGAACCGTGACTCTTTATTTTAATCAAAATGAAAGAAAAGATCTTTTGTTTGATTGTCAATCTTATTCTGACGCCTTTCTGTACGTTTGTTCCTGTTAAAATACTTTAGTTTTACTAATTGAATCATCAAAAAGTGTTTTGTAATAAATGTTAAAGATTATTATTATAAAATAATGTGTGATAAGCAATAATGAATAACAACATTGAACTTGATAAAAATGTTTGATTATGTTTAGTAAGCAAGAAAGCAAAGGTACATTCAACTTGAATTAATAGCAAATAAATAAAAATAAAATAAGTCACAAAAAACAAAAAATTGAAAATAAATAAAATATGAAGTTAACAACTAATGTGTTGACGTAAGTGTCAACAAGTTCCATCTTGTGGGGTAAGGATATACATATTACCTGATGACCAAATAATGAATTCTACTAACGTGTGAGTTTTTTATATGATTACTCATATCTGTAGTGGTCAAAAGACTTAATGTGTGGCTGGCACATCTGATGTGTCTGGGCAAATATGGCTGTCTAATTTCATCATCTGATGTAGTTCCTGGTATCAGACCGTCTTCATATAAAAGACCAGAAGCAAATGTTGTCCCTATCGTAGCGTCAACAGTATCTAAAATGTATAATTATTTAATTATTTTACATGAACTATTTTTATGCTTACATATGTATGTGCTTGGCTGTACTACAATTATACTTGTTACTTTCAACATCACCATAAAAATCGGGCACGTAATCCGTAAAACCGAATTCCTTGAAGGCCTTAACGAAGTTTGACTCCCTTTCCTCTCTGTTTACTCCAGGTAGATTTTGTATTTGTTTCGTATCAGCAAGTAGTAACTTCATGACTAAATGATGATTCGGATCCAAAGGTGATTGGGTTATGAAAGTCGAACGATAATTCGCTTCCTTCCACCATTCCGTCTTGGTTTTTTTGGAGATCCTCGAAAAATCATATGCATCTAATTTCACAACTTGGTAACCACGTTCTCCTGGCGAAGTTAAAGTGGAGGTACTTCCGGGTATTCTTCTGCAAATAGATTGCGAGATTAATCCAGTGGTCGATCGTGAATTTCCAACTTGGAAAGACTCTGAGAATATCTTCGATTGATTTGTTTTGGAAGGTATTGGACGAAGGCACATATACAGGAATTATTGGAATAGGTGCAGTCATGGACGATATGGCCATGATTTCCGTGGTGCGCGATGATGAGGATGGCCCCATAAAATTTTCGGCATAATTGTTTGTGATCCATGATGTTTCTATAGTCTTCTCCAACTTCAAATATATCGTGGACCATTCGACTTCTATCTTTTGGGATATTAAAGTCTTTTGTACCTCTAGAAGGGAGTCCATCAATATGTGTAAGAATTTTTTGGCTTTGTATTCTTTCTTCTTCAAAGAGAGACAAATCAAAGTCTCTACAGTTGTATTCGCATGAAGAAGGAATTCTTTCGCCCAAATTATTAAAAGAAGAGATAAGAGGGAAATATGAGTTATTTCCCCCTGAATCACACTGGCATTCTTCATCTCTGCATCTAGATCTATTTTCACTTTCTTGGAAATATCCTGTGAAATCTCTTCCACTTTCCGTTTGTTTTTCTTCTTCCTCTCCTTCTCCTTTTCTGTCTCTTTCACTTCCTTCTCTATAGCTAAATGCACTACCTGAGTATTCGGAATCAGATTCGATAATTGTTCTTCTGAGTCTTTTAGAATTTGTAGTTGTGTTAAAGGACCTTCTTCATTTTCCGATTCCCTGAGCACTAAAGGTTCGCTCATTGCTACTTTCTTCATCACTTTGGTTTATATTATTAACTTCAGGTGAATATTTCTGGGCCACTCAGTATCACTACTTACTGACATTTAATTTAAAATTTAACATGCAACAAGTTATATACAAAAAATTAAAAATTTATAGTCATGGGATTTTGCGTGGTAAAAATAATAACACTCCGTACCGACGACGGCGACGACGACTAACTCGCGGCAGAGGCCAGCAGCAGATGCAGCCTAGCAATTTCCTTTTCTTGGCTTAGCTTAATCATGGCCTATGGCCGATAGCCGCCGTTGTCAGTAGTAGTTGATATTACTTGTTCATTTTTTAATTTAAACGTAGACTAAATTTAAAATAACATTTCAGCAATCTTGTCATAAGTATGTGCTCCTTTAAAGCGACTACAAGACAATAAACAACTGTAACATTCCAAAGAATTCGCATTGATCTGAAATGAAAATAACGTTTAATTAATCATGAATACCGCAGATAAATACTAAAAGTAAATTAATATTAATTATATAATTACCCAGTGTGAAGTTACACCAAGATAGCTCCTACTTTTCGTTGACCATATATCTGCAGTAGTTGATATCGCACCTGTTCATCAAAAGTAACACAACTCAAAATTTACAAGTTTTCAGAGAGGCAAAAAACTAATTCCGCCAATATAATGGAATTATTGTTATAAAGAAATATACCGTTCTAAAGGAAACTCAATAATATTTCAATAAAATCACAAAATTTAGTTCTCTTCTTCCTTTTTCCGAAATTATTACGGATTTTTGATTTAATACAGTTTTCATGAAATTTTTTGATCTACATGTCAATATTATTTCAAGTTATGCTTCTTTAACTGAAATTTATATATAAAATTAAAAAATAAATACAAAATACAAAACAAAGCGATCACATTCTAGGATTTAGATAAATTAAACAATATGCACGAAGTTCAGCACTTGCGTTACAAAAATTAGACCTAATTAATATTGAGTATTTAATATTTCAATAATCTATATTAGGTTTTTGTAGTATGATGCATAAAATTTTTTAGGAATTATGTTCTTTTTTACCAATTCATTTAGGTCCTTCTTCTTAATTTCCAACAAAGGCAATTGGTCCAAATAAGCAGAGCATAGCCTGAAATAATTTTAATAATAGAAATTAAACATTTTTAATTAAAGTTATAAACATTTATATAAATATACATACTAACGTATACTAATATTATTGAAACATTAACTCTGAATTGAGATAATCGGGCTTGCTTTGGACTGCCATATGAAAAATTTTAAAATAACAATTATCTAAATAAACCAGAGCATATCCGATTAATTAATATTTAAAGAAACTTACTGTAGGTTATTCCAATCGGTGACAGCCTTTGGATTTTTCTTTTTTACACATACTTTACTAAAATTGTCATTTTTGTATGAAGTTTTATAAAAGAATGAATCGACGTTCTCCTTGTGTACTCGCAAAATTTTAACGTCGTGCCATTTAACTTTTTCGCCATTGGAATTTACGTTAAAATTTTGACCCCATTCTTCTTGGAGGCATTTCAGATCATAATCTAGTCTTTTTAGCGGTTGCTATTAAGGTTGTGTATTCCTCGGGGATATAAATTGGTTTACTACACCCAGAGAAAAACTATGTTTTAATATGGTCACCTCCAACAAAACTATTTTTAAAGAAACTTGTAAACATATTATGCTTAAATTTAACCATATTATTATCACCCACAACCATATTATGGTTAAATGTGTACTCCATCAAGAAGGCACAACCATATTATGGTTGCCTCCGAACATGCTTTGGTCAATAATAACTAAAATATGTTTAACACTTATAATAGCATGGTTGGTTTTCAACCATAGCTTGTTGCTCTTGGAAAAGAGGAAAATACTATTGTTAATTTAAAAGCAAATTATTGTCATATTTAACCATAATATGGTTGTAGCTTCTTGATGGATACCACATTAAACCATAATATGGTTGTCGGTGATAATAATATGGTTAAATTTAAACATAATATGTTTAAAATTCTCTTTAAAAATAGTTTTGTTGGAGGTGACCTTATTTAAACATGTTTTTTCTCTGCGTGTACTCAGATGTCTTTTAACTTGCTTTTCGATAACACTGTGAACATTATCTCCTTCGTTTTGCGAGTGTCCATGAATCAAATATTTATGCGTAATACTGCGTATATTAAACTTTTGACCGGCATAATAATACATTGATAGTATTTACTTATTTTTTTGTTGTCCACAACAGTTATCGGAATAAAAAATTAAGTCTAAGTCGTCGGTGTTTCCTGCATCTTGGATGAGATTTTGAAAGTGTAAAAGAACACAACTTCCAATTTCATTTGCACCTCGTTTTCCTTCCACTTCAGTCCAAAAATAACAATTAACATTACTTGCTTTTTGTAAAGTCGCTTATTGTAAAGTTATAATAGTTTATTTTACTTTTGTAGTAAAAACTGGATGATAATCCTTTTGTTAGCGGAAGCACTGCTTGTAGGTCTTAAACAGAAACGTTGCCTGTTATTTTATCAATATCTTTTTCTTTCCTACACAATTTTTTCTCTTCCTGATGTAAGTCATATTCCTCTTGTAAACGAGCTTTATCGTCGGCATTTGAATTTAAGAAACATTCGCAAAGGTCACATTAATCTTTCTTTGGCTTAAAAAAAGAAATATTGAATTCTTCCTTAAATATTCTATATAACATAATTTTGCTTCCGACGGATTCGTTCGTTGTTTCACGCCCTTCTTTGTAATCTCTGTATGAATCTGATATACTTCTTCCACTTTCAATATATTCACGGGTTGTCTGAGCTCTTGAATAATGAGACTCCACCCTTGGTATATTATTTATAAATGCCCGCATACTGTTCTTAACTTCTGGATTTACAGTAACATGCTTATTGTGCCTGCCACGGTGATCGATGTCCAAAAACCCGTCATCACCCATTTTTTTAATAGTTGTTCTTATTACAGTATCATTTATATCAAGAGAAGCTTTGAAAAAGTTTTGCATATCCAAATTTTTTTGGAATTTACTTCTTAATAAAAGGCGCTGTTCAATCTTCGGAAATCTTGGCCGCATAAATATCTATATTCCGGCTTTATTGGTGTTATGAGACTGGCAATAAATTCTCGATGTGTTCGTAAATCAGCAGTCGACCAGTATTTATGAAAAATTTCTTTCCTAGAAGATTCCATTATTTGTTTACTGCACTGAAGACGACATTTTTCTCCACATGGTGGCTGTAGAAATTTTTGATTCATATTTTTCTTCGATTTAGATTGCGATTGATATGGGGGTCCAGAATTTTTAAGCAATTTCTGCCGTTTTTGATTTTCATTTCGCGATTTGTAGTTGTAATGCTTCCTCTTTGAACTGGATTTTCATCCCAATCCGAAGAATTGATTTCAGTGATATTAGATGGACAAAAATCATCTTCTGAATTGTCAGCGAATGGGTCTGCAGTACTTTCATCGCTGTCATCATTCAAATCCGTAGTGCTGTTTTCTGTTACTAAACCCAATATGCGTAGTGTTGTTCCGTAGTGCTCTAGATTTGGACACGTCAAATTGCAAAATTATGAAACTGGTTTTTAATAACCTATGTGTCAAAGTAACGGTTATTGAAAAATAGTTAAATTTAGTTTTCCTCTCTTTTGAAACGATGACATGAAGCTATTTGTTCACATATTTTTCAAATATTCAATTATTTCGCCGAAACTATCTTAAAACGAAATAATAGATTTGAATAAACTTACCTGTAACAACTAAAGTATCACAAACCAAAGTCAACAGCTATTGATAAACAGATTTTTAACATGAAAACAATCACAACTCGAATTAATATACTTTCGCTGATTCATTTGAGTACCGTAACCCTTGAACACTTCAACGCAACTAAAATTACAACTCTAATTGAATCAAAACAAACAATATGAGTACGCAAAGAAAGACATAACGGCATTTCTCTCATGAAATATTACAAATAGAATACCAAAAATTTTACAGTGGTTAGATATGGTAATCATACACTGTTTCCTTAAAAAAAGTGGAAAATAGAATTTTTTGAGTTGTGTTACTTTTGATGATATGTACTCGACTGCGATATGTACTCGACTTCACTTAAAATATTTATAAGTTTTTCCATGATTTCTTTATGTGAAATTTCAACTTTTCTTCCTAACGTTCTTCTTGACATTATATTTAACTTTTGTGGAAGTTCATCAAAAATTTTTTACGAAATTGGGATCATCAACAGTACTTAAAGGTTTCATACTCAGAACAATGTAGTTGATAATATTTCTATCTATTTTTTTTTTGACAATCTCCTTCACTCTGCGTTTTCAAGTTCAGTTTAGTTTGTTTCATTTTGTTTTTATCAATTAAAGGCAGTTTTGTTCTTTTACCACGGATTTGTTGATGTAATTTGCTGCTTTCATACTCACTTAAAATATTAGAATGCTTTCTCTTAATGTAAATTTAAAGAATTAATAATAACCTTGGCACTGTATTTCATTATATCTTACCTTTAAATGAAGTCTGAAGTGGCTCGTCGCCTTTAGGCTTCCTTTGATAACGGCTTTGCATTCAACACAAGAAGCCTGGATTTTATACTGATCACTTTATGTGAATTCACTTTAAAATACTTTACCTCAGTTAAAATTAGTGGATATTTTATATTAGTTATTTCATTCTCTTCATCGCACACATCATTCTGCGTAGCGTCTACAGATGTTGATGGAAATTCTTCATCCATTGCAAAATATAAATGTAATTACATACAAAAATGAATTTGCTTAACCCTTTCATGTCCACTTTTTTCCAGGTTGTGTTAAAAATATGAAACCTTGTTTTTCTGTTTATTTTGGGCTCAGATAAGGTATATACTAAGTTTCGGACACCAGGTCCTTCCAGGAAGGACTCCAGAGGAAGTTTTAAGCAACAATGGTATAAAAATTAGTGGTATAAAGATTTTAAAAGAAACAAATACATTTTTTATTTTATTTTAGGAAGAAAAGCTAAATTCTTCCGATTTTATTAAGAAAACTAGTAATGATATGATAAAAAACAATTCTTTTTTGTATTACTGCATAAATGGACCTTACATTTAGATCCTGTTGATAAGGGCGTTGCGGTTTTACAAAAACGGCAACGACCCTTTCACCCCATACTATCATATGCTCTTATTTGTCATAGCGCATCGTGTTTGAGGGATCTGGTGTATATTTGCGTTTTTTTGAAGAGCTTCTTCCTATTTCAGAACAGTCACTAGTAGCAGATGCTGAAGACATACTTGAGTGGGGTTGAAGGTCAGATTCTTTCAAAGAAGGGCGACCTCTTTTTCGAGTTATATCAGCGCAGAGTGTAGATGACGCACTTAAAAGCGATTCGGCTATATCTAGCTGGAAATCAACTAAAGGCATATGCTTAGAGCCGGGATCAACGATTTTTAGATGCTTACGGTACAGCAACCACGCATTAACAACAGCTGCGCCAATACACCAGTAAGCAATACGTCTGTACCATTTTGTTGATTTATGGTTTCCATGAGCATATAAAATAAGTCGACGCCACCCATATGCTTGTTGTACTCTGAAATCATTGCTGGTCGTTGTATTTCTATAAATTGTTTTTCTTGTGCATTCCAGCGCTTGCATGATGTCAATGGTTGGTAATTTGCGAGCGTAGATAGCATTTGCACGGACTTATTGTCAAACCAGCGAACTACTTCAATATTATAATTTATTTCGCATTTTTGATCATAGGAGCCTCTGCCTCGTTTTTTTAATTCTTTTTCCGAAAGCAAGTCACAATTTCCCACTCTGTTCTGACGTACTGTGCCAGTTGAAAAAATACCCATTTCTTTAAGACACATCATAAAACTTATTGATGTAAACCAATTATCAAAGTAAAGCTTGTAATTCAGAAGCTTTGGCATTGTTGATGCTAAATATAGAACAATATCTGATGATATGTCTAGTCCATAGGATGGACAAGTTCCTTCACCAACGTACAATGCGAAGTCATATACCATACCAGAAGACCCGGCACGAATGAACATTTTGAAGCCCCATTTATGTGGTTTTGCTGAATTGTATTACTTTAGGCCAGAACGACCTTTGAAAGCTATAATCGATTCATCGACAGATTGATGCTCCTCCTGAGCCAATGCATTGAATTTTTTTTTCAGTACAGAAAGTAATGGCTGTAGGGAGCGTTTCTTAGACCAAATGGCATTCTAAGGAACTCATATTACCCATTCTTTACCGAGAACGCAGTTTTTTCTATATCGGTTTCCTTTATCAATATCTGATGGAATCCCGATTCAAGGTCGATTGTAGAGAAGTATCTCGCCTTTCCTTAGTTTGAAAGTATTACACTACAGTCGGGATAGGATACTTTTCTTCGATTGTATTTTCATTAAGTTTTTTATAATCAATTACTAGGCGTAATCTTTGCGTGCCATTACTATTAAAACCTTTTTTTGGTACGACCCATATAGGTGAGTTGTACGCACTTCTACTTGGCCCGATTATTTCGTCATTTAGCATTCTTTCAATTTCTTTATTTACAAAATTATTTGCGGACAAGGGATATGGATACTGCTTACTCCAAATGGGAGTTCCAGCAGTTGTACGAATTTCCGCTTTAACGTCTGTTCTAAATGGAAGTGTCATATTAATATTGGAATGAAATTTCTCAATTTCATTAACAATTTCATTTCTTAATAGTATCACTGCCTCTTCCTTTTCATTTTGATCACCTTCTGTAGGTGACGAAATTTCGTTCATTACGCTTTTATTAAGTTCAATTCCTTCGTTTTCAATATTATTATGATCAAATGCGTTATTTGTCTGATTATCAAAATTGTGAAACTTCTCTGGTTTTGTTCCACATATCAAACCTTTCTTAAAATCTAAAATTATACTTAAATTTCCTATTTCGTAAAATATCTGCTTAAATCCGAATAAGGTAGCTTCAAAGTAGTTTTCTATTATTGTATTACTCTTTTTTTTATTACTAAACGTTTTTGATTTGGGAAAGTGTTTGGAGAACAGTAGCAACAAGTTGCTCCACTGTCTATTACAATCGTATATTTTCTTCCGGTGGCTCCCTGTCTAATGATGTATGGGAGTTCGGACTTTCGCCTAAAAAAGCAGTTTCGCATATATTGTTAATACGCTGAGTCTTGGTTTTTGGTTGATAATTTGTACGATCGCTATTTTCTCGTTTCAAGGTATTATTAAAACCAAAGGTTCTATTCTGTTGTTGTGGTCGGTAACTATTGAAATTATTTTGCTGTCCACGAGTTCTGTTAGCTGAACTTCCTATGTCTATAGGCTCTGGTTTGGGAAATTTTTGATAATTATTCATTGATCTTGTGTTAGGATTCCCTACTCTCAAATGATTATAAAATTTATTATTAGTGTTATTTCTAAAGTTATTGTTAGTGCGATTATTTTGATTGTTAGTATTAGATGTATGATTTGGTTTATTAAATTGTCGAGCGAAGTTAGCCCTCATATTATTTGATTCTAATTCTTTCGCTTTGGCAAGTGCATTTGGAAGATCACTAGGAGACAATGAAAACAAGATGTTCGCTAGAGGCGCGTTTAAGCCAGTAATAAAATTTCTTAAGGCGTGTTGCCGGTTTTTATTATTTAATTTTCTCGTTAGGGCTTCATTAGACCCATGTGTCATAATTGTTTTGTTAATTAATGACGTCAATTTTTTGTTGACATCATTGTAATAATCTATGATGCTAAGCGTTCCCTGACGCATCACGCTCAACTCCTGCTCAATGGGGTGAAGAGGACGCCTATCTGCGTACGCGAAGTCTAACCTAGCTAATATGGCATCCATGTTAAGCACGGTACCTAGTTTGTTAACATATCGTTCGCTTCATTTGTTATTTTATTCCGCAATATAGAAAGAGCTGCGTAATAACGCCGACTTCCTTTTTTATATAAATGCATAGAGTTGACGGCAGCTTACGGCCAACTAACGTAAGCAGATTCGTTACCATCAAATGAAGGTAGTGACTTGATGACATCTAGTGTCACAACGAATGCAATCGTCTATATTTTGTGGAGTACATTCCTCAACTGAATCACTAGATGTTAAGGATTGAATCCTTAAAGTTAGTTCATCGATAGTTCTTTTTAACGGAGCGACGTGGCTCAAAATTAAAGTTGTTACACTCACTGTTTCCGACGTTGCCATTTTTTCTTCAGAAACCTTGAGTTTTGTAAATAGTTTTTCCAATGAACAAGTGTATAAACTTTCTTTACTCGGAAGAAGCTCTAAATCTTCCTCCTTAGTCTTAAATCCAAGATTAAAAGTTCAAAAAACGTTAAAGGAAAAAATATGTATGTGGTAAAATTTAATAGGTTTTAAAAATTAGCTAACCCTCCTTTTTTATAACTTAATTAATAATAATAATAAGATAATGATAATAATAATAATAATATAATAAATAACTGGCTCACAATTCTGGCATGGATGACGTCTCTGGTTCAATTCCCGTTGGTGGTCACGGCGTGGAGCACTTTTCTGGTCTCTAGGCGTCAAGACCACTTCTTCCTTGATTAATAGTTATTAAATATTTTAGTTTTATGTTCTTTTAACAATCTTGAAGTTGTTTCTTAAAATTTCTCACAAATTATTTATTGGATTATTTTCCGATTGTTCAAGAATTTTAGGGTTCCTTTTTTTTAACTTCACGTTTGGTTCACTTTTGTTTGATTCAGTTTTTTTCAAAATTTAGGAATGTTTATTAATTTTTACGATATATATTAAAATGTCAATTTTATTATGTTCAATTTATTAATTAAGGCACTTTTCTTGCTCGCATCAGTCACAGTCTATTTATTCCTTTAGTTATCTAAAGGGATTAATTCTTATTCAACAGACACTTAATCAACTAAGTTTGAATTTTAACCACTGTTCCATAAGGATTATTTTTGTCTGATGGCTCCACTTTCTCTTATAAATTCATTAAATATTTACTTAAATTTTCAGTGTTGGAAAATATTTTCTGTCAAAATTATTTTAGCACTTTTTATTGTTTGGATAATTAAAATTTACAAAAAATTTATTCATTTAAAACAATTTTAATGTCACCTTGTTAAAAAATTGTTCTCTTCCTTGGAAGATATCTTTTTTCTTTTTTGTGCTGGGGTATTTACCTTGCGTTCACTTTATTTGTTCTCTCTATTAAAAGAGATACCTATTTTTTTGGGGTTTTTTCTTTCACTGGATCCTTACTTTGAACTTCAGGATATTTTCAAAAAATATATATATTTTTTCCTCGAGTACACTCGCGAACGCGTCTCTTACTTGTCGTTTACAGAGTTGTTAGCCGTTTTTTTGCGAGTGCCCCACGTTGGGCGCCAATTAACGTTGTTTAAAAAAAATATCTTTATTTAAACATTCTTTGCTTAAGTCTAACTTAGAACTAACTTCTTTATTCAACCAGAAGCATTTTTAATATTTTTCTGTTTGTTTATCGTCAGCGCAAAATGTGGGAACGGTTTTTGTATTTTAATATTGTTAAAGTTGCAGACATAGTGTCAGCATAAAATATGGGAATATTTTTAAGCGTGTGTTGCAATCTGATACCGAAAGAATTTATTTGAATTTGTTTTATGAATTTCAGCTGAACTGAATTCTTAACTTGCATGTATATATGTATTCGGCTTTTTAGTCACAAGTTGTTAACAAAATAATATTTCTTTATATGATCTACGAGAAATTAATTGATAATGAGTACGTTTACCTCCATTACAAAAGAACTTTTATAAATAATATCCCAAAATGAAATCCAGACCCATGTGAGAAAGGAACGTTATATAGCAGCCACAGAAATAACATTACGTGGTCCCGCACCCACACCTTTTATATACTTTAATGAAGCCTGCTTGATTATAATTTTAATAAAAACTATTTTAAATCTAAAATAAAAAAAAAAAAATTATTTTATAAACCAATTTTTACGCTATGAATAACTAGTTAGTGCTAACCTCTATTTACGTTATGACTAACTAGTTATTTACGTGATCACTAACTAATATAAAGCAGCGTAGTAAGCAGTACAGATAGATATATGTTCCATAGTCGGGTGGAATTAATTAGTTAGAAAGAGAGGCAAAATCACATGTACACAAGAGTTTCGGTTAGTTTCTTCATTTTGCTCTTAATAAACTAATAGAAACTTTATCCAATATAGTGGTCAAAACTATCTGTAATTTTACTAGTAAAATGACCGCTAGTCTTCTTGTAGGGTTCATTAGAATTTGATGGAAATCGTTCGTAGTGAAGTATTTGGCATTACCCAAGCTTGCTAGAGTGGCGTTATTATCAGGGATAGGATATGTATCAAGAATTGTAACAATATTTAACCGTTTGTAATCGACCACTTATCTATATTGTTTCTCGCCGTTTGGTTTTGGCTTTTTTGAAACAATCCAAATTGGGGAATTATAAGGGCTTTTGGAAGGACGTATTATTCCTTCAGATAACAATTCCGCGATCTTTCCATCAACTTCTTTCATTGCAGCTGGCTATAGATAGCGTTTCGAATAAATAGGATCTGATGTTGTTGTCCTTATCTCTGCACGAATATTCGTGGAGATTGCTTGATTGCTATCCAGTGGCCAAATAATAGTTTAAATCTGCTAATTATTTCGTTAATTGTTTCCCTAGTTTGGTCTGGAATAGATTATCTTAAAACATAATTTAAACTATTTGATTATTTGCCGCAACATGTATTTTTATAATGTACCTTATTTAAAATTTTAGGTAAAATTAATTTATTTATAGTCTATGGATTAATCCTTACAGACATTTTAGACATTTTAAAATTACACTTAAATAAAATAGACTATAACTAATATTTGATTACATTACACAAATTTTATCATCAATTAAGAAAAGCAATTATTAATCTACTTATTGACTTTGGATCCAACGAATATTCAATAAATCTATATAATTGATTGAAAGTGTTACACATTCTTCTAAGAGGGTCAGCATCACCATAATTAGCTCTAAAGAATTTAATGGATTATGGTATGAAATTTCGAGATGGTCGTTGAGGAATATTAAATGAAATCTCATTAATTAAAAATCCAGCGCAGATATCACTATTAATAATGTTCAGAATGAACGATACATTCAGCATTGTTCTACGACTTTTTAAAGTAGGGAGCTTTATCAGAGCCAGTCGAGATGTGTATGAGGGCAAGGTTAGTGGGTTAAAGTTTAATCCGCGAAGATAGAAGAGCAGAAATTGTTTCTGTACAGATTTAATTAAATTTAAATAACTTTGGTAAATAGGGTCCCATATAATCGATCTATATTCAAGAATCGGCCTTATCACTAGCATATTCTCTTTCCTATCAACTATAGCCCCAAGCTCTTTGAGAGTATCATCTCCTATAACACCATCAAAGGTACTTAGACCAGGTAATAAATAAAATGCAAAAAATCTTCCCACTATCTTCCTAGTTATTTCATCTGGATCGATAGATACCTATTGATTAATTAATTATTTATATATATATATATATATATAGTTTTGATAATTAACACAATGAAGTTTGACGGTTAAAATAGTACTGATTTTTATTTTATTTTAAAATTGTTTAATGTAATCAGACTCACACACAATGAATAAACATATTCACTTGTATTGTGTCGTCTGATAAATAAATAACAAAAAAAAATTGAAATAAGAGTGTTTATAAGTGTTTATACTTCTACTGTGGGAAAATGCAGTGTAAGGGTTTTTAGTTTAATTTAACTTTAAAGTTGTTTTATGGACATTGTATTTGAGATCAGACTCACACACAATGAATAAACATATTCACTTGTATTGTGCTGTCTGATACATAAAAAGTTTATGCTTATAATTATACTGTAAGAAAATGCAATGTTAAGGTTTTTTGTTTAGGCAAAAGGCAATCTAGATGTGGATGATGTCATAACACCCCCAGACAAAGAGCTTATCCCGGGTTCCGAGGGAAGTGAGGGTAAGTTTACTGAGATGGCCGTTTGCTCAACAGTTTTCTTATTTTTAATATATAGGCAGATACATATGGTAATGATTATAATTGTCAAAATGGTATAGGTTGTGTAATTGTGAATCTTTTGGTTAATCTTAAGTTCGGTTATAATATTTGTGTTATTAATATGCTTATATTCTAATTGTCTTAAGGAAAGGTTAGTGTCGTTAGATATTTCAATAGTCCGGAAGGGATTTGGTATGATTACAGTGTTTTGATATAATTGCTTACTGTACCATTTATCAAGTAGTATTTTACAATTTTCAATATAAATCAGATAATTTCCCTTTAATGTGAACGGGAATTGGTTACGTGTTTGCTTAATTTCAATGTCCACATTAGTGGTTACTATTACATTTGTTCCAATTTCAATAATACTGACACTATTGTTAGGATGGTAATTACATATCATTTTCTCTTTTCTAAATATGTTTTGAATACATTTATCATTTATTTTTCTTAATTTAGATAATTTGTTAGTATTCTCGTACATGTTTTTTCCGTCTGTCAAATAGTTGTTTGCGTTGATCATTATTTCTTGTCCATTTTTATTAGGGATGGGTTGTATGAAAATCTCTTTATAAGTTTCGGTAGTTAAATTAGGGACTTTAATTATGAAGATAATGTCTGATTCTTTAGTTGCAACGTCAAGTTCAATGTTCTCCAGCTTGTACAATGTTATGTCATAATCTATAATTTCCTGATCTGTTAAAATATCTCTATTTAATGTTCGTAATTTTGAGGCTAGTAGCAGTTCTCGAGCTTGTTCAACTAATTTTCCCAAATGTTCAATTTCGTATCTGAGGTAAGTTTTACGCGAGTCAGTTCTGGTTTGATTGATTAAGTCCATATTTTGTGTAAGTAACTTAGTCTGTTGGTTTTGTAGATCAGTTAATGTTTTTAATTGTTCGTCAAAGTGAGTGTTGATTTTGATTTGTTTATTTGATTGTTCAATTATGTTATGATTATTGATAGTATTAATTTTTAGTTTTTCTTCAATTTCCTTCCTGTCATCGTCGTCCATAGTTCCGTACAAGTATTTTAACCCTGTTCCAACAAGATTTATAAGTCCACGTTTAACACGGTGCCTAGGTATTATACTAAGTAACTGTAATTTAGAGTGTTCAATCTGATGTTGTAGATATGCGTCGTTCAATGTCATTATTTCGGATTCTAATTTGTTGATGTAAGTTAAATACTCTTCAATTTTGAATATATGCAATATTTTCGAATAATTTCGTATTAACGATATTTCTCCCAATTGCAATATTGTGTAGCCATTTCCTTGGTTCAAATCAGTTATCATCAATTTCTGTGACATCACTGGCGTTATCACTGTTAGGATTGTCAACAAGCACTTCCAGAGACCTAGAAAGTTTTTTCTTTTTGATGAACTGATCTTTGTATATTATTTGTTTCTTTTTTTTATATTTTTGTCGTTAAGTTTCTCTACACTCACTTGTTTCATTTTTGATGTCAATTTGTCCGGTTGGTTGGTTTTCATTACTGCTTCGTTTATATGTTCGTCTTTTCTATCTTTATTGCGGTATTCTAAAGTCTTAGTTTTTCTTTCTTCCATTCTGTCAAAAATCTCTTTTATCTTAATATTATTCCTAAAGTGTAGATTAATTGGTTTTTCCCCTGTTGTCATATGTATGCTATTATTATATGCTTCTAGAGCTTGATAAGGTAAGTCAACATTGTAAGCTATGTCCAAATTTTCCTCGCGCTTCTTAAATATGCGTATATTTTCGTTCAGGGTTGCATGAAAGCGTTCTATATCGGAGTTCCCTGTATGTCGGTTGGGTGTAACGAAGTGGTAATTTATTCCCTTTTTGTCCAAAAAGTCAGTAAAGAGAGCTGATTTGAAGGATGTTTCATTATCTAAGGTGAGAATTTTAGGAGTTTTCATGTACATAAATAGTTTTGTGTAACTTTTGATAAGTTGCAATGGTGTTCTGTCTTGAACTTCTTCAATCATTGCGTATTTGGAGAATTTGTCTATCATTGTAACATAAGTAGTAGATCTGTCCAAATACCATATATCCGTATGATAGTGTTCGTGCGGATTTTTAGGTATTTCGGTTTTCTCAAAAGGTAATTTAATTGGATTCCTTTCCAACTTAAAATTACATATTAAGCAGTTATTGATAAATTTAGTAATTTCCTTTTTCAAATTAGGATAATAAATTCTATTTTTAAGTTCCATGTAAGTTTTCTCTATTCCTGGGTGATTATTTTCAAATCTATGGTGCTTTGCTATAAGTTCTAAAAGGTTTTCATATTCTATGGTTTCTCTTCTTAATTGGTTTGTTAACACTATTTTTAGGTTAAGCAGATTATTGGGATTTTCCCTTAACTTTTTATATTCATTTTGAATTTTAATTAAATCGTCAGTATCTTCGCAATACAGTCCAACGTCTTGTTGATCACTAGAATCAGATAATATTTGCGCTATCATCTGTTCCGTATAATTTGCATAGGAATATGTTACTCTAGGTTTCCCAAAGATTAAAGTTTTCTCAGTTCTATCATCATTGTTGTGTTTTATCACAATTTGATAGTTGAATGAGTGTAAAGGTCTTTGAGATATTGAAAAGTGATCACTGCTGTCTTCATCAGCTGAATGTACGGTAGGTACAGGTGATTCGCTGCGTCTTTCAATATTTTCAAAAGTTTCTTTTTTCTCTACATAATTATGTATTTTCCTAAGGTGGTCTTTGAGACATCGTGGTCTTGACAACGTTTTTTTACAAATTTTACATTGCAGGTTTTTGTCAGTATGCGTTTTCATATGCAAAGTTAGACTTTGTTTATGGTTATAAAATTTCCCACAAATACTGCAGTAAAATCCAGTATTCTTTCCTTCGAATACGTTTGTTTCCCTAATTCTTGACAATGCATCGGCCACTTTGTTCTCCTTGCCTTGCAGGTGTTGTATGTCAAACTCATATTCATTGAGCTTGATCTTCCATCGGATAAGTTTGGAATTAGGTTCCTTGAGGTTCGCTAACCAGACCAAAGGTTTATGGTCTGTACGTAATTGAAATTTCCGTCCGTACAAATAATGTCTAAACTGTTTAACTGCCCATACAATGGCCAACAGTTCTTTTTCGGTGGTCGAATAATGACATTCATGTTTATTCAAGGTTCTCGATGCAAATGCTATAGGTCCGTTCTTCTGAGATAGAACAGCACCCAATGCATAATTACTTGCATCGGTTGTTAATATGAATTGTTCGTTAAAGTCGGGATATTTTAAAACCATGTCCGACATTAATATACTTTTCAATTTTAAGAAAGCTTCTTTATAGTCCTTATCATTTACATTGATAACTGAATCCTTTTTAAGGCGGACTGTTAAGGGTTTGGCTATTTTCGCATAATCAGGTATAAATTTTCGATAATAACCACTAAGTCCGAGGAAACTTTGTATTTCCTTAATAGTTTTCGGAATGGTTTGACGTTTTATAGCGTCTATTTTGTTTGGATTAGGGCTTATACCCTCCTTGTAGACAACGTGTCCCAAGAATTCCGTTTCTTTTTTCAAGAAGTCACTCTTGTTCAGTGAGACTTTTAGATTTGCTTCTCTCAGAGTTCGGAATATTTTTTCCAAATATCCGAGATGCTCTTGCAAGGATGTCGAGAAAACGAGAATGTCATCCATGTATATTACACAGATTTTGTTAACATGTTCCCTAAGCACATTGTCCATCATTCTCTGAAATGTCGAGGGTGCATTTTTTAACCCAAATGGCATACGAATAAATTCGTAATGTCCATTATGGGTAGAAAATGCGGTCTTTTCGCGATCTCTAGGTTCTACTTCTATCTGATAGAAGCCCTTGGTAAGATCCAAGGTGGAAAAATAATTCGCCCGTCCCAACTTATCCAAGACATCGTCAATACGAGGGATAGGGTATTTATCTTCTTTGGTCGCCATGTTCAATTTTCTATAGTCCACGACTATTCTCCATTCTTTATTGCCCTGTTTGTCCTCTTTCTTGGGCACGACCCAGATAGGCGCGTTATATGGTGAACTACTAGGCTTGATTATGCCTTGGCCTAACATTTCTGTAATTTGTTTTTCTACTTCGGGGATATGTATTGCGGGGTATCTGTATGTTCTCGTGTAAATTGGTCCTGACAGTCCGGTGTCTATTCTGTGTTTAACTTCGTTAGTGAAAGTCAAATCGTCTCCTTTTTTATAAAAAATGTCACTATTGTTTTGAATTAAAATTTGTATTGATTCTTTCTCCTCTGAATTTAAATGTTCTGTCCTTAAGAAGCACTCCGTTCCCAAAGTCTCAGCATTATAAAGTTCTGGTAAATTTTTTAGCTCGTCCGTCAGTGTGTCGTGAGTTTCCGGTTCTCCCTCATAATAAATTCTAAATTGTCTTCCGTTAAGGATTACTGTGTCATTTTCATAGTTGATAATTGCCTTGTTTTCTCTTAAAGTGATGTGGCCCAAGAGGCCGTCAAAAAATTTATGAAATTTAAAAAGTCTAAAAGTTGTTTCTGAGTTCAAAGGTATACTTAAATTTTTTGGTGGCATAACTCCGTCATGTGTAACCGTAATATTTCCAGCGGCAGTTTTAATCCGGATAGGGGTTTTTAGTCTCCTAATGAATCCGGGTGGACATTGGTTTAAATTGAGAAAATTTTCAGTAGATCCAGTGTCAATTAAAAGTCTAAGATTTCTTGTCCGTCCTCTGAGTAGAATATAGGGAAGTCCGAGTTGTTTGGATTGTCCTCCAGAGAGGCCGGTACATAAAAATTTCCTGATTCGTAAGTTTCTACGGATTGGTCTTTATTTTGCTTAACATAATTAGTACACTTACAACTACATTCCGTGATGGGGGTTTGATGATGATTTTGTCTTCTAGTTTGGGCTGTGGTTGTATCCATTGGTTCGGCTTTTGGTTGCTGCGCATGATGGTGTTGCTGTTGTTGTGGTGGGTTGTACATCTTTGGTGTCCAATTTCGATTGGTCTTAGGCTGCCAATTTTGTCCTTTTTGTTGTTGATGCTGTTGATTCTTACTGGTTTTTCTTTTTTCCTCTGCTAAAAAGCCTGATTGGGACAATTCGTGGATGGCTTCTTCCATTGTTTGTGGTTTTAGAGCGCATAATACTGTTCTCATGTGAACGGGTAATCTTGTCACAAAAATGTTCAGTGCTGTTTGGATATTTCTTTCAATATCGTGAAGGTTTCCTTCTTGCCTGGATTTTTGGTTCAGCATTGCCAATTTGTGTAGAACAAAGTTATAATAATCTAGGGTATCACCTCGATATTGTGCTACCCTCAGGTCTTCGTATAACTGATCGGACGTTTGAAAACCTCCAAAATTAGTTTCCAACATTTTTCTTATGTCCGTCCAGTTGTTTAGGTGTGGATGTATCTCCATGGCTCTTCTTGCCTTTCCTGTTAGTTTTGATTTCACAATGTTTATGCACATTTTTTGAGCTTGCTCGTTATAGTCCGAGAGTGTTGGTAAAATATCGTCAACGTTGGTACAGAACACTGATAAATCCTCCTTTCGGCCATCGAAACCCTGTATTTTTTCTAAATACGTTAGTGGGTTGATGTCAAGCACTCGTCCTCGTCCTCTAGCTGCAGTTGCTGTTGCGTTTGCTGCTAGGGCTGCATTTCCTGGGCTGATTGACATTATTCGTTATAGATTTTATTTTCAATAAATCTTTTTTTTGTTAATTTTCACTTAACAAGTATTTTTTTTTTGTTACTATTATTTTCACTAATAGATTTTTATTCACAGTTAGCACTTGATATCCTTGATATTCGTTCAAGGATTTTGGTGTACCGTAAGTTCTTATTTGCAGGGATAACAAAAATTTATTTTGTTATCCTACCGACTGCGCCAGTTTTGATAATTAAAACAATGAAGTTTGACGGTTAAAATAGTACTGATTTTTATTTTATTTTAAAATTGTTTAATGTAATCAGACTCACACACAATGAATAAACATATTCACTTGTATTGTGTCGTCTGATAAATAAATAACAAAAAAAAATTGAAATAAGAGTGTTTATAAGTGTTTATACTTCTACTGTGGGAAAATGCAGTGTAAGGGTTTTTAGTTTAATTTAACTTTAAAGTTGTTTTATGGACATTGTATTTGAGATCAGACTCACACACAATGAATAAACATATTCACTTGTATTGTGCTGTCTGATACATAAAAAGTTTATGCTTATAATTATACTGTAAGAAAATGCAATGTTAAGGTTTTTTGTTTAGGCAAAAGGCAATCTAGATGTGGATGATGTCATAACAATATATATATATATATTAATCCTTATTTGGTATATAGACCAAAAATATTTTTTTGTATAGGTCAATATAAAATTTGATAGGCGGTTTTAACAATGACTTAGTTTAATAGAGGTATACTTCCGGCAGATAGTTTTCGACTGGAAAAATTTTTGTTCGAGCCAGTATCGATCAACAATTCAAGTCGGGTGTTGTTACCTGTAATATATTCTATGTAAGGTGGGCTGGATGCCCCCCCTCCATAAAATTTTGTTGCCTTGCTGCAGAATCGAAATCACCTATTTCTAATTCTTTCTGAGGAATGAATTCTTCATCCTGTACTTCTTTGTTTAGATGGAAAACACGGCTGTTTATCCGTCCTAAAAATTTGGCTTCCTCTTCTTTTTTCCGCGTTATTGGGGCAGTTCGTATAGTTTGTTTTTCGCGTTTGGATCTAATGATCCGTTTCCATCGGCTCTGGCTTAACATATTGAAACCTTGGATCTGACGCCGGTCTGTTATTAATATTGGAGTGCCCATATTGATTAATTATACCTAGCATTATTTGAAAAATTAAAATGAGGTCTAGGAGGTCTGGGATATGCTTTTAGGACAGAAACTACAGCTGGTGGATTGTTCGTACGTAGCTGCGACTTTGAGTGTAGTATATTGTTCCTCATCGTTAGGTTCGGGAGTTGCAGGCAAGCCAAATATGCTTATGGCAAAGTTCTTGGTCGTTGTATAATGACCATTCTAGATAAGTCTGGATTTAGCTCACGGATGAATATGTCTATTGGCCTATTCCTATGTGTGGTAACCAATGCATCAATGGTTTCCCCGCTATAACTCTCCGTTTTTAGTTTATTTATTATATGCGATAATTGGTGGTTCACTGTCGAATAAAATTCGCCCACCTTCGACGACCCCTGCGACAGTTGGTTCAGTTGGTGTTCGAGGGTTTGCATAATGGAGGGATAAAACCTTTTTCACTTCATTCCATTCATTATCGCCGACTATTTTCTGGCGTATACTTTGTAAGATACATAGGCTTGTGTCTAACTATTTCAAAGTCCTTCAGGACCATTTCTTCCGTCTGAACCCAAGACACGTAATTTAGTGGGTTCCCGTCAAATGTTCTTAGTTCTTAACACTGTCTGGAAGCCTACATATCGAGTTTAGCTCCTCTTCGTTTCTCGGAGCCTGTTAAGCTGCAACGGCTTCTCCCTGATCTACTATAGCCCGTACTATTGAATCTAGCCTTCTTTTCAATCCTTTTACATCCCTATTAGCCTCAATTGCCCTAAGCCTAACTTCCATTGCCTTCATTTAATTTTTATTCTTCTATTCATAAATTTTTTGCAACTTAGAAAATTTTTCTGTCTTTTTCTTTTTTTTCATAGGAATGAATTCTTCCTTAATTTACTTTTTTATATTTAATAACAATTCGATCTTATAACAATTGTCTTATAACAATTGAACGACTTTCTTTATTTTGTTCTTTCTTATATACTAAAGTTCATTAACAACGTTGTTTAACGCTAAACACAATACGGAAATGACCTTAATTGGTTGTTTGCACAATTGCTTAACTTAACCTTTCTTTGTCTTTGTAACAAAAAGTCAAATTATTTATGCTATATCAACAGTTTGTGGTTATTGAACTCAAATTATTGCAAAAATTTAAATTTAAATAATAAAATAAAATTGTGTTTTGTCAACAATTAATTTAGGTCATACAAAAAAAGAAAAAATACATTATGTTAATTTAGGTCATAACAAAAAAAATGTTAATTTAATAAAAGTAAAAATACATTATGTATGTATGTTGATGTGAGTATCAACAACTATCCTTTCCCTGAGCGAGCCTTGAGTGGAAAACCCTTTTGTTTCCTCACGGAAATTTTCGTAAGATTCCTTTTTGGAAGTCCACTTTTATACTCGTGAATACCTACTAAGGTACGATAGGATTCACTTTCGCTCGAGTAATCTTCTGTGACTAAAATTTTTTTGGAATCACCAGGTTTACTCGGTTGGCGAAGAAGGAGCGGATTTTATTATTTATTATAACTTTTAATATATACATATTTTTATAAGTCCTGGAGTGCTCCGTGGTGTTCGCAGGATTGTTAATATTTTATTTTATTTCTTGAGTGCACCTTAGAGATCGGAGAAATTTTAATTTGTTATTTACAGACCTTCACTCAGAGTCCCTGCAGGGGCGCCAGTTAAAGGCTCTCCACTTGGGTTGACTAAAAAATAATTACTAAGGCACAACCAACAGCGCCTTAACCAAATTAAACTCACTTCTTATATTTGATAAAATTTAATTTAACAAATTACTTTATTACAACATTAACTTTATTAATTTTATAATCATACAATTAACTACAAATTACTGTAATTAGAATAACCGGACCGATGCAGCTCGCAACCAAGACTTTCTGTTTTTCCGTCATTCTTGTTGGCTCTTCGATTCTCCAATCACGTTACCACAACATGCGCCAATATGTAAACGCTGTGTAACGTGGTTTCGTTGTCGCCTGAGGCATGTCAGTTACGTCCAGGGTCGACTTACGGAATCCAAGAACATTAAGTAAAATACGAGTGATTTACCCTTCTTGGGTCAACAATATATTATTCTTTATTAATGCCCCTATTGCGGTTCTCCACTCAACTCAGTTTGGTCGTGTGAGAGTCAACCCAACTTATGCACAACCAAACTCATTTAAGGTATTGTGATACCTAACGGTTTTTAGTTGAGTTTGCTATAAAGTTGCCAACTTAAAATATGGATTTGCCAACTTTAAATATAACGTTTGACAAGTGAACATTTTATAAAATTAAATAATTTTTTAAACTAAAAGTATTTTTAATTGTTGTGTTGAATAAAAAGTATTTACAATGGATATTAGTGTCGATTTATTTTATGATGATGAAAATGAAAACTCTTGTTCAGATGTGCTACGTATAAGAAAAAAAATTCATGATGATTCCAACCCTCTAGAACTACCTAATGCCAAGTAAGAACTTATAATTAGTAACGTAACTAAATAAAAATTTTAAATTTGTAGATTTAAAAGTTATTCCCGACTAGACAAGGAAGCACGTGGTGGCTATTCCTCATATATTAAAGTTATGTGTTAAAGTCCCATATATCTTTACACTGATTTTTGGTCATATCAAATTTTGGTTTTCCACGTGCAATCTCTGGGTTTTTCCATTAGATTAAAAAGCCTCTCAAATTGTGCTAATGTCGTAATTTTCAAAGATCTACGAATGTATTAAATGCTGTGGAATTCTTATATACAGTATAACAAATCTTTCTACTTACGGTTTTTCCATTGTTATCTTTTTTTTTGCTTTTAAAAATGAAAGTCAACTGAAACTGAAAACAACTCAACTACTAATAAACAGTTGTGTATTTATAACGTTTCTGTCGACCAAACTTTTACAAAGTTGAAAACGGCAATACCACGAAAAAAACAGATACACAACTGAAAAGCCAACTGCCAGTCGAGTTGAGAATGGCAATGCAAATTTACCAAAGACAACCAAACTGTTACAAAAGTGGAGAACCTCAATAGGGGCATAAATATCTATGTTTATTTTACAATAAATTCAATTACTCATTCTCATGAATTATTAGCAGCACGATAACAATTAGGGATTTATGTTGATGTGGTCTGGTACTAAACGGTGGGGGAGCAGGTTCGGTTGCCTCGGGTACTCGGCAGTAGTCGGGTTGATCCTTCTTAATACTAATATCGTTCTTAATACTTATATCTAAATATTACAAGTTCTTCAATATAGACTAACTACTGTCTTAATCTAAGATAACAGTCGACCGAAGGCGCTGTGCCAAAACAGGCTGCCGTAGCTGCTCTGTTGAAACAGTCAACCAAAGTTGCTGTGCCGAAACAGTCGACCGAAGACGCTGTTGTATTACAAATTGTAGGATCGCCATGTAATAATATAATAAATTTTAGATCAAACAACTCTTCACATTAATTATTTTTTTGTTCTTTATTTATTTGCGGTACAGCCGCTTGCGCAACTGTCCGCTTTAAGGGTTATATTATGATTATTCTTTATTATTTTTTTCTTAAAATGCTAAGCACTTATTTTCTAAACTAACATTAATACACCCAGAGAAAAAAAATATGTTTAAATATGGTCATCTCCAACAAAACTATTTTTAAAGAAAATTTTAAACATATTATGTTTAATTTAACCATATTATTGTCATCGACAACAATTATGGTTTAAATAATCCTCCATTAAGAAGGCACAACCATATTATGGTTCCTTCGATTGCAGTGTTGTATGCAAATCGTTGTCGCAATGATGTATTTAAAGAAAGCCACACATGCTACTGACATACAAACTAATTTTATAGTTACCATTACAATAAGACATAACAAATTAAATAAATAAAGAAACCCGTAAGTTAATTAATATATGCCGCTACATTCTTCCCCTTTGACGTACAGGTTCTCGGCCCTAGAAATATGTCAAAATCCTACAATTTATCTATTTGGCTTCATCTATTTGGCCAAATCTATTTCTTCGTTGGACGGCTACGTCTCTATAGGTTTAGCAGGTAATAGAGGTCTGTATAACGTCAATACCGAAGCATGAAAGGTACCAAGGGTGTTGTAGTTGTATAATTTAGAAGACTAATGTGTTGATTTTTTATTAATATTATTTTCTTTATTTTTCTAACCTGGAGTGCTCCGTAGAGAGCACAGGTAGAAGGTTATTTCCCTACTAATTAACTAAAGTGCTGACTCGCATAATTGAGTCAGCATAATTTTTGATTGCTGAATTCTAAATAATAAAATAAAACTTATAATATACGATGGTGACTCTCAACATCCATTCCCCCTTTATGAAAAAGTGCGGTCCTTCGTCTGGTGTTGATGCATTTTTGATAAACGCTGCTGACGTTGTTCTTAGTGTTTCCTGAACTCCTTCTCACTCAACCCCTTGTGTCTCATTTTTTGCCCAACGCCGCATTTTCTTGCACTACCTGTTCCAACAAACTGTCCGTATATTTAATTTGTTCCCTTAGCTTTCGCCTTTGCTTTTCCAACAGTTTTTTGTTCCCTCTAAGTCTTCTATCCTGTTAATTAAGTCCGCGGATTGGTCCTTGCTCAGGTCACCTAACAGTTGTAGAACATAACCAACCTCTTCTAACTTGGTCAATCTCTGGTGCCTTATAATCTCCCTATGTTGCTCCGTAAATTCCTTGCCTAGTCTTAATGCGTTCAATTCTGTCCACACTAGCACCTGTAGACTGTCCACCGAATAGCTATACTTGTTAAGTTTGGCTAGTAGTTCGTCCGTCCTTGACTGCGCGTTGTCCATTTATAATCACCAAAATTGCAAAATAATACTTACCAGTATTAAAACGATTTGCGCCATCCTTAAACTTTGAAAAAAAAAACCTTTCACGCGTTACCAACAATGTCGTGTTGCACTGATCCTTCCTCAAAACTTCCTCAATGCGACTGGTGGCAGTGGCAGTTACTTGTACCTCCACCACTTTATATTTTCACAAAGATACTAAAGGCTTAAGACCTTTAGCACTTTGCTTATATAATCAGTTGTTTCCTTAACGTTTTCCTAAGATTTTGAGGAAAAAACAAACCGAAATAAATCTCCTCCTAATGCGGTGAAAAGTCCGTGGCAAGTTACTTGCCATTCCACCAATTCGCACTTCTTCGAAGACACTAAAAGCGTACCAGAATGTGGCTGCTTAAGACCTTTAGCACTTCGCTTCCATGTTTACTGGTTTCTATTACTTTCGTTGCTCTCAAAACCAGTCGCCATACCAGGAAGGGATCTAAATTCGGCAATAACTAGTAAAAATGTCGTGTAATAAATAAATTTTATTCCTGGAGGGTCCCTTGCGAATCGCAGGATCTTTATTTAATTACCGGCTGCGCCAATTGTTGTGTTGACTTTTTATTATTATTCCGTGGAGATCGCAGGCAGATGGTTATT
The DNA here is from genome assembly GCA_943735925.1 of Pollenia amentaria. Taxonomy (NCBI): domain Eukaryota; kingdom Metazoa; phylum Arthropoda; class Insecta; order Diptera; family Polleniidae; genus Pollenia; species Pollenia amentaria. The sequence continues at coordinate 90,206,014 of OX031006.1, forward strand.
GCCTTACTAATTACTCCATTAAAACTTTTCTTACCCCCTATTTATACCTAGTTCTTATAAATTAAAATGCTGACAGCACTAATGTCAGTAAGTATCTTGAACTAAACTAAAGTGCTGACTCGCATAATTGAGTCAGCATAATTTTTGATTGCTTAATTCTAAATAATAAAATAAAACTTATAATATACGAGGGTGACTCTCAACAAGGGGAATACTCAAGATGTCTGGCAATGACACTTCATATGTGGATGACCCAATTTTCCTGGTGATGATGTAGGGACCATCACGCTTAGGTACAAATTTTGATGTTATGCCCTTACTCGCATTACTCAAAACATGGGTTGTAACTAATACTTTAGTATCAATTTTAAAATTAGGCTGTGGTCGTCTTACACAGAAAAAGAATAAAAATTGATTTCAATTAAAAAAGTCCCAGTTTCAATTAAAAAATTGTTTAATTTTTTTCCAGTAAACAAATTTGTAGTCCCAATTAAATATTCAATACTAATTTAATTAAAATAAATTATAATTAAAAATTAATTAGAGTAATTAAAAGTTTAATCAAAAACTTTTTTTTTTTAATTAGTTTTTTAATTGTGTTAATTAAGTATTCGATTGAAAAGTCGTTATATGTTTAGTTAAATTTTTAATGTAATTAATTAAAATAATAATTAAATTTTAACAAACATACAATTAAATTATTAATTGTATAAATTAAGAATTTAATTGTAGCACGCAATTTAACCTTATTTGATACAATTAAAACTTTAATTAGAAAATATACCAACCAAATAATACCAATTATATTTTAATAAAATTTGTAATAATAAAATTTTTTATTCAAGTATTTATTGTTGTACAATGTTTCTTCTTGATAAAAAACAAGTTTAATTACAAAATAACATAAAATTTAATTCGACTTAAGATAATCGAAGTGCTGCACATTTTCTCCAATATAAGTCGTAATCATTTGCACTTATATTTTCACTTCTAAGGCTTTCAATCAGTAGTACATAATTTTCGCAAAGTTCTATTATTAAACAAAAAATATAGTTATTAATATTATATAACTTACCACACATTAAGATAAACTTACCACACTCCAACTTGTCCTCCGTACATAATTCTGGCTGTTTAAATGTTTCCTTGGACAAACGTTTTAAATTTGCCAATTTATTGTAAATTGTTCCTCTTTTGCCACTGGTATAAAAAGCCTAGAAGTAAATGTTTAGAAATATTTGCTATTGAGTTAGAAAAAAAATCAAATACTTACTAGACCTTCCGATGGAAAAATTTTGCATATTTGTTTTTTTCCATTCGGAAAGTGAATAATCGCAGATCCAAAAATAATCGTGGATCCAAGTACTTTGTAATTGTACTTATCAGTGAGCTTCTATGTTTCCTTGAAGAATATTATTTATCTCGTAAAATTTAAGGATTTCTTTTCCACTTTTGCTGTTAGAAAGGATATCAAAAACGGAAATTAATCTATTGCCCCTAGAATTTCAAGAGTTGGAAAGTTGATTTATAGTAAAAAGATTTTGCTCTTGACATTCAAATGTTTTTTTTTTCATATAAGTGCTCAATCTTCTATTAAGATAATAGTTCATACATTTCAATATTGTTGTATATGTCCATGTTGATTTTTTTTTTGTGTTTTTATGTTAATTTATGTAAATATTTTTATAGAATTCCTTTAATTTAAAAAATTCTTTTCCTTGTGTGGTTTTAGTTTGACTTATCGGAGGTCCAACAATATCATTTATATTTTTTAGTGTATATTCGAAATTACATGATCTTTTTAATGGAAAATGTAATTTTCGGCTGAACTGTACATATTTCACATAAAAACACTTTAATACCATTATTAATCGAATTTGACACAAAAAATTATTTTTTGATTTAATATAAAGTTTATGAAAATGTGTTGTTTGAATGGGATAGAAATTATTCCGCCTTACTCGAACTGTACAAAGACCTGTTAGAGTCCCAGAGCATACCTGCCTCCTGGTTTTTGTGTACAGTGAGTTTTCCTCTTTATATAAAAAAATGAAAATAAAGACTTTTCCCTTTTTTTATAAATTTTTATTTGTGCTGTCTGCAATTAGCTGCTAGACCTTGCTCAAATTAATGATCTTGATCCAGCGCTAATGCTCTGATTTTATATATTTCTTTTATTTACAAAAGTTGTAATTTGATCTAATACTAAAATTAATAATTCTAAAACAATTTCTGAAATCAATAAACTCTTGAAAAACCATTTATGCTTTGCTTGCCTTTTTTTCAAGGCCATGCATTATACACATGACACCCAAAAAGAATAATAATAATTAAAAAAAGGTATTTCATTTATGTTTTGCCGCTGAGTATATTGCCCTTTATTTGTTTATTAAGCATTACTCATAATTTATTTGTGTGCGGCGTGTGGTGGTGTTACACAGTGAAAAATTAATTGAAATATAAAAGTGACATTAAGTGTACACTTTACATTAACAACAACAACTATGTACTAACTTTTTTAACACACCCACGCGACTTAATTATTTATTTAATGAGTTAATTAAAAAAACACAATTCAATTCTGTTTTGTTTTAATTCGTTTTGCATTTATTCATTTAACTTTAACCAGCGTCGCAACAAGACTGACTTTACAACTATTCTTATGTTTAACATGATACTTTATTAATTGTTGCGTTAACATGATTTTGTTACAGTGTAAAAAAAATTTATTATATAAAATTATTTATGGGAACGGAAATGGAAATTTATTTATTTAAAATTTGTTAAGTGCAAAATTGTCAATTTTGCATTTTTATTTCATTTAGCAATTCTTATTAAATTTATTTAAAATTGTTCATGAGAACGGAAATGGAAATTTATTTATTCAAAATTTGTTAATGCATCAATTATACATTTTGTTATGTTTTACTTATTCAGGAGAAGTATTCCTATATGTAACTCGCGCGAGTTAAATACAATATTATGTACCGTTTAAAAAAAAAAAACCAAAACTTTGGTTTTGAGTTTCTTTATACTTTCTTTATTGAATTCTGATTTTGAACTGCCTCATATTTTACAAAAATGTTTTAATATAAAATTGATTCTTAAAATTAAATGCTAAGTCTTCATTTGGTTATTGCTTAAAACTAAGAAGGTATTGAATTACCTTTTATAATTATGTTATTAACAAAAGGTTCAGTGGCTTTTGTTAATAATTAAAAAATGCTGAATTTGTATAAGTGTGTCAATTGCACAATTTTAGGTGGGCAATTGGCCTCTTATTATTTTTGCGAGTCATCATTTATTTTGGGTGAAGTCGAAGCTGTCTCTGACGTAACTCGCGCGAATTACGTTTATCACCGGGAGGTGTAAGAAAAAAAAACAACCTTGTTATTTGAGTGTTGAATACTAATTAATTGATTGTTTATTGATTTTTCTTATTTATAGTTTTACAATTTATAAAAGTGCTTATACTAATTCCCAGAATAATTCTAGGAAGTTGAAAAATACAAGAAATGACTTAATTAAATAAAAAGTTAAATTAGTTTACAAAAATATTAATTCTTGGAAAAACTTTCGGAAATAAAATGAAAATAAAATTACAATATGTAGAGTAAAATAATGAAATTGAATAGTTTGCATAATTACAATATGTAGAGTAATAAGTTAAAAATAAATATTAAATGGGTCAATATTGGGTTGTTGCTCTTGGTGGTTTAGTTGGTGGTATGGGTGTTTTCATAACTCCTCCCCCCCTTAGAATAAAGTGAAGGCCACAAGGAAAGCGTAGGGGCTGGAACGTTGGAAGTAAAATTCGGTATAAACTGGATTTAAGTCTTCTTCTTTGCGATGTAAATAAGAGCTGCAGAGAATATTATGCTCAAAAAACAGGCTATTAAGATTATAATGTTGCTTTTTCTTGATGTCATCTTATGGTTTTCTATTTGAAAGGTTTTTAGCTTGTTAAGGCTTAACTTATCAGTTATGGTTTTTGCATTAACTTCGGAATAGGTTAAAATTGGTGGAAAAATTTCGTCTTTGTAGGATATGGGATTGTCTTTATAAATTTTGCCATTTATATTGGTTGAGCAGTTGTTATAGTACAGGAGAGTTGTGCTTTTAATGTTGTAAGTTTCATTGTTGCAAGTGGTTGTTACAGCGGTTTCATTAGTGTTGATGAAGAGAATATAGTTTGGTTCAGGTTGGGTAATTAACTTTATACTTCCAACGTCTTCTAGATCGCACAGTGCCTTTTTGTTGTTTACAACTTGCGGTATGTAAGTGGAGTTAGATGTGTATTCACTGTATGGAGAATTATTACAATAATATGAATTCTCGATTTTTGGGCAAGGTTTGTTAAAATATTGGATGTGGTTTTTATTGTACGCTATGTACGGTTTTATTATTATCATTTTTGTTTTGTTTAAAGGGAGTGGAATTATGTGAAAAAGTTCATAATTTTCTTCTGATACAACTGGTAATTGTACATTAAATATAATCTTTGAATTATTGTAGTATGCTTGGAGTCCAAGCAGTTCATATATTTGTTCTTTGGAATTAGTTTTTATTAACTGATTTTCCATATAATTGTGTATTTAATTCTGCAGTGCTTAATATGAACTTGGAAATTATATTTAATTTTGCTAGAACAATTGATTCAGCAATACTTTCTAGGGGACTGTTTAAAAGTTAATGGAGTTCAAAAAGAATTTCATCTTCTTTCAAAATATTGTTTGTGAGCTTGTTGATGTAGTTTTCTATCTTGTCTTGTTCTTTATTAATGTGTTCAGTGACGTTTTTTAGTCTTTCCTGCATTTTTGTATTAATTTGGTCTTGGTTTGTCAGTATAGTTTCAATGTGTGCTGTACTATTTTTTAAGTTTTGTACAACATGGTATCCATGTTGCCTGTTATGAATTTTATTGCTGTCCCTAATCCGTTAACGAGTCCACGTTTATACCTATTAAAGGGCATAAGTGTGTATAGTTTGTTTTCCAGTTCTTTAAGTTTCAGCCTTGTAACTTTCGTGAAGCTTGTAGTTCTGTGGGTACTTTCGAAGGCTGAGATAGTGTCTTGTATTTTATTAACAGTCTTTGCATATTTATCAAGGTTGACGATGTGTATGAGATTATTGTCGTTAGTGATTATTCTTGCAGGTCCTAAATTACGTGAGTTATCTAAGTATATTTCTGATTAAAGTAAATGGTTTAAGTACACCCGTGTGGTTTAATAAACAATTTTGTATAATATAGTGGGAAATAATAAATTTGATTTGTATTGATAGATAATATTCTAATTATAATTCTTATATGCTAATAATAATTATTTCAGGGACAACTGCAAGGCTGTTACATCCTCTTTACGTGTGTCTTGTGATATTTTTTTTGCCTGCTGCTGTCCGCAGGGTCACCCTATTATTCTCTGAAACCTTGTGTTTTCTATAAAGTGGTTTGTGCTTTGGTCTACTTGGATGTCTATCATATTTGTTCAGTTTACAAATTTCGCAATTTCCGGTGTATTGTCGTACTAGGCTTCTCATGCGGGGAAAATAAAACCTTTCAAGGATTTGTGGACTGTTTTCCATAGGATTACGATGTGCTCGCTTGTGCTCGGCCTCGATTATCTGACAAATCCTCTCAGGGTTAGTGACGTCTTCTACCAATTGTTGACTGATTCTGATTCTATATGAAGCAAAGTGGTTCAAATAAACGCTGTTCAGTAATATCATTGATGACAGCAGGCTTTAAACATGTCTTCAGCGTTTCCGTAAGAGACTGGGAAGTTATCTGATCGATGTCCGCGTGGTGTCTCTTAAATCCAGGGTGCGGCTGCAAACTACTACGCAACTCTCTTCCCTCCCTTATTACGATCTGATTTCGGAAAACGTTCAAGGGGACTTCCACGTGAGGAATTAAATCGCTACTGTCCTGTTCGGCGCTATGCATCGTAGCGTCAGATGTAATTGGATCCCAATCGTGAAAGAGCATCGGCTACTACATTTGACTTACCGGGCTTATATATGAGTTCGAAATTATACTCCTCCATCCGAGCCTTCCATCTTTTTAGCTTGGCGTTATGATTTTGGTTCCCCAATGCGTAAGGGAATGGTTGGTGATCGGTGAAAATTCTAATCCTTTTTGCCCCATACAGATAAGCACGCAAATTTTCCAGGGCCCATACGATGACCAGCATTTCCTTTTCATTCGTAGCGTAATTTTCCTCTGTTTTATTGAGAGAACGCGAGATATACGCTATTGGTTTATCTGCCCCCAAACAGTCCTGGGATAATACAGCGCCGATGGCGTAGTTAGAAGCATCGGTCGTCAAGTTGAATGATTGGTCGAAGTCAGGAAATGCTAAGACTTTGGATGACATTAACAGGCTTTTAGGCTCGTTGAAAGCGTGCAATGCCTCTTCCGTCAAGGTTATGGAGATTTTTCTAGACATATTTGCTCTAATCTGTGCATTTTCGCCCCTGGTAAGATTTGTCAGCGGTTTAGCAATCTTCGCGTAGTCTTTTATAAACTTCCTATAATAAGAAGTCATGCCGAGGAAACTCTTTAAGTCCTTTAATGTTGCGGGAGGATCCAACCTCCGAATCGCCTCAACCTTCTCGGGATCCGTTCGTATTCCATCCCCTGATACAATGTATCCCAGGAAAGATACCTAGGTTCTAAGGAACTGGGTCTGTTCCAGATTCACACGGAGGTTTGAAGCCAGTAATCTCTTGAATACTGTCTCCAAGCTCTTCAAATGGTCGTCGACATCATTTCCAAAAACTATTATATCGCCAATATAGACGTGGCAAATCCTACCGATGTATTCCTTGAGAATATCATCAATCATCCTTTGAAAGATTGACGGCGCGTTTTTTAATCCGAAGGGGAGGCCATTTAACGTGGAAAATGCCGTTTTCGGGATATCCGATTCCTTCATCGGTATCTGATGCAAACCGGAGGTAAGGTCAAGAGTTGCAAAATATTTAGCCCTACCCAGGCTAGCAAGTGTAGAGTTAATATCAGGTATCGGATACGTGTCGGAGATAGTTACAGCGTTCAGTCTCTTGAAGTCGATGACCATCCTATATTGTTTTTCCCCATCCGGCTTGGGTTTCTTAGGAACCACCCAAACTGGTGAATTATAAGGGCTCCTAGAGGGCTGAATAATTTCCTGTTCCTGTATATAGGTTCATTGGTTGATGTTCTGATCTCAGCCCTGACTGACGTCATTGCCATTTCTCCGGCTACAAGTCGGCCAAATAAGGGGCCATATTTGTCGATTATGGTCCTAAATCTACATGTTACTCCTTCCGAAACGCTCTTCGATAAATTAACCTCATGACAAATCTTATTTTTCATTGGAATGACCACGCCCGAATTTGTCATCAGGGTATTATTCCTCCTGTCAAGTATAGCCCCCAACCCCTTGAGGGTATCGTCGCCTATGATTCCGTCGAACGACTTCAGTCCCGGTAACAGATAAAATACTATAACTGTGTCCACCCCGATGCTCTTGAATAGTTTTCCCTCTACCTTCCGTTCGATGTTCAGAATTCCGCCTGCTGTTCTCACGAGAAAAGATTTGGGAAGTTGGGTGCTCGTCTTATCTAGGTGGGGGCCCACAAAGTTCTTATTCGCGCCCGTATCCACAAGAAATCTTAAAAGCACCCCGTTTCTCAGAGTGAATTCTTTATACGGTATGCTTGAAGGGAGGCTTCCGTCATAAAATTTATCTCAGGTTCCTCCACATTGTCATTGTCAAAGCCCCCTTCGGCATTCTCTACATAGCTACTGCCAGCTGTGGTCACTTGTTGAGATGAGTCGTCCTCCTCTACAAAGGTATTGAACAATCTTTTTTGTTTGAACGGATTCGCAATGTTCTCGGATTTGGCGTTTCTCTTAAAACCCCCGGTCTATTCATTTACGTGGTCCAACGGGGTTATTCCATGGCCTGTAGTTCCGATTTCCTCCGTTCGGGATAAATGGTTTAGATAGTTTGGGTGGCAGTTGAGGTCTCCATCCGGCCAGAAGTAACGCGTTTATTGGTACTGTTATCTGATTTCGAGACACCGGGTGAAGTGATGCGTTCCTCATATTTAAATTTTGCAATTCTGTACACATTCCGTAAGCCCCCGGCAATGTCTTCTCGAATATGTTATATGACACCAGGGCGGAATCAGCACCACCCCTTATCTTTTGTCTAATACTTTGCAAAATGGCTCGATATATGGGCTTGGTGCGTACAATCTCGTAGTCAGCAAGAATCGTTTCAACACTGCGAACCCACGACACATATTGGGTAGGATTCCCATCAAACGGTTTTATCTCCTTGACACAGTCCGGGAGTTTACTTAGTTCTCGAAGTTCAAGTTCTGTCCTAGGTGCACGAGGCTTTCTAATATCGGCGTTGTGGTTGACGTTGCGCCGGTCTTAGCTTCAATCAATAAGAATTTGGTCTCTAATATTTTGATTTGACTAAGGGCAGCATTGAGTGCTCCGGTCATCTCCATAACTGATGCCTTAAGCTCTTCCATTGTATAAAGGGAAATGCGCAGTAACGAGACAAGCTAGAGTAACAAATTAAAACCAAACCACGTTTCGAGACAACTTCGATAGGTTCCAAGAAAACCCAAGGGAACACACAAATTCAACAAACAGGGAAAGAGGAAAAAAAATAATAAAAACTATCCTTGCACTTACCCTTGAAACACCAATCCAATTCTAGGCTATATATTTTTTAAGGTAGTTTTTTTTATTTTCTTAATCTACGTACTATAAGTTTTCCGTCGCGAAGTACATGTGATTTTGTTTTTAGGTTAACTAAAACGATAAAAAGATTTATTTACATTTTTTAATTATTTTACAGTCTTGGTTCGTGACTTTCTTTTTTTTTATTTCACTAAAACTTCTTATTTTGTTTCATCAAACCTTTTTTATTTCCTTGGCAAACTTTCCTCTTTTTTTATTGAATTTTTATTTTCATAATGGATTTTAATTTTAGTACCTTTATTTTAATATAAAGTTATAACTTTAATATCAATTTAAATTTTACTATTGAAGGTATCGCAAACACCATCCCCTATGTGCCCTTGTCGGAGTACTTGTGCTCTTTCTATTGTTTTATGTACAGACTATTTTATAGTTGACTTGATGGAGGATCGTGTTGTCCGGTTTCGAGCAGCAGAAGCTGACGTACTAGGGCACGATTTGTCTCACCCCGTGAGTTTTTCCTACCTTTACTCAGTCGTTATTGGACAAAAAAGATTGACTACATCCCACTAAGTAGTGTAGGTTCTAATGTTGACTACAACTTGCGAGGATGTGTTGGTCCGTATCCAACTGAGTCGAGTAGGTTATTATGTTCACTACAACTTGTTAGGATATTATTTGGCCGAATCCATACTGAGTTGTGTAGGTTCTTATGTTTACTACAACTTGTAAGGATATACGGCATTTCATTAGTCGTGAATGAGTATCTCGAAGGAAAACTTGCACGTTTTTCATAGTAAACTTATTTTATTTATTTATATTTGTGACATGAAATAATTTTTTACGTACTGGAGGGCCTGGAGTTCAGGATCGCAGTACGCTGGGACCTCTCTGAGGGCCCATATTGGTCACTTTTTCACTGGTTATAGCACAATACTCATATACTCCTCGGCATATTTTTTTCATTTTTTCATTTCATTCAATATTTTTTTCACAATAGTGAGTTTAAAACCCACACATTATTTAATAATGTTGAAATAATAAAACCAAAAAAAAAAAAAAAATTGTCTAAGTCGTGTAACTTTCCACATTTGTTAAACACTTTAAATTTTCAGGTACAGACTTTTAATTGCTTTGGAAACACTTTTTTGTCACGAGCCAAGCACTTATTTTAAGGATCTGGCACATCCTTTTATTCGCGGCCGGTTCCTGCTCGGGCGCCAGTTAAGCACGACGACGGGCTTGCTTTAAAAAAATTACCGCCCATGGGTCCCAACGACCAAACTTACTTGTTAAAAATTAAAAACTTGGAATCGATTAAACTTAATTACTGTTCGCGTCCAGCACTAAATTGGAATGCCAAACAGTTAATTTATTAAAACCAAATAAACTTCCAAAATTATTTTATAAATTGCTTATTCATTAAAAAAGAACTTACGAAATATTTTATAAAATGCTTATACTAGCTTAAGTTAATGGGAACGATTTACCAATATGCTTCCCATGATTGCGCAAGTATGGTGTCGTATTGCAACACACGCCGTCTGGAATATTTGCTGAGTCAAACAAAATATAGGTGAATGTACAGTGGAACATATGGTTGAGAGGTAGGTTGAAAAGGTGTGAGGTGTTAACTTCTATACAATAATAATAATAATACAAATAAATTTATTTTATCACTGTAACAATACAAGCATAACACGACAAAAACTAACAAAACAATGAGTAACAATAATCAAACAATTATCCCTTTAACGTTTAACATTTAATATTGCACTAACTGATCTTATCATTTTTATTTATTATGTACGTATAACTCTTGGACAAATTTTCTATATCGGTTCGGTAGTTTATACTCATTTCTTGTTCGACTTTGTTTATGTGTAACATTTCCAATGTAAATCTTCGTTTATATGTATATTTACTCTCGTTGTAAAATTTGTACGTTGTCAAAATCTGGTGTATGTTCTCTCATTGCACAGTGGGCTGCAAGTGCTGTTTTTTGTGTTGATGAATTATCCCTACATCTAATATCGGATCTGTGTCTTGCTAATCTAGCTTTAAGCTTGTTTTTTGTAGTACCAAGGTATACTTGATTGCATATGTTAATGTTGTCCAGTTGTTCGAGAGCTTGTCAAAAGCACTTATTTAACCTCTTATGTTGGCTTGTCGAAGGCCTTATTTTTAAATAAAACACGATTATTATTCGCACGCGCTTGTCTATTTTGTAGATAAGATTTGATTTATCCACGTCGTCAATCTTACTTTTTGTATTAGAAAAAAATTTTTATTCAACCTTTTTCTTTTATATTCTGCATTGATATATTTAAATTAATTGGATTCTCAATTCTTTTAGAATTTGCATTATTGTTTCTAGTTGTCTTTTTGTGTTGCATATCTATCAACGGTTGAGTTTTATTATAAAACATGTTGTATGGCTTTTCACCGGTATTAGAGTGGTTGATATTGTGGTTGTAGGCAAACACAGCTTGTTCGACGCTCATGTAAGTCAACTCTTTATCACCTGATGTATTTATTATCCGTAATTTTTCGTTCAATGTTTTATGAAGTCGTTCAATGTCACATATTCCAGTTTTACCAGTGGTAATCTCCAAAACTACATTCAACTGTTCACACCATTGCCTAATGTTCACATAATTCATACCCTGATCTTGATCGATCTTTAATATTTTCGGCGGTCCCATAAAATTTAACACCCTCAACAGTGCTCGTTTCGTTTTTAGCCAGTTCAAATTTGATACTTTTTAAGCCATTGCAAACTTCGAATAAAAGTCAATACAAGTCATATAGTTTCCCTATTCCATTGCCCGAAGTCGACGTCAGCTTAAAATGCAACTTATGTGCTATATAATCCGATTTGCACAAATTGCACAACTCGCAGCCATTGATGATTCTGGATATTTCTTTCACGTAATTTGGATAATAATATCTTTTTGAAAATCCCTAACAACTTTTTCTATTCCCTGTTGCATCCCTTCCAGATGCAGCTCCATTACAATAGTTTTAAACTGGGAGTATTCTGTTACGTTTTCTAATTCCCTCACTGCTCTAGTCAGTTCGGTTTTGCCCGACTGTCTTAAGTCTTTAAAGATGTCTTGAAAATAAAGAAAGTCTACAGTATTTGGCATAAAAATTGCCGATAGGTTTCCCAGCAAATGCTGCTTAACAATATTTTTAATGTCATCGCGACTCAAGTCTATGTAGTATATAGTAGTAACAGTATTTGAAAATACTTTTTTTTTAACAAACCCTTCAGTATCATTGCTTAAAAGTCATAACTAATTTCGAAATGTATTTAGTGTCCTCTCAGAGATGGGGATATAATTAGTCCTCCTCCGCTGAGTAAACGGTGGCCATATTAGAGTCAATATCTTCATTCATTTTGCATTCGTCAAGATTTATTCTAGAAAGGGCATAGGCCACGTGGTTTTCTTTGCCTGGAATGTGCTTTATGTCGAAATCAAACTCATTAAGTTTGATTTTCGATCGTTGGAGTTTGGTATTTGGTTCCTTGAGATTTTGTAGCCACTGAAGGGGCTTGTGGTCATTATTTACCAAAAATTTCCTGCCGAATAGGTGTGGGCGGAAGTATTTTGTTGCCCACACCAAAGCCAAAAGTTCGTATTCAATGGTCGAATAATTAAGCTCATGTTCATTGAGCGTTCTACTCGCAAAGCATATTGGCTCAAGACAGCGCTAAGAGCAATGTTCGAAGCATCTGTAGTTAAAGTAAAAATTTTGTCATCGTTCGCGTATGAGAGAATTGTTTCGCTGGTAATCATAATCTTTATTGTTTCAACTGCATTAATATATTCTCTATTGTTATAGTCTATTTTATTTCCTTTTTTAAACAGGATGTCAAAGGCTTGGTGATTCGAGCAAAGTCTCTAATCAACTTCCTGTAAAACCCAGACAAGCCCAAAAATTGTGTTATTTCCTTTTCAGTCCTTGGTATTGGATATTTAATAATAGCATTTGTGTTCCTAGGATTTGGTCTCACCCCCTCAGGCGACACCAAGTGACCCACAAACTCGGCCTCCCTCTTTAAAAACACGCACTTGTCGAGCTGAATCAAATTTGCCTCTGCCAATCTTTTGAGGACTCTGTCGGGCGATTCGACATGCTCCTGCAGAGATGCACTAAACACTATAATGCCATAGAGATAGACCAGACAGTGTTTTCCTACAAGCTCTCTCAGCACCTTCTTCATCAACCTCTGAAATGTTGACGGGACATTCTTAAGCCCAAAAGTCATTCTCATGAATTCCAAATGAACGTTTGCGGTAGAGCATACCGTTTTTTTTCCTATCCACAAGGTCCATTTCAATTTAATGGAAACCCTTAGCCAGATCAATCGTTGAGAAGTAGAGGCAGCTTCCCAACTTATCCAAAATATCCTCCATATTGGGAATAGGATATCTGTCAGATATCGTGATCTCATTTATTTTCCGATAATCCACGAGAATCCGACATTTATACCTCCCTGAGGCATCAGGTTTCTTGGGCACTACCCATATTGATGAGGAATAGGGAGAGGTTCTGTGGCAGATAATGTTCTGCCTCAACATCTCCCTTATCTGGCGGTCGACTTCCTCCCTAGGACCTCAGGATATCTATATGACTTGCTATAGATGGGGTCCTCATGGATAGTTTTAATACAATGTTTTGTTTTGTGAGTAAAGGTCAAATCATAACCTTCTGTATTAAACGCATTATTTTATTTACGTAATAATTTAATTAAGGCTGCGCGCTCCTCGCAATTGAGGTGATACATGCGAAATCTATTTTTTTTCTTCATTAATTTCAATTTCATGTACACGCAGAGAAAAAATATGTTTAAAAATGGTCACCTCCAACAAAACTATTTTAAAAGAAAATTTTTTAACATATTATGTTTAATGTAACCATATTATTGTCACCGATAACAATATTATTGTTAAATTGGTCCTCCATTAAGAAGCCACAACCATATTATGGTTGTCTTTAAACATATTTTGGTTAAATATGACAATATTTTGTTTTTAAATTCACAATAGTATTTTCCTCTTTTCCAAGAGCAACATGCTATGGTTGAAAACCAACCATGCTATTATAAGTGTTAAACATATTTTTGTTATTATTAACCAAAAAATGTTAGGAGGCAACCATAATATGGTTTTGCCTTCTTGATGGAGGACTAATTTAACCATAATATGTTTGTCGGTGATGCAAGTATAATTAAATTAAACATAATATGATTAAAGTTTTTTTTTTTAAATAGTTTTGTTGGAGGTGACCATTTTTAAACATATTTTTTTTCTGGGTGTATATAGTTACGATCGAAATTAAAACAACTTTTTCGTTTCGTTGCAATTTCTGAATTAAATTTTTATTTTAATAAATATTTACTTAAAGCTAAAAGTAAAACTAAATTTCAAACTTAATGAAATTGTATTTTGTCTACGATGCAGATTCACACGCTTAAAACAAAAGGTGTTATTCGAATTACAACTTGTAATTGCACGCCTCTTGTTATGTTGAATCTGCTCGTTGGCTGGAAGCATTCAGGATACAATTTTCTGTTTAATGAAAAGATATGAGGAATGTGTTTTTTAGCCAGAACAGATTTAATTAGGGGTATTCATGCGTTCGTTTAATTAGGGGGATTTGTTCTATATAACTATATTCAATTTTTGTTTCGTGAATTCATAGTCACTTTCACTAATCGTGTCATTACCTATTCTATATTCAAAGCTATCTAACACCATTGCATTTCTACCAACATCAATCTGTGCGTTTGGAATTCGTAATGCATCATAACCCAACAATCCTACATACAGCCTTATCCACTCACCGTGCATAAAAACATATTGAATAGTATCTAAGACTACTGATTCTGTTGCTGTTCTTAAAGAATTTGGTTTTGTTCTATTGTTGATAAAATATTTTACCTTATTATACTAACGGATGATCCTGTATCAAAAAGAAAATTTAATAGTTTGTTATCGATAAAAAACGTTATAATCGGCAATCTCTCGAGCCTTGCAATGAAAATTTGAGCCATCTTACTCCATTGGAATCGTCTGATTCGAGATTGGTTAGAATTATTTTGGGTATTCCAGTTACCTGTTGTCTTGTAATATGGTGGTCGTGAAATATTGTTGTCGTTAAATGGTACATAATTTTTGGAACTAATTTGAATAGAATTATTCATTTGGTAACTTGGTGCTGCTGTCTGAAAAATTGTGGTGGATTTGTTCGATATTGAGATGGGTTAGGATAATGGGGTATATGCCAAGCATGGGAAACAGGCAAATTTCTTTCTTGTGAAAAATTACTATATTTAATACCTCTATTTTTAATAGTCGCATGCTATTAACAAATTTAACATTACCCAATTCCAGTATCAGCGTTGAAATATCCCTCTTTTCGCCAAATTCTTCGATCAGCTCCGACCTCAGTGTTTTCCAGTCGCTGGGATTCTCCCTTCTAAAGAGATCTGCGGCAGATCCTACCAGCTTTCTTTGGATCGCATTAAAAAACAGCTGCTTAACTTCGATTTCTAGGCCACTTAAAGTTGAGACGATAGAGTCCATATGACCGATAAATATCGCCAATGCATTATTATTTCCATCGAACGGTTCAACAAAATTAAGATTTTGTAGGGCAAATTCGTTTTTCTCCTTATTGTCTGGCATATTTGAAATTTTACAATTGTTTGAAAGTTTATTTATTTCTTCGATTAAATTATTCTCTGACATTTATTAAGCCAGTATTTTCGGTTTTTATAAAATTTAAAAAAGTATTTATTTTTGCACCCCTTCACTTAACGATAAGTTGTTTCTCAATACTTAATTTCTTAACCCCAATGCAGATCCGTTAGAACCGATTGCGCCAATTAAATATTAACTCTTTGGTTGGGGTTTTAAAGAATAATGATCCTTATTACACTAGAAAATATATATTACGTAAAACTATAATGTAGAAAAAATTAAATGTTTGCATTTAATTAAAGTAAAATAAAAATATTAAGAAAGAGTATCAAATCACAATTCCAACAAATGTAGTTGCGCATGCAGTTGCAGATGCTGATGTCAGCACTAAATGCGCTACACACTTAATTATGGTATGTTATGTATGTCACTTTTAATGTACATACATATAGTTTTTTCTTTTTCTTGTATTTTCTTTTTAATACTTTTATCCTTCACGTTTATGTAAGTTAATTATAAGGCCAGTACTATGTATGCCTTTATTTCTTTTTTCCAACTTAAATTTAACTTAAAATTAAATTGTAAAGCTTTTTGTTAAAATTAATAATTTGCAGTGTCTTGGCCAATCAGCATTTTCAGCATATTGCATTTAATGTAATATGATCTAAATGTCACAATATCACAACATAAAATTTATAGCAAATTAACCAATCACATATGAGACGGATCAGGTGAGTTTTAGTGTAAGGGGATTCAGTTATAAGTATGTTAGTACCTAAATACATTAAGGGTGTTACTTAAATGTTGCGTTGTTAACTTATATTTGAAATTCATTATTTTTCTTATAAAATTTTGTGAAAGGAGGTAAAAATACTTATATTTTTCTTACGAATTTTGGCCTTGTGGATCCTTTTACTAATCATCGTGCTTACTGTTACCCTATTGTCCTTTACTAATATGTCCTTCCTATAGATTGGTTTATTCTTGGCTTTTGTTAAGAGAACGATCTCTTAAATGGATACAAGATCTGAGAATTTCCTTTCAAGTACTGCAACCTGAAAGAGTTTGTTTCGTTTTGTTCTATTGTTCCTTTCAAGCACATAAACCTGAAGGAATTTTGTTTTTTGTTTATGTTCCTGACAAGCACTTTAACCTGCAGGACAGTGTACCAAATGAAACACAAAAATGAGTTTCTTAAGGCGCACTGATCTTATAAAGTTTTATTTACGCTAATTTATATTAAAATTATGCTTACATATAAGAAATGAATAATTACATATATTTAATAGTGGCTTAATGCTAAAAAGTGCATTAAGCCACTCTATATAGCACAAAACTTGTCTATATAGCACAAAACTTGACCTACTTAATAAATAAAGTTTTGCCTAGTGGTCATTGACTTATGAATTGTGTATGATGATGCATAAACAACCTGAACTTAATTGTGAAATGCTATTATTACAAAATTAAAATAAACAAACGATAAAATTAATTTGGGTTAATGTTCAATGAACCTTATTGTGAAATAAAAATTATAATGTATTAACATGCTCCCCCCGTTGAGTGTAGCTCAAAAAAAAAAAAAAAAAATAAATAAGTAAACAAATGGAAAAAATTACTAATAAACTTTGAAGATTATGTGTCCGCGTTGTGCTGAGCTGGCATTCCTTCTCGTCTTATTGAAGCTGTGTGGATCTTTTGCTTTTTGTTAGTTAGTTGTTGATATTAGTTAAATGTGGACGGTGAATTCTGACGTGGCTTGTTGTTGACGGGGTGTGGGAACTGGAGTAGCAGCCTTTTTAGAATTTTGTCTTCTTGTGAGGTAAACTAAGATGCCAAGCGTGATTATTAGAGATGAGTAGCCGATGGTGATGTGATGGTAGTTGTTGGTGTCAATTTTGTTCGGAAGCTGAAGAATTTTTTGTGTGTTCAAAGAGGTTTGTAGTTTTTTTAGATTTTTAACTTGTAATATATATATTCGTTCGTATGGATTTTATTTAGCAATGGGTTTATACGTTCTTCATGGCTTTACTGGAGCTGGATATTACTTGCTGCCCTTTTAGTGTCATGAATTTATGTTTAAGGGTGCATATTGGTTCCAGTTCAAGCAAACCTGATCCTTCGAGGGTTAATTGGGTGATCTGTTGGTTGCATACCACTGTTGCTTGGGATTGAGATGGAAGGGAATATATCCATTTATTTGGATGTCGTAGCGGTACCCATGATGCGGGTTCTTTGACATGCTGCACTGGGTAGTCTAGCTGAGTTCTGTTGTGAAACAAATTTATTTCACAACTACATGCTGATGAACCATGGTCAGTAAGCCGGATACTTCAAGAATTAGCTGTGTGATCTCTTGCTTGCACACTGCTGTTGCTTGTGATTGAGATTTTTTCTTTCATTATTTATTTATTGAATCTTCATATATTAAATATGAACTAACAATAATTAATCAAATCTTATCCTAATATTTGCTTTATGTCCTGCCAGTGCCAAACACAAAAGATTTAGTCATCACGGTTTCTGTTTACATATATAGGTGTTTATCGCTCATCTGATTGGGTGAGTGCTGCAGTGTCTCTTCTTCTTAAGCGAGTGTGGCCGCCATAATTTAAAATATTTCGTGCTAATGGATTTGGGTGCAGTTCCAGCCTTTTTAAATATTTTACTGCATATTTCGTTATCATAGTTTTTACTAATGGCACATTGAGATCCTTGTGGATATTTGAGTTTTTGACGTACCAGGGAGCGGCTGTGATTATTCGAAGAAGTTTATTTTGGCGCCTTTGAATTTTTTCGATGTTAGAAGCCGAGGCAGTGCCCCATAACTGAATACCGTAGCACCAAATTGGCTTTAAGATAGAGTTGTAGAGTAGAAGTTTGCAATCGAGACTAAGAACAGAATTTCTTCCAATGAGCCAATTAATTTGAATTGCTTTTAGTTTCATTTGAGTTAACTTCGCTTCTATATGCCATTTCCACGTTAAACGCCGATCTAGATGTATACCGAGGTATTTTACATGCGAGTGTTGGGGTATTATTTGATTATTTATTTTAATAGGGGGGCATGTTTCCCGACGCAATGTGAATGTTATATGTGCGCATTTTTGCTCATTGATCTTTATCCTCCATTTTTTTAACCACCTTTCTAGTTCAAATATATGATCCTGTAGATAACGAGATGCTTCTTGACAGTTTGCGTGTACGCTTAGAAAAGCTGTGTCGTCCGCAAATGTTGAGGTATGGGTGTAGCTGTTTGTTGGCAAGTCCGAAGTATAAATTAAGTATAATAGAGGGCCCAGGATGCTGCCTTGTGGGACTCCAGCGCTAATTGGCTGTGGAGGACTTAAAAATTCGCCTTCTTTTATAATAAATTGACGACCGACTAAGTAGCTTTGTAACAGCTTGTGTATATTTGCTGGTAAGTTTTGCTGCAATTTCAGTAGTAAACCTTCATGCCAGACTTTATCAAAAGCTTGAGACACATCGATGAAGAGTGCTGAGCAATATTTTTTTTCTTCAAAGGCTTTTCTTATGACATTTACTATTCGATGAGTTTGTTCAATTGTGCTGTGTTTTCTTCTAAAACCGAATTGATGATTGGGAATACATCTGTTACCATTTAAAATCGGCGTTAATTTAGACACTAGAAGTTTCTCAAAAAGCTTTGATAAATTAGACAATAAGCTTATAGGTCTATATGACTCAACTTTTGTGGGATCCTTTCCTGGTTTAGGTATCATGGTAACTAAGGATACTTTCCACTCTTGTGGGTAGTATTCAAGGCGTAAAATAGCATTAAAAATTAGTAGAATAATTTTCTTTGCTATGCTGGGTAGCTCCAAAAGCATTTTGTTACTGATCTTATCAAAACCAGGGGCTTTCTTGGGGTTTAAATCATGAATAGCCTTCTCGATTTCTCTTACTTCAAACCTTAGTGGAACAGCTGATCTAACAGCAACAGGTGGTAACTCGACCGCAGTATCGAAAGATGTATGAGGGGTAAATACGGTTTTCAAATGATTAACGAAAATATTACCTTTTTCTATGTCATTTCGTGCCCAACGTCCATTTAAGTTTCTTAATGGTGGTTTAGTGATAACTGGTCTTTTAAGATTTCTAGCTGCACGCCATAATGAGTAATCAGATTGAGGAGTTGCATCAAGTTCCTTAAGATATTTTTCCAGAGAAGCCGTTTTTTGAGACTGCAGTAAGTTTCTTAGCCTTTTTGTGCACTCTTTTAGTAAATTTTTAAGTTGAGGGGATCTGTGCAATTGCCACTCTCTTCGAACTCTCCTTTTTTCAGTCAAGAGACGCTCGACATCAGTAGAATATATTTTACTATTTTTGATATTTTTGCGGGCTATGCTAGAATGTTGAACAGCTAGTTTGAGATAATTGTCAAAATTTACAATAGAAAGATTCACATTCTCCGGTGTTCTAAGCGGAATATTTTCAGTGCAGTGGGTATTGAGATATTTTTTATATTTTAACCAATTTATTTGTGTGGCTGACGTCACTAAGTAACCAGACGGTGATACAATTCTATAAGGGTTTGATATGGTAAGAATTGTAGGTGTGTGATCAGAAGATAATTCTAAAGAAGCTTCAACGTGAATCGTTTCTGCGGGGATGTTTTTAACCACGCCAAAATCGATGACATCTGGAATTTTTTGCTGATCAGTAGGCCAATAAGTTGGTTGTCCACTCGCGACCACATTTAAATCCATTTTAGACATTGTATTATACAAAACACGACCCTTTGGTGTAATGAGCCGTGAACCCCAGAAGGTATGTTTAGCGTTGTAATCGCCAGCGGCTAGGAAACAGGGTCCTAATGATTTAAAATATTTATAATATTGGCTTTCTGATATTGAAAATCTAGGTGGAGAGTATAAAGATGAAAGTACAACGTTTCGATTTAGCTCTTCAACACAAATATTCGTTGCTTGCAGATAATCTTCACGATGATCACACATTAAGTAGTGTTTGATTCGGGTTTTTATCAAAATAGCAGAACCTCCACAAGCTCTATCTCGAGGGTCCTTGGTATCATATAATATATAACCATTAATTTTAAACGAATTTCTTGAGGTCAAATGAGTTTCAGAAATCATCATTACATCAATTTGTTTACTTTTAAGAAAATATTCTAGTTCATTTTTATGTTGGCGAATGCCGTTTGCGTTCCAAAAACAAATTTTTAAACAATTCATGGCTTGTTAAGTACAGCTTGCAATAACATCGATTGCATTCTTAACATTTCCTGCATCATATTACCCATTGTATTCGTAAAGTTTGTTACTGTTTGTACTAGTGTTTCCATGGTTTTTTCTAGACGACTTAAATTAGAAACTGGGGTCTCATCATTATTTGGCAAATCACCTTGCATTGGCATATGGTTTGATTTTAGGACGTTAGCGTAGGATGTTCTGTTATTACTAGGCTGCGGTACATGAATGTCATTAGTATTATTTTGATGTGTTTCCTGAATTTGAGGTGGATTAGGTTTCGGTCCAACCGAGCGCTTGACGATAGAGTATACAGGGCATCCTCTATAGTTGGCAGTGTGATTACCACCACAGTTGCTGCATTTTTTTACATTGGGGTCGTTTTTAGACTTATCGCAGAGAGCTGTACCATGCAATTCTCCACATACAACGCAAACAGGTGTTAAATGGCAGTATGCCTTAGTGTGACCAAATTCTTGGCAGTTTAAACATTGCACGGGTCCGTTCCTTTTATGCGGCTCCTCTATTGTTATTTTCCTATACAGGATATATCTCAGACTGTAAATGGGATGTGATTGAGATGAAGTTGCATAAACCCATTTGTTTAGATGACGGAGAGGGATCCATAAGACTGCTTCTTTTATCAGCTGTACCGGACAATCTTATTGGGTTCTATTGTGAAACAAACTAGCTTCACAATTACATGTCAGTGATCCTTGGTAATGTCTTATTAGATCTAAGAATAGAGTAAGATTGTTGTATGGGCTGCTTTTGTTCACCACCTTATGTTTCTTCAAATGTTTTAATTCTTCCTTAAAGTCTGACTGTTGCATTGCCCTTATGATAACTATAAGAGCTTTTTCCAGTTCGTGAATTGAGAACTCGAGTTGGCGCTTTTGATTGCGCTTTCTGGTGTTATTGATAAATCGGAGGATATATCCTGTCACTCTTTGCAGTGTTCTGAAAGATCCATGGTTGTGTATAGGGTAGATAATAGTAGTTGAGGGATCGCTTGTGGTTGTGACTGCAGTTATTTTCTTCCGTTCCATGTCGATGTCGTCACTGATGGCTTGGGACCTTGAGAATTTTTGTGGCCAAACCCCATTTTGCTCACATAGTAATATGGGTCCGTAGAACCATAAGGGGTGTTCGGCTAATTTTCTTGGCGAAAGCCCACGTGACAAAACGTCTACGGGGTTATCCTCTGATCTTACATGTCGCCATTGTTCAGCGATAGACAATTCTTGTATTGCTGCACGATGTTCATGATTGATGTATAAAAGCCCTTTCGGAAGAAGTCATGATCCAATGACAGCTTCTCAAGTAACCGAAGTTGATTATCGGTAATTTCCAATTTTGCCTACTAGACCAGTAGCAATCTGTAACAGGTAATTGGATTAATTTTGCGGAACTTTAAACTGTTTTACTCATGGAAAATGTAATACATTCTTACGAATTTGGCATATTTTTCATTTGACTACCGCGAGTTATAGTTAAATGAAACTAATCGTGGGAAAAGAACACGTCTGAGTTTATTTTTGTTGTACGATTTAGAATGATCTTTATTGTTTCTTTTCTTTATAATCAAACTTATTGACTAAATGTAAAAGTGCATAGTCTATTGATTTAATTTTTAAAATAATATTTTTAATAATCAGCAATTTTATTTATTTTTGTTTCGCAATTAATATATAAAAGGTTAATAATCGATATTTCAAAGAGTTTGCATTTATATTTCGCAACTTGTTGTTTCCAATCAATACTTTACAATTTATGTTTGTTTTGCATTTTATTAATATGAGGTGTTTGAACTAATCTTGTGTTTTTCTTATGTGTGTGTGTTATGTCTTAGTGGCTTTGGTGGGGGTATATGTGGTGACATAACTCCTCCCTCCTTTACATGAAGTGACGGCCAAAGGGGCTTTGTCCGATTTGTTGCCGGAACTTCATTAATTATTTGGTCGAGTGAGTATGTTATTGTCATTATTTTCTTTTTATCACTGCAACTGTTAATATTATGATGAGAATTTTTATTGATCCAAAGACGGAATAAGTAACTTTTTCGTGTATTTCTTTGTTTGTCTGTAGGTTCTCAATTATTTTTTTTATTTTGGAATCTGTAGTCATTAAGTTTTGGTGTTATCTCGTTTTTGTTTGAAAGAGCTGTAATGTTATTATTTATATAAAGTGGTGTTTCGATGAATATTCAATTGTCCCAATGTGTATTATTTTCGTTATTGTACCATACGTTATTGATGGCAATTTTTCAGTTGATATTATTCCGTATATTCGGTATATTTTTCGGGTAAGAATGTCTATTCTGCCCGAATGTATTAGAGGATGCTTTAGTTTGGGGTTTTTGAACGTCGTTTGTTCGGTTTTGATATCTAATTATATTGTGTTGATATGAGGGTATATTCGGAAAGTATTGTGTTCAGAACTAGTGAGGGAATCTGTATGAATTGTTAACTATTGGTTGGTAAGTCTGAGACAGTGGATAATTTGGAAAGTATTTAAAATTCTGTTGGGGAACATGATGTTCGTTCGTAAATGTCTTTTTTGAGTAGCATATGTTTTGTTCCTGTATACAAAAAGAAAGGGCTTCGGCCATCGTTTTAGGTCTCATCGATCTAATGTTCGAGCCCTAAGGTTCTTTAAGGCCTGACAGGAATGTGCTTAAACACATTTCGGCGAATAGTTTTTGTTTTGCCCTAATTACGCTAAGGTTGGTTTCGTGGATTGGAATATTATTATCGATGGGCGACTATATTTCTATAATTGAGCTGTAAAAATGTTGGACAGACTGAGTTTTTTTAAATTATGTAGATCCTTAATCAAGGAGGTTTCATTCCTTTTATCGGAATAATGCAGGATTAGATTGTTTTTTATGCTTTCCCAAACTAAAGGGGTACCATGCACATTGAGTACCTCGTTAAATTGTCCAACTATTTTTTTCCTAATTGCTCGTAAAATAATTTTCGCGTAGTTCGTCCCGTCAACGTTATCTAAGTACCCTAATATTTCCTCTACGTTTGTTAAAAATTCGTACAAAAGTCTGGGGCTTCCGTCAAATTTTGGGAGGTCTTTCACTGCCTCTGGGATTTTAAGTGCATCAAATATTTGCTTCTGATATGAAATTTGGTTTGGAATTTGGGGAATGGAACCCGTGGGATTATTGTTATCTAAGGACATTTCAGTGTTTTCTGGGACGGGTGCAAGATGTTTGAAAATGCTTATGTATGGTTTAACCCGATATGTTTTTCGCATGAATAATTTTAAGGTTTTATGCTTAGTTATACTTAAATATACTATACAAAATTAAATTTGACTTATTTACCGTAGTATTATTGTTATTAGTAGCCTCATAATCTATGGATTTCTTCTTGTGGATGATTTGGTGGTCCTGTGGGTTCAGTTGTTTTGTTTCTTGTTGATCCAGTCTTACGCTGTTCAAATGGAACTTCTTGTTAGTTGACAAAATATCACTTTCTCACGGTAACAGGTTATGTTTTTTTATAAAAGCCAGTTAACAATGTTCATGTGTTTTATCTTTAATTTTTAAAAAATTATCTTGATTTGTTTCCTTTTTTTTCTTTTTTTGTAAAAAATTTATTTTATTATAATTCTTACGTATATTTGGTTATTATAAATATATATCCTTTTCCTCAGGATAATTATAAAGTTATATTTACTAACTTTTTCACCATTAGTGTAATAAAGGGTTATTTTGATTTGTTTCTTTTGTGATTTTTTCTTATATCCTTTTTCTGAGGATAGTTATAAAGTTATACTCACTAACTTTTTCACTTAATAAATGTTTTTTTTTTTAGTTTTTAAAGGGTTACTTTTAGTATTAAGGAGCCAAAGCTGATGTACCGTCAACTTTTTTTTCCGACTGCGCCAGTTATAGTTTAATGAAACTAATCGTGGAAAAAAACCTCTGAGTTTTTCTGTTGTACGATTTAGAATGATCTTTATTATTTCTTTTCTTTATAATCAAATTTATTGACAAAATGTAAAAGTGCTTGTGCTTAGTCTATTGATTTAATTTTTAAAATAATATTTTTAATAATAAGCAATTTTATTTATTTGTGTTTCGCAATTAATATTAAAAAGATTAATAATCGATATTTCAAAGAGTTTGCATTTATATTTCGCAACTTGTTGTTTCCAATCAATATTTTGCAATTTATGTTTGTTTTGCATTTTATTAATATGAGGTTTTTGAACTAATCTTGTGTTTTTCTTATGTGAGTGTGTTGTTATGTCTTATTGTCTTTGGTGGGGGTATATGTGGTGACATAACTAGCGCACTATTTTCTTATTAATCATCTCTTTTTAACAATTAAAGTTCACATGTCCAAATCTTTTATGCCATTCAATCACCTGTTCATCATATTTTGTCACACTGTTACATTTATTGTCTATTTTTTCTTTACTCTTAAATCGTTTAATCGGAGGCTCGTTTGCCTCGTTAAACTTTATATTCGGATTAGCAAGTTATGTCGGAGGCTCGTTCGCCTCGATCTACGTTAAATTAGAATTTGTTATCTGGGTGGTACACCAAGACAACTATTGGGATGGTTGTGGTTTTATCCTAGTGGTGCACAAGAATAATAATTTTCTTATGAATCTTCTTCAAGGTGGTACTCCAAGATGAAGTTAATGAATAAAAGACGTGTTGACTTTGACTACTTTGTACGCAAAAAGAGTACTCTTTACTAAAAACTTAGTTTATTTATACCCTAAAGTAATTTATGAATTCACAAACACAAAGAACTTAAAATAAAATAACAAAAAACGTTACCAATCTTAAGTTTAAGTGAGCCAGAGATCGTTCATTCTTTTTCTGCACAAAATTTATTTCTCACCGTTGGTCAATGCAAAAAGATATTAAGTTTCTGTCTGGCTGGTAATTCGAATAGGCATGCTTAAATATATTTCGTTTGTGCCATCAATGTAGAATCTGAATAGATCCTAGTGACAAGAAATAAAGGCACACAATAAAGTTTATTTTAAATTAAGCTTATTGAATTAAACCGTCCGTGGTGTTTATTGACAACCTTTATGGTAAAGCGCTTAATGACAATTTAAAACTCAACTCTCTGCTCTACGATCACACAACCGCATGTTGTCAATTCTGTGGTGTTATAGGTGTTCCTTCTGTCATGTGGTGTGTATAAAGAATTTAAATTCCCTATAACCCTCGGTTATTACAAGCTGTAGGGGTTCCAGCCAATAAATTAGGCGTTCGAAAGAACTGCCAAAAGCTTCTGAGACAAAAAACTAAGGCAGTTAGTGCCGATTTGGTTGTATGTTTTAAGTCTGCTTTATTAATGTAAAATCTAAGGTTTATATACTGCTTATGAGAATACCGATTAGTTTCTCTAACTTATTCTAGCTTATCATAATTATACATTTGACTCCTTCGGTACCGTGTAGATATCTAAGGAATATCAATACAGTTGCATGTTAACCAATCACAATGAGTCTTTCATTATGTTCACTCAATAATAAGTAAGTCACTCAATGTTTGGTTAACATGCCTTCAACTACAAGTGATGTAAATTGATATTTATTTTATTGTAGTTGACACTTGTAGTTACAATTATGCAGTGTGCCTGCGTTATCGACTAAGTGTGGTACGCTATATGTATGTGCACACTACAATTCCCCTCATTCCTGCTCTACCGTCGTCCACTTCCTCTCGGTATGTTCTGTACGTAATATACGATCACCAACTATACTGGAGTATGAATTCTCATGTTTTGCTTGACCATAATGTGGAAACAAACATAAGAAAACAAAAAAGGGAAATTTAATTCTATTGGAGATTCATTTTATTTTGTTGCTAAAATAAAATATTCATAATAATTAATATATTACGGCCTCTAGGGGTGACCTTAGCGTAAATTAACTATATCTGGCAATTTCTGAAAAAGAAAAAAAATTTTCAGTATCAAGTCATTGGATCCAAAGAAATATTCCAGTCCGACCTCGGAGTTGGTTGGGGTGCTGCAGGGCGCGTGTTGGCTATTTTCTTCAGTATCCGTTTTATTAGCAGGATAATTATTAATGTGACAGTAAGATCTAGTCCTGTGTAGCTGGCTGCCAAACCGTGTACTGGATGATTGGCTGTTGGTGCTGGTAATTCTCCAAGTTGGGATCTTACTTCTAGCTGCAATCTTTATGTCTTCAATACTTGAACGATATGGCGTGAGGCTATCCATTTTCTGCATCAAATGGGAAAATGTCATTTCACTGCTTGTGTATGATTGAGTAAGCATTGATATGAAGATTTGTGGAGCATCACATGGATTTAAATTTTATATCCTGCTGGTAGTGTTGGCTGCCACAGGGCGTACAATATTTTTAATCATAGTACGATACCTGTCGCCATTACCAACTGCATTGCCAACTTCATTCTCGAAGAAGTAGGGCCCTATAATTCTTTCTGATGTCACTCCATTGGCGCTGGTGAACAACTCTGGGGTCGCATATTTTGTTTATTTACATATCCATTAAGATGAAAATGAGCTTGATCACTCATTACAGTAGTTTTGACTTAACTGCCTTTTGTTTAAGTGCACATTTGACTTAACTGCACAAAATTAATATTTTTTGTCATTATTCTTTCAAATCCCATACAAATTCCTTTTTTAGGTGCGCTTTCTATACCTGCACATTTAAGATAAATGCACAAAATTTTTGGGATTTTAAAATTATTTTCATACAAAAAATCAAAGATAGCTGCACTTTGACTTAACTGCCCAAAATACATATTTTCTGTAATTATTCTTCAAAATCCTTGTTTACGTGCATTTTGCTTACGTGCACATTTATCATATTTTTGAGCAGCTTTAAAATATTTTCATATAAAATATCGAAGTTAGCTGCACACATGAAAAAAATAAAGTGGCCACTTTTTCACATAAATATCAAATTTAAGCTGTTTTATAAACATAAATCGCAAACAAGCCTGGTTGGCATCATTATAATTCATTTATTTTGTTTGCATGTACATTAGGGGTATAACCAAAAAAAATACCCATCACGACGGGGTGGCCACTGATGTATATATCAAGAAAACAGTTTTTTGATATCAATTTGGATAAAAAACCTCCCCCCCAAACCGTTTTTTCTAAAAGCTTCCAAAAAAATAATAATATTTGAATTTTTATTTTTTAAATACTTTACTTACAGTCATGTACTATATATTAACTTCAGATACTAAAAATTATCTTTGTTCAAAGTGTGTGTTGTTCTGCAATGTTGAAAAATATTTTGCACAAAGAAACAAAATAAAAACAAAACAAATGAAAATAAAAGTAAACAATTGGGATTGTGAGGTTGGTTCCATTTTGTTCATAAAAAGAGTTTCCGTGTTATTTTAACATACTTTTAACTGTTTGGATGTAGTATAATTGGTGGTATAAGTCTTATTTGCGAAATAGCATAAAAATATAAATGAATGGTTTGTGTTTTTACAATAAGGATATTGTATTTTTAATAAACAAAAAAAATCCAAATACTAAACTTCAAAGTGATTTGGGGGGGGAACTTTTTTAACGCCCGCGAAAAAGTGACCCCACTTTTCATCATAGATTTTCATGGTCTATATGGCATGGATAGGTATTTTTTGATAATTTAAAAAATTGTTCGAAAGTTATACCCCTATTGTACATATGTACCTACATTCCTGCAGCAACATTACCACGATTATATGAAAGGAATAGAATAAATTTTTATTTTTGTGAATTCTCATTGTTTTTGTTAATGTTCATATACATAAAAACATATGTTTATAAAATGATTTTATTTGAAATAAAATTTTACTAAACCATTATTTTTTAACAAATTTTTTAATAAAAACGTTTGTTATTTTTCTCTTAAACACTTTACTTTAGCTGCACTTTTATGCAGGTAACCACAATTTTATACCTGCACATTAAGGCAGGTAAATACATTTGAGATAACTGCATTTTTGATTTAGCTGCACAAAAAATCGTGCAAAGGAGATTGTGCAGCTAAGTCAAAATTACTGTATTACATTGTTAATAAACTCGTTATTTTCCATGTAACCGTGTAACACGGTTCGGTGATTAAAATCTAAAAAAAAAACAATAAAAAATAATAATAAACAAAAAAAGTTATTAAATTTTAACACGCAGGCGTGACTTTTGGCCCTCCCTGTATTTATGTTATCATGTCTTTGGATTGGTTACTCAAGTGGCGAGTAATAATCAAAAATTATTATTCGTTGTTTTAACAAAGAAAAATAATCACGGTTACACTACATTTTGTAAAAATTTAATATTGTATTACCAATAAAAACCAATCATCTTCCTCCATCAATTTTCCTAAGTAGGAAGAATTCTCCTCACTTAAAATATCTTGATTTGTACGGGCTAAAATTTTGAACCCGCATAAAATGTCTATTATTTATTATATTTGTTTGGAAACGTTTTGTTTTCACAAAATTCACAAGTTCATTTATTCTTATCCATTTTTGAGTTAAAAAAATCAATTAAAAACATCTTTAGAAAATACATCCTAATACTTACATTTTTTTACTTATATATTTTTTATATTTAGGTTTTTAATGTTAATAAAGTATATTTTGAAAAATGATCTATGGTTATTGAACTTTTTGGAACCTTCGTTAAACAATAAAAACAAATTAATTTTTTTAGAAGTTACAATTCAATACACTATTCTTTAGGGTTTACGATTATCGAAGTGTGTGTTAGTGATTTGTATTTTTGAATTTAAGGTGTTACCGGCGCTGATTAACGCCGCTGGTACAAATGTTTATGTGGGCAGATCAATATTCCCAAATGCAGGTGTTCTACTAGCAGATTTATATGAAAAGGAAAAGAGGATAAATGCGAGGTTTAAGGCAAAGTGTTGAATGATCTCTTTATTGAATTTCACTCAATTTATATGCAAAAATAACGGTATCCTTAAACTACAATTATTAAAAAAAAGTTGTTGCTTAAAACAACAATTCCAATAAATTTCCAATAAACAATAATACATTAGGGGGGTATAGATTTGCATGGATAACAATAAATATAATATTATTTACAGAAATAAAGTAAATAAATTTAATGTTATATTGTAAATCTATAGAGCAAATATAATAAGAATGTAGATTATACTACAAGGGTAAAAACGCAATCGTGTGCATTTTTAAAGTTTAAAAACCAGCACCCCTTTAAATATCTTGCATATCAGCTGTTTTAAATGCAAGTTTATTTTTTATTCCATTAGAATAAAATAAAAAAATTTTTTTTTTGTTTTTGGCTTAATCCCTTGAATTTTTTTATCCTAAGCCATCTGGTCAGCTTGAGTTATTTATTACAACTTACTTACTTTTTGCAATGACCATATTCTTATTGTGGGAAAATGCCTTGTCAACATTTAAATAAAACTTAAATTTTCATTCTTAAGCCAAATTCCCAGACGAAATCTGATCCTCATTAAATCATTTGTTAAAAACAATAATTCATAATTTGATCAGAAGCGCAAAGTCAGCAAAAATTTATTTAAATGTAAAGTTTATTAAATATTATCTCTTATCTCAACGTGCATACATTTTTGCTCTTAAACCTACATATTATTTCATAATGCCATTTTTTTAATTTTTTCTCATCCCTAAGACTTTTTTATTCTTTTTCGGTACATCATACTTTGATGTATCAAACTTAGAATAAACGTCGCACAGTGGCTGAAAATCGTTTTTCATCGGCCAAAAATCTGTAACTTTTGAACCGATAGAGATAATTTTGCAACTTTTTTTTTCGCAGGAGAGAAGACTTCTTGAACTTTTTTTCAGTGTTAATTTTGTTAAAATCGCTTCAGTAGTTGTTGAGAAATTTAAGGTCAAAGTTGAACTTTTGATGTTTTTTAGCATTTAGTATGAAAATGCTAATGATTGAGATTGAGAATTATGGTATTTTTAATTCAAAAAGTGGGATGTTTTTCTGCCCACTGTTTTAAGAACTTTTTAATCTACATAACTGCCAAATTTCATTAATATATCTTTGTTCATGTCAGATTTATAGAATGTCAAACCTTAAAATTATTATTTTTTACTCATGTTGAAAGCCCTTTTATTCATTTACACTATATAAATAATAATTTTAATGTTTGACACTCTATAAATCTAACATGAATAAAGGTATCATAATGAATTTTGGCAGTTATGTAGATTAAAAAGTTCTTAAAACAGTGGACTGAAAAACATCACCATTTTTGATTAAGAATTACCCAAATTCCCAATCCCGGAAAACGGCTTTAAATTTTTTTTTTTTTGTTCAAAAAAGGCAATACAATTTACCACTCGATATTGATCAGAATTTTCTAGAAAATAATGGACATATTAGAAAACATTACTGTTCTAATTGTATAAAAATCGGTGTGTTGAATTATTAGAATTTTTTACTCAAATTATTTTTTTTTTTGTTTGAAAAATTTGATTTGGAATAGGGCATATGGGAGTAAAGATGTTATACTGACTAAAAATTGCTTCTACAAGCATGTTTTCTTTCGAAAAATATAAACA
Source organism: Pollenia amentaria (assembly GCA_943735925.1). Taxonomy (NCBI): domain Eukaryota; kingdom Metazoa; phylum Arthropoda; class Insecta; order Diptera; family Polleniidae; genus Pollenia; species Pollenia amentaria. The sequence continues at coordinate 90,237,232 of OX031006.1, forward strand.
TTTTTATTTATTTCTGGAGAAAATATTTTTTTATCAGCGAAAGAACAAATGAGCATTCGTATTACCTTTATATGCATATAGTTATGATTCTGAATGAAACAACTAGATCACTTCATTGTTAATTCTGAACTGAAACTTTATTTTTCACCAAAAAACTTATAAAACTATTTTTACATTGTCTTCTTATAAATCTAATTGTGTTTTTATAAATCTAACAAATATGGAATTTGCTTACTGAGCAGATTCCCACGTTTGTTACTAAAGAAGAAATAAGCATACACAAGTGTTCGTATCTCATATGTCTGCTATTCAACAGAGACATATGAGATGTAAAAACAAAAACAGAGCTGGAAAAGAGTAAAGTCATTTGACTATATGACTCCTCCACCCTCAGTTTCAGCAGTCTCTGCTGAAGTCGTAATAAAAAATATATTTTTCTGATTTTATATGTGCTTATTTCTCTTTTGTTGTAAAAAAAACATTTTCTTTGCTATTCTTATAATATTCAGAAGCACAATTTACTTAGTGTTCCATATTACTCCTCCACCCTCAGATTTAACCATGTCTGTTAAATGAGAGGTTGTGGGGTAAGCTTCTAATTTAAAATTTACAATGTTTTTATCTCTATTGTTACAATATTTTTTGTAAATTATGTATATTATAATTACAATGGTTATTATTAGTATTAAGGTTATGTTTATACCATAAGATACATTTTTGTGGTATACCAATTCCTCGATTTGCTTAATATTTTCAAATTGATTGATTTTAATAGCCTCAAAATTTATTTTTTCTCTAAAAGTTACATTTGTCACATCATTGTCTGGGTAAATAAATTTTTCGTGAATAATGAATTGTTCGTTTGTGAAATTCTTACTTAATATTTTTAATTCGCAATTATAGAAGTTAATTAAATAATTTTTGTCCATTACAATGTCTCTGTTATCGCAGTTTTGCGTTAATTTAACATTGTTCGCATTCTTAACTAAAATTAGATCGTCATCAATGACTTCGATATTTGTTATATTGTTAAACTTCAATTCACAGTTTTTCAATAAGACACAGTTTTCGCTACTTTTTAGGTCGGTAAAAGTTAGATTTTCTTCGTATGTGTAAGTTATGTTATTTATTGTGACTACACGTTCGTTATTCTCGTCGATTTCCAGATACTTATCATTTGGTAATGGGATTATTAGTTTCAAATCTGTTGTAATAAAGTCCGTTGGGATTTTTAGTGCTATAATTAATGAATTATTCATATAAGTCATAACTCCCATTTTAATCATTTTTAGTTTAAAATAATCGATTTTGAATTCTTCTGTTTCCTCAGATGTAAGTACACCTGGGTGTATCATACTGTTTCTAGCTGACGCTATATTTCCTTGAATTTGTGTAATTTTCCCTTCCAAACTTTTCAATTTGAGCATTTGGTCCGTGTACAAAAGTCTCCTAACTATTTCATTATTTCTTTTCTTAATTTCATCGAAAGTTTTATCTATTTTAGCTCTGTCGTTTTCTACTGCTCTTCGTATTGTTTCAATGGATTCTTTAAAATGTGTGTTAATGGTGATCTGTTTATTCAAGGTTTGAATGGCATTGTGGCTATTAATGTCTACGTTTCTTAAATGTTCTAAAATTTCCTCTCTGTCGTCATTGTCCATTACTCCGAAGAGCCATTTGTGAATACTACCTATTCCGTTAATTAAACCTCTCTTTTTCCTATTTAAGTTAGAGGGAATCAGAGTTCTAACTTTTGCTTTTACAACTTTAACTTCTACCCTTAATAATTCTTTGTTATCTACATCTATTTCTTCAATATTCCTTTCTATTTGGTCAATTATATGTAATATTGTATTTGTCATGTTGGTTATTCTTACTTTCATTAACTGGACCATAGTGTACCCTGAGTTCTCCTCAATCCTGTTGACTTGTAGAAGTGCCTGTACCGCCACCAACAATGGAATTAACAATGTGATTTTCATTTTCGTTATCCTGAAAGACATATTTTCGTTTAACTTGAGTTTTATAGGCTTTTTTAAACTTATTATCATTGGAGACTAAATAATTATCTTCTACTCTATAGTTTCCTACTTGCCTATATTTAGGTTGAGCTTTACTAGCTCTATTATTCATTATAAACCTATTCTCAAATTCTCTGTCAGCCACGTTCCCTTCTTTAGTGTTTATAGCATTTATTCTGGTTGTCTTTTGCTTATGTTGTTCTTCTGAAAATTGTCTTAAGTCCTCGTGTGATATTGAATTGTTAATGAAATCGATCGGTTTCATTTTTGTTGTCGAATGAATTGTATTATTGTAAGCAATTATTGCCTTAGACACTTTCTCGTCCAAGCTATCTTCGTTATGTTCATCCGAGTTAAATAGTCGAATGTGCTCATTCAACGTCAGATGGAGTCTTTCGGCATCTGAATTTCCTGTTTTCCTATAGGTTGTAGTGAAATGAATATTGATTCCGTAATCTCGAAGGAATTGTCTAACTGCTACCGTATCCAGTGTTTCTGGTTTACCAAGATATTGAATTCGAGTTTTGATTGCGTCGACAATTGATACCCATGTTCTATCTTTCAGTTGGTGCGCAGTAGCGTATTTCGTCAATTTGTCAATGCTGGTTAAAAACATAACATTCCTCTGTGGGTACCAGATGTCAAAATGAACTATTTCATTGTGTTTGACGGGGGTTTTTGTTATATTTAATGAATGTTTAATAGGGTTTCTATCATATTTAGCCCTATTACATATTTCACAATTGTTAATGAATTTCTGAATGGTTTTTTGTAAATTTGGATAGTAGTGTTTCTTTTTTATTTCTGAAAAAATTTCGTTAATTCCCCTGTGGTTGTTCCGTAGGTGTTCAGATTCTATTATCTGAAGGATTTTACCCTTATCGGTAATGTCTTCTAAAAATATATTAGATTGTAAAACTTTCAAATTTTCATTCCTCTCAAAGTGTCTTATGTAAATTTCTTGAAATTTTAAAAATAAATCATTGTCAGAACAATACTACCAAAAGCCCTTTTTGTGGTAACTTCTCTCTCATTAGTTCCAATAAGTCGCTATTTGGCGTCACATTCATTGTTTCTCTGATTTTTCTTTGAAACACGATTTTCTTACTGCAGGATTGTCTCTCTGCATTTTTCAGGATTAGTTGGTTTTTAAATATGTTAATGGGGCTCTCAGTTATTTGGATGAAGTCGGTACTGTCAGTTTCCGCACTGTGTACAGTATCTATATCATCCTCAAACAATTCGTTTAAATTAATGGCTACCTCGTCTTCTGGATTTGCGATAATTCGGCTAAGTCCATCGGCCACGACATTTTCTTTGCCTTTTATATAGTTTACGTTAAAGTCAAATTCATTTAGCTGAATTTTCCAGCGTTGAAGCTTTGCGTTCGGCTCTTTCAGATTGCTCAGCCATACAAGGGGCTTATGGTCTGTTTTAACTGTAAAATGTCTGCCGAATATGTAAGGTCGAAAATACTTCGTCGCCCATACTATAGCCAAGAGTTCCTTCTCTATAGTGCTATAGTTCTTTTCATGACCGTTGAGGGATCGGCTGGCATAACAGATAATCTTATCATTCTGCATCAGCGCCGCCCCTAAGGCAAAATCACTAGCATCAGTGACAACAGTAAACTTTTTTTCAAAGTCAGGATGTACCAAAATAGGATCCGACTTAATGAGTATTTTTAATTTTTCAAATGCAATTCTGTAATTTTTATCCTTAAGGTTAATCTTGGCGCCTTTCTTCAAATACTTTACTAAGGGATGTGCTACCTTTGAGTAGTCTTTTATAAATCTCCTATAATAGCCTGTAATTCCTAAAAAAGATTTGATTTCTTTCTGATTCTTTGGAAGGGGAATCTTATCTATAGCTTCTACTTTCTTTGGATTTGGTTTTATACCATTACAAGTGACTAAGTGTCCTAAAAATTCTGTTTCTTGTTTTAGAAAGCTGCATTTGTTCCGTTGGATTTTCAGATTTGCCTTCTGCAAACAGCTTAATATTTTAGTTAGAGACTCCATGTGTTCCTCTATACTTGTAGAGAATATTAGAATATCATCTAAATACACCAGACATATTTTACCAATGTGTTCCCTCAAAACCTCGTTCATTAGTCTCTGAAACGTAGAGGGTGCATTTTTCAACCCGAAGGGCATACGCAAAAATTCGTAATGCCCGCTTGCAGTTGAAAAAGCCGTTTTATGGATGTCTTTTTCATCCATTTCTATCTGGTGGAAACCTTGGGATAGATCGAGGGTTGTAAAGTATTGACATCTTCCCAATTTGTCAAATATATCATCTATATTTGGAATTGGGAATCTATCTTCGATAGTTATGCTATTTAATTTCCTATAATCGATCACAAGGCGCCATTTCTGAATATTTGACGTATCCATTTTCTTTGGAACTATCCAAATGGGACTGTTATAAGGACTAGAGGATTCCCTTATAATTCCTTGTAGCAACATTTCCTCAATTTGCCTATTTATTTCATTCTTATGTATTTCCGGATACCTGTATAGTTTCGAGTACACCGGGATTTCATGCTGTGTATTAATCCTATGTCTTATCTTATTTGTAAAGGATAGATTCTCGTCTTCTCGATGAAAAATTTTACTGTGCTTCCTTAGTATCGACAACAATTTATTTCTATCAGTTTCATTTAAATGTGCGGTTTTCAAGTCCGAGATAGAAGTTGTATCCCTATTTTCTATGTCATTACAATTAAGTTCTACAACGTTTTCCCTGTAACATCTATTCTTATAATCTTCTTCTTCTTTATTAAGATACAAAGGGATACAGGCATCTCTTGTTTCTAGTTGTCTATTTTTGTAATTCACAATACAATCAAGATCTGCTAGGATATTATTTCCTATTAACCCATCAAATCTGTCATTAAAGTTAAACTCTAAAAATTCGCATAAATAGTTAGAATTGAATTCATTAAATATGGGGAATTTGCAAAGTTTCTTTACTCTGAATTCATTTTCCATTGCTCTTAAAACTACGTCAACTTCATGCTTCCATTTTGGATCACAAATATTTTCATTGATGATGCTGAATTCCGCTCCAGTATCAATGATGAATCGTAATGTCTTAATTGGGTTTTCAATGGTTATATAGGGAAGTCGTTTCGGCCTTCCCCACGAAAATTTACATTCGAGTTTCCAATGTCCATCGGTTCATGAACGTTACCACGCGAATAACGGGAGTTTCTTGTATGATTGGACTGTCTTCCTACGTCGGGTTGTTGTACGTTTCCATCAAATCTGTTATTGTCTCGGTAGTTTCCCCTATTTGTACTATCGTTGTTAGTATTACTGTAAGCATTGTTATTATTATTAGCATAGTTGCGATTGTCACTGTTGGTACCACTGTAAGCATTGTTATTAGCATTGTTGCGATTGTCATTATAATTTCGATTTCTAATATTATCGAAACTTCTATTTCCCGAATGCGTATTTCGTACATCGTTGCTAAAATTCGATCTATAAGAGGGCCTTGTATTGTCGGTTTTTGGTCTGCTTCCAAGAGCGGTATAATTTTGGTGTCTAGCCTCGAGAATTATCTTAAAAGCCGCCTCTAAAGTTTGTGGGTTTCTTGCAAATATTATAGTTTTCGTCGGTTCAGGTAGGTTATCTTTAAATACTTCCAGTGAGATTCTATTGATTTCGTCCGCCGAAAATCCATCTTCACTATTAGTTAACCTTCTATTATGCAGTCTATTTCTAATGTTATTTATACTATAATGGTATTTTTCAATTGTCGAATCTAACCTCCAAGTTTTCAACTTGTCCATTAATTCCCTAGTTGTTTCTTTTTCTCCAAAGTTAGTCACTAGAATTTCTTTTAATAATTCCCAAGTTCCTACCACTCCATACCTATGTATTGCCTCTCTTGTCTTTCCTACACATTTATTTTTTATATACCCGAATAATATGTTTCTATTGTTTTCTTCGAACGTTGCAATAGATGGGAGTAGAGCTTCAACCTGCGCTAAAAAATCTGGCAGTTGGCTTTGTTCCCTTCCATCAAATGTTGGAATCTCTCTGATACAACTAAGCATCAGATTAAATTGTTGGGTCAAGGCACTTTCCATTTCGTAAATTTTTAAAATACGTTCTGTGTGAAAGGATAATTGTATACTGCTTTTTTTTCCTTATTGGTTATTGTTGAGTTCTTTACTTGGTGTTCTTTTTATTGAATAATTCATATATTACGTTCGGTGTTCGAGCTTTTAATAGTTAATTTACATATTTAAGTTTTGTTTAATTTTAGTTTGTTTCTTTTTTACACACCAAAAAGTTTTCTTTGATAATTTTTTTTTTCTCCGTTTTACCGAAAGATTCAAGCTATTTTGATTATAACCAATTATAAATTATTCGCTTTTAATGCGAAGGTGAAGAAAAAACACTATATTATTCGACACTATATTTTGTTTCGCCGTTTGTTTATTTTTACACACCAAAAAGTTTTCTTTATTTCTTTCTTTTGATAATTTTTCTGTTTGAATGAAAATTTCAAGCTATTTTGATTTAACCAATTATAAATTATTCAGTTTTAATACGAAGGAGAAGAAAAAACTGTATTATTCGACACTAAATTTTGTTTCGCCGTTTGTTTATTTTAACACACCAAAAAGTTTTCTTTATTTAATTCTTTTGATAATTTTACTCCTTTAAATAAAAGATTCAAGCTATTTTGCTTTTAACCAATTATAAATTATTCACTTTTAATACGAAGGAGAACAAAAAAAGGAATCTTATTCGACACAATTTTTCGTTTCGCCGTTTTAATCCTCGTCGCCAGTTATGATTCTGAATGAAACAACTAGATCACTTCATTGTTAATTCTGAACTGAAACTTTATTTTTCACCAAAAAACTTATAAAACTATTTTTACATTGTCTTCTTATAAATCTAAAGCTTAGTTTAGACGATATGTTGAATCAGCATATTAATGATGAAAAATGTGTTACAAGTGCCAGCATATCGTGTAAACGCAAAAATTTTTCAACATACGTATGTTTAATAACATTTGCTAGCTCTTTGTTAACAATGCAAACAAACGTATGTTGGAAATTTTAGCATATCGTGTGAACAGCGTATTATTAGTGCTTGACAAATTTCCTGCGTATGATGGCAGATATGTTATTTGTTGAAAATCGTATTTAAGCTTTTCAGCATATGACAAATTTGTATGCATATGTACCGAACTTAACTTAAAAATGAATTGAATTGTTTCACTTTTATTTAATTAAAAATGTAAATATGGCATTTATACATATGCGGAAAATAAAATATATTGATATATGTTTTTGTATAAATATTGCTTTTGTTTATTTATTTAGTTACAATCTTTGTGTAGAGTAATACAAAGTTAGATAATATCTGAAAACGGTCAACTAGATTATTTCTAAAAAGAAAAAAATAAACTTTTACTATCAACTTAAAACGTCATTACACAATTTATATGATAAAAAAGCTTGTCGCGAGATTGACTTGTGTAGAGGAAATAAAAGAACTTGATGATATTGGTTTTAACTATTAAAATTTTCAAACTAAGTAAATACGAGCACATAAATTTAGCGACAAGCTTCTACATCATATTAATTGTGTAATGACGTTATAAGTTGATAGTAAAAGTTTATTTTTTTCTTTTTGGTGCATTCAAATTAAAGCTCGTTTTTAAAAAAGGTTTTTATTTTGTATTTATTTAGAATTATATTTGCTGATACTGCCAACCTAATTCACCTTCTTCTATAAAATACATTGTCAATTCTTTTTGTATTTCTTTATCACCGGTGATTAATTGAACGTCAACGTTTGTTGGAGTTTCTAGCGGTAAAAATGTTAAAGTTGAACTGTATTCCTGTCGCCAAGTACCTTCATTTAAACCTCCATTTTGATCATATTGATCGATGAATCCAAATGGTGTGTACAATTTTTTATTTGTGTCGATCATATAATTGTGAAGTACACAGCTTGCTAGAACCACATTTTTAGTTTTTTCTGGGTTTAAATGGATAGGTGACCGCAAAACTCGAAAACGTGCTGACATTATACCAAACGCATTTTCAATAATGCGACGTGCACGACTCATTCGGTAATTATACACTCGTTGCACCATTGTTAAGCCACGTTGACCATACGGTTTCATTAGATTTGGTCGCATAGCAAAAGCATCATCTGCAACAAGTAAATACGGAACACGTAAGTCTCGTCCTGGCAATGCAGTTGGATCTGGTAAATTTAATTTGTTGCTGTCCATCGCCTTTGCAAAGGTACAGCGATTGAAAACACCACCATCAGAAAAACGTCCGTTACGACCGACATCAATGTAAATGAACTTGTATTCAGCATCTGCAACTCCCATTAGTACGATGCTGTGTGTACCTTTATAGTTGTAATAAATACTACCAGAATTCGGCGGCGATATCATTACCACATGCTTGCCATCAATAGCGCCAATACAATTTAGAAATTGCCAACGTTCTTTAAAAGCTTTCGCTTTTCCACTCTTCTGCAGTTGTTGGCATCTACATTATCGAGAAAAAGATGTAGCGTATAAACACAAAAATAATACTTGGGAGGTCTTACCTTCATATATTTCCCTACAAGCACTGTATAAATCGCATCCAACACATGTGGAATAATTGTACTAATAGTCGATTTTGGGATACGAAAAAGAAACTGCAATGAAGAAAATGAATCACCACTGCTTAGGAAACGTAGGGTCAAAATAAGTCGATCCTATGCTGTAATGCTTTTGCGCATCACTGTGTCTTGTTTAGTTATTATTGGTGATACCAAAGAAAGCAAATGATTGAACTGTTGGATATCCATAAGTAGAAAATTTTTGTATAGAGATTCTTCTTCATCTTCCAATGCACAAATAATAGCTAGTGATATTTCTTCTGATGACATAATTTTTTTCTTTTAATTGATTTAAATAAATTTTATTGCAAAAATGGTAGTTGCATTAAAAAATAGAACAAGAGCATTGTCAAATTTATTTGTTATTTTTAACCAAATGACTACAATACTCAACATACATATCAACATATCATGTAGACACAAAAATTGTATGCTAACTTATATGTTGAAATATCATTTGCTGGCATATGATGAATTTGAAAAATTTGGTATTTTCAGCATATCGTCTAGACACCTAACATATTGAATATGCTAATAGAGGCATTTGTTATTATTTTTAAGCATATGAGTGTAAGCATACATTTGCTGATTCAACATATCGTCTAGACTAAGCTTAATTGTGTTTTTATAAATCTAACAAATATGGAATTGGCTTACTGAGCAGATTCCCACGTTTGTTACTAAAGAAGAAATAAGCATACACAAGGGTTCGTATCTCATATGTCTGCTATTCAACAGAGACATATGAGATGTAAAAACAAAAACAGAGCTGGAAAAGAGTGAAGTCATTTGACTATATGACTATATACATTCGTATATACCATTATACCTTTAAAAAAAATGCATATGCATGTAATAATACCTATGATCATTTTGTGAATAGGTTTCTACATTATCAACTCTACAACAGGTTCAACTGGAACCAGTTCCACTGGAATACTTTTTAGATTAAAAAAATAAATAAGTGTAAATTATTAAATGTTTATTTTATTTTTTATTTAAATAACAATAAGGACAAAAAACATATTTTTTGCTTAAATAACAATAAAAGTTAATTATATCTACTATTCATTCGGTTGGAAAATTGCCTCCAAATATTCCATATTTGGTTTTGTATTACGTCTGTCCTGTAGCAGCCCTTTTGCTTCTTTTTATTTATTTTTCAACCACTGCCTTCAAACTCGGACTTAAAACAAAAGTAAATTCAATTTTATACTTATTTATTTCTACCAGCAGCAAACATGATTTTGAGTACACGGCAATAATCAATAAATATAAGTTATAATCTTACAAGATTTAAAAAAAATAATTTTTAATTTTTTTGGGTCTTTACGACCAACTATTATTGTGTTGACATATTTAAAAAAGTGGCGTGATTTACCATTAATACTGAATTGGCATTTATTGCGGAAATTGATTTCGGAATTATTGCCAAATTCAGGTTAATAAAAGTAATTCAAGTTAAATTTCAATATTGCATATCAGCATAAATTCTTAAAAATAAAAAAATAAATTTATAATTTTGCTTGTGTTAACTTATACTTGAAGTGCGATTTAGCAATTGTACATTGCGCGTGATAAGTAGTTTGATATTTTTTTGTTATTATTGAAAACAATTTTTTCTGCAGACAGCGTCAGCAAAATAGTCAATGAATCTTTGAAAATACAAAATAACTTTTAAGTAATGCTGTCGCCTTAACCTATATAAATTAAATTATTAAAATATATATAAAAGATAATTTAGTTTTTTATCTGCACAAAACCATTTCACTATTTTCAATTCATGTTTGGTTCAATTTTTAACCATATTGTCTAAGCTTGAGGGCATAAATCAATAAGAATATCTAATTTCAATATTATCACTGCTGTCTCCGTTTATAGATTTAGAGGGTGATATATATATATAGTTCCTTATTAAGTGGAATAATATTTATAGGACCATCGCTCTTTAATAAATAAATGACAGTCATACGCCTACAAATTATGAAAAACAACAGGGAAGAATTTTGGTATCTTGTATCAGCTGGTCCTCTATACTTTACACTTACATGACAATAATCTTTTACTTTGATTTCATATGTGATAACTTGAGAAAATATGTCATACATTGTTTTCGAAACTTAAATTTTCCACTTTGGCTAAGGGTGTCATTGCAGAAATTTAAGTGAGAAAATTATTACTTAAATATTTTATATCTATTACTTTTTATATCTTTAAGAATTATTTTATTTCCCAATCCTGCTTTATATATAAGTTAATTATAAGGCCAGTACCATGTACGGTTTTCACGATTCACTATGGAATGGCTTTATTTCTTTTTTCCAACTTAAAGTTAACTTAAAAATTAAATTACAAAAATGCTTACAAAGCTTTTTGTTAAAATTAATAATTTTCAGTGTCTTGGCCAATCAGCATTTTCAGCATATTGTATTTAATGTAATATGATCTGAATGTTACAATTTTCACAACATAAAATTTATAGCAAATTAGCCAATCACATATGAGACGGATCAGGTGAGCTTTATTGTAAGGGGATTCACTTATTAGTATGTTAGTACCTAAATACATTAAGGGTATTACTTAAGTGTTGCGTTGTTAACTTACACATTCCAAAAAAAATACACGTAAAACTTTCATTACATTATGGTTCCAGGGTTAATAAGAGAATCATACTTTATATGCATTTATTTAACCCATTCTTTTGCATCTGGGGCTTAAAATAAACACTTACCACAGTACCTTGCCCTCCAGTACCATCGCATATTGTCTTGGACCAGCCTGGCCCAATTTTAACCATTGTTCTAAGACTAATGGTAAAAAACGTTACCAAAATTTTTTTTCAGTGGAATAAGAGAAACACAATTACGCTCAAAAATAAACAACTGAGAGAAGCATGAAATGTCAATGTGTGTGTTTGGCGGACTCTGTTCTACATAGAACGACTTTATTGAAAAAAATTTAAAAATGAAATCAACTTAATTTTATTAAAAAATTGCTTACTAGCATAATTTGCAACGTTAAAATATATTACATTTTAGCCAATCATAATAAAGTGTAAATTAATTTTTATTAAAAAATGCTTACTAGTGTAAATTGCAGTTTTAAAATTTATTACGGTTCAATGAATCACAATAAAGTGCAAGTGAAATATGATTCCATGAGTCAATCACAAAAAATAATAATAATGTTTACAACTAACTGCTGCACTGTCAGCGTTTAATCGGCAACGATGAATAGGGGTGTTGACCATATGCAGTAAACAGCAATTGGCCTTAACTTGTACGTATGTATATATATATTATAGCCGTTCCCCATTTCAAATGGCGTTTTATCACATAGAATTTTCATTATAGTACGATTTCGAGTATTCCCTGCGTTCTGTATCGCTTCTTCCCGAAAATAGTCAGATAAGCTAGAATGAATGAGCATAGCTCTGGCTATTTCTACTAACGTAAGGTTTGCCCTTTCCGTTACACCGTTTTGTCGGGGCGTGTGTGGCATTGTTAATTGTGTTCGTATACTGTGTTGGCAGAAAAATTTTTCACAATCTTTGAAGCGATATTTGCGGTTTGTTGTTGAACTTCGATTTTGTATTTACGAAACGCTTCAAATACTTTGTCCTTCTATTTAAGAATATTGTTTAATTCAATAAATGAATTGGGTTAAACTGATTTGTTTAACCTTTGAATTGATTTGTTTACAAGGCTATGAGCCAAGTAACGTTAATAATATTGTCTAGGCAGTGTCACCAAGACAATTCTAAAGAGTAACGCAAGCACTTGAAACTTGGTTACAGCGGAGTTAGAGCAGAGAAACAACTTATCAAATTGATTTATTATTTCTGATTTTATTAAAATAAAATTGATTCTTATATACTAATTAATTACTAAATAAAAGTAACAACAAAGCTTATAAAATTGTAAATTAAAGAAATTCCAGAAAAAATGTGAAACCGCCGACGAGGCAAAAACAAAAAAAAAAAAAAAAAAGTAAAATAAAATAAACTCCAACAGTAGTTCAAGGTTATTAAATGAAATTGGTGTTCATCAAACTTGGTAAAAAGTAAAAATACAGTAAAATTGCAATTCAACCAATTCAACAATTAAAACTTTGCAAGAAAAATAAAAGAAAAATATAACCTTGCTGATGTTAAAGAAGTTTTGCTTGATACTGTTCCTTTTCGTGTAGTCTGGATGTAAATTTTGTTAATTGGTTTTCTACGTTGTTGAACCTTTGTTTTATATTCTCTTCATCTTCTTTAAGTACGTTTAGAGTTGCGACGACAATTGATGTTTGATTGCTGAGGAGTTGTTTCAGATGGTCTTCATTTGCATTTACTGCGTTGATGGTGTTTGACATTTCTTCAGCGTAATCCGAGTCTAAAATTCCGAACAGTGAATTTGCAATGTTACCAACAACGTTTATAGCGCCACGTTTAACTCTTTTCTTTAGCAAGAGATTGTTGTGATTAAGACTTGCTAGACTAAAGTCAACTGCTTAGAGCACACTCGAGCAAGTTGTTCTTTGAATTAGCAGGTCGCATAAGTGGTGCAATGCTACTGATTCCTTCATGAAGCTAAATATTTCTTGCCAGTATGGGCTTAAATTATAGTAGGAAATTATGTTCCATTCTGATCGCTATACTCGGATGTTGCTGATACCTTCAAAGTACAAGTCGATGTTGGGTTCAAATTGGGTTATTTAAATTTTGTCTGTGGACACGAGCGGGAGTAATATCAAGATTCCGAGTAGTGTAGTTATGATTGAGGTTGCCAAAGTTCGCGGTTTTTTGGCGAGTGGCCTTCCATCCGATGATGATTTTGGTGATTGATTTTCTGCTGAAAATTCGGATTCTGGGATTTATGGAGGACGTAGTTGTCCTTCTTCTTCGGGTTAATCATTGAGCTTAGGGAGTGGAGCTAAATATTGAATTGCTCGTTTAAGGATGCCTGAACCGGTCTGAACATCTGCTTACCACACCGTCGTGTCCTTTATATGTTTTAAAAACAAGCCCCAAGGGCTATTTCATAACTGGAACTATATCTTCTTTAATGAGGACGGTTGCCGCTGGCTTCAGATTTTTTGACTGTTCTCGCCATTTGTTTCGGTATTGCACTTCATTTAGGTAGTTTCCATCGTGTTTCCAATTTAAGGTTTGTGGGCTTCGCTTGAGCATCAATTTGGGCGGTAAGTGGTTCGCCAATCAGAAAGTGTCCCGGAGTAAGTGCGCCTACGTCGTTTGAGTCATTTGACATTGGTGAAATCGGCCTGGAATTCAGTATTGCTTCGATTTCCACAACTATGGTTTCAAGCTCTTCGTAAGTTAAGGATGCATTCCCTAAAGTCCTTACCAGAAGATATTTTGCTGATTTAACAGCTGCTTCCCAGAGACCGCCAAAGTGTGGTGCTCTTGGTGGAATAAAATTGAATTGGATACCCTTGTTGCTGCAAGCATTCATAATAGTTGCTTGTGCTTCTGAAGAATGTATTATTGTGGAAAGTTCAGGCAATTTGTTTTTCGCGCCGACAAAGTTTGTTGCATTGTCGCAATATAAATTTTGACAATGTCCACGCCGGGATATGAACCGTTTGAGTGCACCTATAAATGCCTCAGTCGTGAGGTCGCTCACCAGCTCCAAGTGTACTGCCTTTGTAGCAAAGCAGCAAAAGACAGCAATGTAGGCATTGTGTGGTCGTTTACCCCGAAGTTTATAATGAACGGTGATTGGGCCACAGTAATTGACTCAAGTATTGATGAAGGCACGGGCTAGTGTGACACGTGTTGATGGCAGGTTGCCCATTATTTGGTGGAATAGCTCAGGCTTGGCTCTGCTGCATGTCGTGCATCGATGCACTGTGGCTCTTGCCATAATTTTGCCGTTTATTGGCCAAAATCTTTGTCTGACTATCCCCAGGAGTGTTTGCGCGCCACAATGTTTGTTGTCGTTGTGGATCATTTCAAAGATTAGCTTTGCAATCGGGTCGTTATATGGAATCAAGAGCTGGTGTTTGGAGTCAAATTGAAGCGGTGAAGCTTCTAGTCGACCTCCAACACGGATTAGACCATCTGTGTCTAAAAACGTTGACAGATTGCTTAGGTTGCTAGTTCCTCTTAACTCCTTGTATTTGGTGAGTTGTTGAATGTCTTGTTTGAATTCTGAGGCTTGCAGTTGTGCCACGATTGAGACCAGTGCTCGACTCAGTTCCATTGTTGTTATCACCTTTGATGTTTGTCGCATCTGCCTTGTGCATCTGGTGGGTAATGAAGCGCAGAACGTATCCAACAATCCGTTGAAGACGGTGGAATGAATTTTTATGGTTAATTTTGTAAATGAAGTCAGCTTCAGTTGTGGACATTGCTCGTGACTCAAGCAGTCTTGCCTTTCTTTCGAGGTTTGGTGGACTGTTGGAACATAAGTTGAACCTTGGTGGCCACCCTTTCTCCACGCCATGAAGAAACGTTGGACCATAAAACCAAGGAGTGCATTCCTTAAGGGCTGTTGGAGATATTCCACGAGATAACAGATCTGCTGGGTTGCACTTGGAGTTAACATGATGCCATTGTTCTGCCTTGGTTTCCTCTTGGATTACTGAAACCCGATTTACAATGAATGTGTTAAATGATACTGACGATGAATGTATCCATTAGAGCACAATTTCAGAGTCAGTCCAGAGCCATACTAGGCTTGTAGTTCGTAGATCAGACCTGATTCTGGTGGCTAGTTGAGCTCCAAGTGCACATAGTTCCAGTCGTGGTATTGTTTGCCGTTTGAGTGGAGCTATGCGGGATTTAGCACAGAGTAAGTGTACCATAATGGTGCCATCTTTAAAAACTGATCGAATATAAGCCGCAGCTCCATAAGCCTTTTCGGATGCGTCCGTAAAAATGTGTAATTGTTGGGATTCTGGAACTTTTCCCTTGAAAAAGAGTTGATATTTGAAGGTTTTTTAATACGTTCAAATCTGTGCGAAATGTGATCCATTTAGTGTACAGTGATTCTGGCAAAGATTGATCCCAATCCAATTTTAACTCCCACAATTCTTGAATAAACATTTTCGCCGTTACTATGATGGGAGATAGAATCCCCAAAGGGTCGAATAACTTTGCAAGGTCTGACGTTACTGTTCGCTTGGTGATCCTCTTGATGTTGCCAGGATTTACCTTTGTTTAGGTGTTAAATGGGATAACCTTGGTGGCTGGTTCCTGGGTAGGGATTCTCCTTTTTTTCCTATCAAAAGCGCTCACTGGCGGGCACAAAACCAACACTTATGAGGCGCAAAAAGCGGCCACGTTATTTTCGTTGGTTTTGTTTTACTGTCTTTATTTTATAGTTTCAAAGTCACAAAAAAACACTCTTTGGTTTTGTTTTTTTCTAATTTGATTCTTTTATTTTAATTTCAGAAATTTTTATTTTTCCTTGTTCGTTTGTTTAATTTTATGTTCAACTTTACAATTTTCGCTTTTCAGTTTGTCTTCCTTTTTTGGTGTTTCTTGCCTTTTTTTTCTTTATTTAAATGGCCGGCGTCTGGCTGGTAACAGATTTTTTATGAAGCAGTGACGAAAATATGCAGCCCGTGCAGACTCACCACACTACATGCGGGGTTGCTAGACATCACCACCACATGTTACCCCGTTCCACACGAGGAAACTGTCGCTGTCTGCACGAGCACATGAGACCACCTGTCTACACCAGCCAGGCGCCAACAACCTTAATCCCCAGTTTGTCGGATTACCGCAGCCAAACAGGTCCCAACGTTTTGATGGTGTAGGCTTCTGTGCTTTTAAAATCTAAGCTTACCTCCAAGTTGCTCTGTTGAATATTATGGAGTAACTGTGGGTGGTTTGCACACCATTTACGTAAAGTGAAGCCGCCTTTCTTCATAATCTGCACGAGTTGCTTTTGCAATTGTATTGTTGTTGCTAAGCTATTTGAACCGCCCAAACCATCGTCCACGTAGAAATTTTCTTTAAGAAATTGGGAAGCAAGGGGATAATGTATGTTGGTTTCTTCAGCCAGTTGTTCTAGACATTTCGTTGCTATGTAAATATGGAGCAGCTCTTGTGCCATATGTGACGGTGTTGAGATGGTAGTTGGAAATGGGCCTTGTTGGATCCTTTTTCCAAATGATGAGCTGAAATGGACGATCTTCAGGGGCAATCAATACCTGTCTATACATCTTTTCAACGTCAGTGGTAAACACAAATCTTGGCATTCGAAACCTTAGGAGTATGGAGATAAGTTCGCTTTGTAATGTTGGTCCCGTGAACATCAGATCATTTAAGGAGTATCCTGATGAGGTTTTAGCCGATGCATCAAATACTACCCTGAGCTTAGTGGTTGAACTTTCGGGCCGCAATACGCAATGATGTGGAATGAAGTAGTTTGGAGAGGTTATGGATTTTGGTTCCCATTTTGTCATGTGTCCCATCGATTCATACTCGTCCATGAACTCAGTGTATTTAGTCTTTAATTCCGGACTCTTTTGAAGACGACGTTCAAGAGCAAAAAATCGGTTGAGAGCGATTGCGTGTGAATCGCCTAGGGTTTTCATGAAATGGGATTCTGACTACGAAACGGTCTTGATGGTTTCTAGTTGTGTTTTGGGAAAAGTGTTCTTCGCATTGTCTGTCGGCTAATGACAGTGGCCTTTTCTTAGTTTTGACTTCATCTAGTTCCCAGAGTCGAGCGATGGAAGCTTCAAGCACTTAATCTTCAGTGCATATTCCACAAGATGCATTTAGTGAATGTTCGCTATTTATTTTTCCAGCTACAATCCAACCAAAAACTGTGTTCTGTAGAGTCGGAAGTTGTGGGGATAGTTTTATTTGCCCAATTGCGAGCAGTTGGTGGTAATGCTCTGCACTAGGGTTGCCAAACGGGAAATCCCGAATTCCGAAATTTTTTAGAGTCCCGGGAATTTTGACATATCAACTTTTATGTACAAAAATGTTCGTTTTTATACTATATACAAAGAAATTATTAAAAATTATATTAGAGTTATATTTTTTATTGCAAATAATACTTATTTTTGAGTTTAATTTTTGTTTTTGGAACACAGCGAGTATTTAAAATTTTCAATTTTTGTTTGATATATGACGACTATTTCTAGATTTTTGTATTTTGCTTAATAAAACCCATTATTTTAAGTAGAAACGAAATTTGCAGACTCACATCTCAAGCCTTTATTACAATTACGTTTAGCAAGTTCAGCTTTGGCTTAAGACATAATACCAAAATAAAAATAATTATTTTTATGCAAAATATAGAAATCAAAAAATAATTGTTATATATCAATCAAAAAATAAAAATTATTAACGATCCAATTAAAGTTATGATAGTTGATACAATTATAACAATTAAGTCGTAATATTGATGAAATAGCTCATATTCCTTTCGTTCCAAAAAAAAATAAAAAATTTGCTTAAAAAACATACGGTAAATAAAATAATTTTTTTTTTAATAAATAAACACTATCTGACGTATTCATAAAAAAATTATTTAAGCTTGAAATCTGTTTTAAGAAACATTTGTATAAACATTTTGTTTTAAAATAAATTTCAAACGTACTTAAATTATTGATTATGAATCTCGCCCTCAGCCTGGAGGTGTACTGCACTGCAGTCGACATAGTGTTATAGTTTTTAACTCAGCTATCGAACTCGATGAGGGACTACACTTTGCAGTGTATTAGTGTCGTCACAACTTAATTCACATTAAAAATTTAATTGCTGTCAAAAAACCGAAATGAATTGATCTAGAAAAACTAAGAGATACGCATATTTTTTTAAGCTTTTTTCAGAATCTGATGGGTGAGGCCAGTGTTATAAACATATGTATAAAATAAATTGTTTTGTTGTTTTCATTTTTAAAAATTTATGTTACGTATATAAAACCTTTTGAATATTTAAAAAGTATTGTTTATTAAAAAAAAGTAGCACTTTAATGCAATACATTTATCCCGAAAAATCCCGGGATCCTCAAAATCCCGAATCCCGGGATTTTCAAAAATCAGTCCCGATTGGCATCCCTACTCTGCACCTAGCAATATGTCGATTTTATTTGATCGCTTGAACGCTGGGTTAGCTAACATCAGGTTTTTTAATGTCGATAAATTGTGATGGTTGTGGTGCGATGATTCGAGGCAAGACGAGTGCCTCCAGGCGCGTTGAAAACCCATTAATTCGAGACTGCAAGGCAACATTGACTCGATGTTGTGATTTGGTGTTGGAATCACCAATTCCGTTGATGTTTACTGATGACGTCTGTTAAGCGATGTTAAGTCGTTTTACCAAGCGTTCGGTTATCAAATTTACTTGTGACCCAGTGTTAAGTAAGGCGCAACATTCCATCTCCATTGTATCAGTTTTGATTTTTACTAGAGCTGTGCTGAGAAGAACGTATGAATTGGATAGTTGACCGTTTGCTGCCGCCAGTGATGATGCTTCTGGAAAGCTGGTTGGCGCTTCACTGATGTTGAGTTTAAATATTTCAAGTGGAGTAGTGTTGCTCTCCAGATGAAGTAGAGAGTTGTGCTTTTTCTTGCACGTTAATCACAGTCCTGATTTGCAAGTTTTTGCTGTGTGTCCTGATTTTAAGCAATTGACGCAAAGGTTCTGGTTCCGAACGAAACTCAGGCGGTTGGGTGTTGATAGTTGTTGAAACTTCTGACACCAATACAGTGGGTGAGAGCCGCTTTTGCAAAGTGGGCACGCGATCTCTGTTTGTTTTGCAAATGTTGCAGAAACGTACACCTTGGATGATTTATCCTTCTGGGTTATAGCTTCCAAGGACTGGAAGCGGTTTTCAAGAAAGTTTAAAAGGTTTTTGATTCGTTGTAATTCTTTTGGATTACTGATGGTCCTCTCATACAGGACAAGTGTGCCACGATCCAATTTTTTCCACCAGTATGTGAAACAGCATGGGGTCCCACGGGGTTGTATCGATCCCGATGTTGTTAAGTGTGTAATGTTTTATTTAATAATAAATAAGAACACAAGCGAAAAGCTGATGGTTAATGATTGATTTTTATTTACAATTTTTGTTTGCTTAAATACTACTTATGAGAATAAAACTTAACCTAATATTGAGTGACTACAATAAGTTCACTCAATCACTTATTCTAGTACTTAGCATTAACTTACATACAAATGATACGGTATTGTATCAGGCACACAGAAATCTTTGAGTTACTTTATCAATTTGTATTTTCATTAATTATTACTTATATCGGTGTCCAGTGTATTAAAGAATTTATTAATAACTAAGGAATTTGTTAGATCAGCATAAATGTAACAACGTACATTGAACTACTGTTGTCGATTTTGTTGTCAACATAAATAAGCGAACGTTGACCGTTGTTTATTTAAAATATCGAATTACACAAAAGAATTTATAATTGTGACAACGAAAAACAATTCAGTTATGTTACTGACCTAACTTAATAATATTATTTGCTTGTTTATTTGTAAGAAAGAATGAATTGTGTGGATACACTACAAGTGCATTCTTGTGTCGTATCATGCAAAGTCTTGATAGCAGCAACTTCCGGGCCAGCATTCGGTTGATCTATAATCTGTTGAATTAGCGTAGTTACAAGAACCCGTTGATTATTGTTTCGGTCTTGCAATAGATTCCAGGCGGTTCTGTAGTTTTCGGCAGTAGCTGAAAGATGGCTTATTAACCTTTCAGCTTCGACCCCAAGTTTGATTTCAGGTGCCACATCTTTTGTGCCGCAGGAATATGTAAGTTGTCTACTAGTTGTGTAAACAAGTCGTAAAAGGCCCTCCATTTTAAATAATCCCCATTGAATTTTGGGATTGTGACTTTTGGCAGTGGCAAAACGTTGTGTTGCATAGGTTCCACACCTTGCTCTGGAGTGCGTGAAGATAGCTTGAAATTTTCAATGACCATTTTCTCAAGATCTTCATAGGAATTCATGTCATATCCTTCCTTCAGTGAATCAGTGCTGGATTCCCAAATTAAAAAATGTAGTTCCTGGATTTCGTCCTACAGTTTTTCTTTTAGCTTCATGTTGGTTGCTGTGGGGTCCGTGGTGAGTATCCGTTCGAGGGACGTCATCATGACATTTTGTCTTCTCATTGTAGAATTTGTTGAAGTGAGAGTAACAGGTGTTTTTGTAGGAACTGTAGGCTGTTTATTGGTGTTTTGTTGAAAGGGATCCAGTGTTGGCGTTCTCAATGTTGCATCCATGGCTAATTCAAATAATTCCCGGTATTTGATGACGAGTTCCCCAATTTTTTTGTAGTAGTTTTCGGTAAAATACTTATGGTCTAACTGGGGCTTCTCCAGACATCGTATTTTGTTATCAGTGAGCTCGAATTCGGTCCAATTAGCGTCTAGCCTTTTAATACTTTCTTCAAAATAGTGGAATGTCTTTCTGGACGCTGAATCCTTTTTAACATTCCGAATAATGGATTCTATTAGCTCTCCTGTTGATCGCTAGGAAGTTGTTAGCTGTTCCATTAGGGTGTTCTCGCCTGTAGCCATTATGCTGCTTACCCGTGATAACTGCGCCCTTTTAAGAATTTGTTTATAGTGAAAGCAGCTGAAGATTAATCACGTCTTCTGGATGTGTCCTGTGGATTGTTTCCTTAGCAGGAGCACGTGTTGTATCCTCCTGACTTTCAGGACCCTTACCACTGGTGGGGGAATCTTGAATTTCAAAGGGATCAAGTTGGGGTCACCAGATGTTTAATTCAATAAATGAATTGGGTTAAACATATTTGTTTAACCTTTGTATTGATTTGTTTACAAGGCTATGAGCCAAGTAACGTTAATAATATTGTCTAGACAGTGTCACCAAGACAATTCTAAAGAGTAACGCAAGCACTTGAAACTTGGTTACAGCGGAGTTAGAGCAGAGAAACAACTTATCAAATTGATTTATTATTTCTGATTTTATTAAAATAAAATTGATTCTTATATACTAATTAATTACTAAATACAAATAACAACAAAGCTTATAAAATTGTAAATTAAAGAAATTCCAGAAAAAATATGAAACCGCCGACGAGGCAAAAACAAAACAAAAAAAAAAGTAAAATAAAATAAACTATAACAGTAGTTCAAGGTTATTAAATGAAAATAATAAAATGAAATTGGAGTTCCTCAAACTTGGTAAAAAGTAAAAATACAGTAAAATTGCAATTCAACCAGAAGTTCAAGGCTGTTTTACACGAGTTAAATTAAAATTAAAACTTTGCAAGAAAAATATGAGAATATTAATTTAAGATTGTTCACATAATTTCGTGCAGGCACATGTACGTAAGTATGTTTGTAGAGTTGTACAAACATATTTACGCACATGTGAAAGAAATTCTTTGTGAAGGTTTGAACAAATATAGACTGTTACATATCTTGAATAATCGTCTATAAACGTAACAAAATAATGTGAACCACCGAGCGAACTGTTCTTAACCGTCACTGTGAATAATCTCCTACAGTTAACTGGATTGATTTTGCGAAACTTTAAACGGTTTCTGACATATTTTACTCATGGAAAATGTAATACATTCTAACGAATTTGGCATATATTTCATTTTAATACCGCGCACTATATTCTTACTAATCATCTCTTTTTAACAATTAAAGTTCACATGTCCAAATCTTTTATGCCATTCAATCACCTGTTCATCAACTTTTGTCACACTGTTACATTTATTGTTTATTTTTTCTTTACTCTTAAATCGTTTAATCTTTGGCTCGTTTGTCTCGTTAAACTTTATATTCGGATTAGCAATTTATGTCGGAGGCTCGTTCGCCTCGATCTACGTTAAATTAGAATTTGTTATCTGGGTGGTACACCAAGTCAACTATTTGGAAGGTAATAAAAGTTCTTCAATGCTTAATTCATTGTAAAAAGATCCAACAATTTTTAAAATATTTGTCATTAAAGGGGGAACCCGGTTAAAAAACTTATATTTACTTTGCAACCAAATATTTAGGGAGAATGTATGGTTTATTGGCGATACGGGGTATTGCCGTAAAAATTGGACGATCCTGTCGCCTTTTCCTCCTTCTTGACATTTGGAATTTTTGTTATTTTCTTCGCAGCTTCCGATATTAATCGTTGAAGGAGGAGCGCCTTCGGATCTAGTGGTGAATCGATGAGGAAAGTCGATCTTATCTCGGCCTCTTTCCACCAATTTTTCTTGGATACATTGGAGATTTTTGAAAAGTTGTAAACATCTAATTTTACTACCTGAAAATTTAAAAAAAAAATTCTTTTTAAATAATATAAATAAAATTAAATATATATAATTACCTGGTACAAAATTTCTCCTGGCGATCTCCATGTACACAATGTATCGTTCTTCCTTCTGCAAATAGACTGCGAGATGACACCTGTGGTTGATTGTAAATTCCCAACTGGGAGAAGTTCGTCGAGAAAATCTACGCCCGATGTTGGGATGGGATTTGACATATTCGATTGACGAACATCTACAGATGTAGTTTTTGTACCCGCAATCATGGATGACGTGGAAGTGGTCTTCATGGTGACTAACGATGAAGATGGCGCCGGTATGTTTGACGAAAAAGTTTCTATTATTAAATCTACTAATTCCGGCAAGATTAATGGCTTCATAAATATCGTGCAGGTACCTCCTTTTAGCACAAACTTTCTGAAATCCTCGAATGAACAACAGTTTAAGTTGACTCTCTGGGTCTTCATTTCCTTCAGGATTGAAATAGTCTGAGTTAGAATTTGACTTACGATCTTCTTCCACGCTAGATTTCTCTTCTTCACACATAAGCGTTCGGCTTCTTTTAACGCTGGAAGAATAATTTGCAGAAACATTGTCTGCCAAAGTAACTCGTATAGATCCATTGTGGTCATTAAGGATGTCAGTGGATTCATTGTCACTTCTGTTACCACTGCTATGTTCTTCAATCCATCGTTCAGTTCGTTTGCGGTTGGTTCGCAAGAATTCATTGCTACTCCCAATTCTGCAAAGATATCCTGAGTATCTGGCACTGAAACAGGAATTATTTGTGCGTTCGGAATTTCTACTACAGACTTATGAATCTTCGTCAAGGTGGTACTCCAAGATGAAGTTAATGAATAAAAGATGTGTTGACTTTGACTACTTTGAACGCAAAAAGAGTACTCTTTAATAAAAACTTAGTTTGTTTATACCCTAAAGTTATTTATGAATTCACAAACACAAAGAACTTAAAATAAAATAACAGAAAAAGTAACCAATCTAAAGTTTAAGTGAGCCAGAAATCGTTCATTCTTTTTCTGCACAAAATTTATTTCTCACCGTTGGTCAATGTAAATAGATTTTAAGTTTCATACTGTCTGGCTGGTAATTCGAATAGGCACGCTTAAATATATTTCGTTTATTTCGTTTGTGCCATCAATGTAGGATCTGAATAGATCCTAGTGATAATAAATAAAGGTACACAATAAAGTTTATTTTAAATTAAGCTTATTGAATTAAACCGTCCGTGGTGTTTATTGACAACCTTTATGGTAAAGCGCTTAATGACAATTGAAAACTCAACTCTCTGCTCTACGATCACACAACCGCATGTTGTCAATTCCCCTCATTCCTGCTCTACCATCATCCACTTCCTCTCGGTCTGTTCTGTAAGTAATGTACGATCACCAACTATACTGGAGTATGAATTCTCATGTTTTGCTTGACCATAATGTGGAAACAAACACAAAGAAAACATAAAAATGAAATTTAATTCTATTGGAGATTCATTTTATTATGTTGCTAAAATAAAATATTCATAATAATTAATATATAACGGCCTCTAGGGGTGACCTTATCGCAAATTAACTATATCAATTTCTGAAAAAGAAAAAAAAATTTCGGTATCAAGTCATTGGATCCAAAGAAATATTCCAGTTCGACCTCGGAGTTGGTTGTGGTTCTGCATGGCGCGTGTTGGCTATTTTCTTCAGTATTTTATTAGCAGGATAATTATTACTGTGACAATAAGATCTAATACTGTGTAGCTGGCTGCCAAACCGTGTACTGGATGATTGGCTGTTGCTGCTGGTAATTCTCCAAGTTGGAATCTTACTTCTAACTGCAATCTTCATGTCTTCAATTCTTGAACGATATGGCAATGGCTGCGCCATGTACTTCATTTTCTGCATCAAATGTCATTCCACTGCTTGTGTATGATTAAGTAAACATTGATATGAAGATTTGGGGACCATCACATGGATTTTCATTGTACATCCTGCTGGTAGGGTGAGTACCTTGCAACAACTGATTATCGCTTTTTCCCTTGCACACTGTACTCAGTTTGAGTTGTTGATTAGTTGCGAATAGCCACTGATTCTTTCTATACAATTTGAGTCAGATTCATTGTTGAATAATTGTATTTCGCAGTGACGTATTGGTGAACCCTTGTAATATGGAACTTGGATATTCGGAAATAAGAATATATCGTTCTCAAGAGTATTGCAGTCACGGCGCTTAACTTCATTAATTGGAAAATATTCGTTACGGTCAGCGTTGAGATCCATCATTTTTGACATCAATGGTGACAGGTCGCTGTAATGGAACTGGATTCTAAATGGCTTGAACATAATGTTATTAGTGTCATGGCTACCGCAATGATCAAGGATATATGAAGTGCGAAATAGCTTACTATATGGTCATGTTGGCTATTATACTTGATTAGCTCTGGTATCCTATAATCATTGACTCATTAAGTTGACTTAGGCCCAGAACCGGGGGTGAAACGCAACTGCAACGAAACTCCAATTTCTAGCTAGTTTCGAGTTTCATTTGAGTTTATGCCATGACTCCTTTGAGAGGCCTCGCATGACACGACTATTTTGACACAGGTTTGAAACGAATTGCAAATCAGTTGCGTTGAAACCGTCATGCAGGAAACTTGTGTTAGCGTTTCATCTATTATCAAAGAAACACAAAATGATTGTGATAATTTCATCACATTGTGATACATCTTAGGTTGCGACGTGTGTGAAAAACTATTGAAACTGATTTCAAACAAATAATTTAAAAAGTGTTTCGTTGCCGTTGCATTTCACCATCTATTTTGGGCCTAAGGTGAGCTTCAAAGAGGCTGTTTGTAGTGTTAAGAACTCGTTTGATTTCATGCGGTGTGTTTAGACAGTCGATGTGTTTAAGTTGGACGTATGATGTGAGCAAACTGTTTGACGCACTAAATTGAACTTGAATCGTGATGAAGTTGTTTTTAATTATGCAAGTTGAGTCTATTTGCCAGGAAGCCAAATAAGTTTAATATGCGGAGATTTTTCAATAAGAACATTTCTAATATTTGATTTGATTTAGTATTCTTAGCCTTACTTAATAAACTATTTTTATCTGACTTCTGCGGTTGAGATTGGCTGCAACGGAGAACTTCATCAGTTCTTTTGATAGCTTCCTGGTTAGTAGTACTAGCACGCTTATTAGAAACACCAGCCAGCATCGGCGAGAATACTATTATCCAAACCATCTTCGGCGTTGGCATGGTTTATGTAAGATTTTTTAACATGCGACTTGCTCTTTTTCTGCTTCTTATTATTTTTGAGGTCCGTTTTAATTCTAAGAATCAGTTCATCAATTTGTTTGTTCAGATTGATATTTTCCTCATTTATAAAATTAAATTTTATAGTTAGCTCTACTATCTTTCTCGTCATAAGGCTCCCCGACCCTTGGTCTTTTATTCGGGTTTATGTCCTTATCCTCCTCCATTGTAAGGTTCGTTCCGCATTTAAGAATAAAGTGCAGAATCGGTTCCCACAATTATAGTAGAGGTAAATAGTTTAACAAATTAAATTTATCTTATAAGTTCCCTCCTATGGGCTTCTTAAGCCTTGCGCTGAGTCTATTCAGTGTTCTAAAACAAATGTTGCCTAGTATCTCTTCTCAAATTATTGATTATTATTGGCTTTAAAATTTCACAATTGTTGCCTACTATGGCTTTTCAAAATATCGGGTGACATACACAAAACAAATTGCCACAATTAAAAATGTTGCCTACTATGGCTTTTCAGAATATCGGGTGACATACACAAAACAAATTGTCACAATTAAAAATGTTGCCTACTATGGCTTCTTAAAGTTCTTTAAAATCACTGTTGAGTCGAAATATATTAAAGCGATTTGAACACCAAACGTTTTCTTTGGAGTTCAGAATTTTAAAAATGTTTTTAAATAGTTATGAGTTAGCCCAGGTAGAAACACCATGTGCTAGTTAGTATTCACAATGAGCCTGGGTAAAAGCACCGAGACTAGTCAAGCAATCATCAGAGTTATTCTTTGTTTGCCCAAAGTTCTTTATTTTTAATTGGCTTTTATACAATTTAATTTCCTTAGTCTAAATTCAAAATAACAATAATATTAAAATATGCGATTGCAATTATAATAAATGCTTTATTTGCATATATTGTAATATTACACCTTTTTTCAGGTTGATTGACTGAATTAAGTAAACATTTCTAAAAGTAAATGACTAACAGGAAACATTTTTAAGGTAAATGACTGAATTCTGTCATGTAAGCATTTCTGTGTTTTTAATAAGTTAAGCTAAATAAGTAGGTCATGGTTTTTTTTTATAAATTTGTTTTTCTTTTGAAATTGTAGATTTTGTGTTAACATGTGTTAACAATATTGATTGTGCTATTTTTCTCTGTTCTGAGTTAAATGTACCTAAGTGTCTACTCAATAAAGTTCTTATTCGTTCAAAATGGTCCACTAATGCACTATTATGTTTTTCTATAGTTTCGTCATTTATTTTGTCACTTATTTTTTTTATAATTTATCATTAATTAGCTATTAATATAAAGTAAAAAAGAGATATAAATATTTTAAAATATGTTCAGCTGGTTTGTATTTGTTGATGTCATCCTTGTAATATGATGGTTGTTATTTTTTGTTGTTGTTGATAAAGGTTCATCTTACTGCTGTTGTAACTGGCATAATTGTTATTGTTTCCTTGATTTGAAGTATTCACTTATATAAGTTTATTAAAACTAAATTTAATATTTCTTTTCGAGTGCTTGACTACGACTAAATCTAAGTCACTCATTCTTTATTTAAAAAAAGTTCTTTTTTCTTAATTAACAATATTTCTTTTGTTTATTTTAATAAAATTCTTTTTGCTTAATTAACAATATTTCTTTTGTTGTAAAATTATAAAGAAATACAAATAAGTATCAGGTAAGTTTAGTAGCAGACATAGCGTCAGCACTTTATAACTACAATGTTTTATTTGTTATTTAATTGCGACACACTGTAATGTGAATCGCAATTGGGTCACAACATTATGGGAAGAGAATTTATAAATCAACAAGACGCAGCAATTTTAATTTAGTTGGAATTTAATGCATTTTATTTTTAGGTTTTTGGACTTAACTAGAAATTAATAAAATTGTTGTTAACTTATATATGTATAACTTACAACTTACTAGATTTTTTATTATCTAGTTTTCCTTATAAAAAAAAACACTTTTGTTTATTTTTTTTTTTTTTTATAATTTTCACTTTTGGTTGTAATGATACTTGAATTTTAATTTATAATTTTCACTTCTGTTTTACTACGATATTTGAGTTGTCTTTTACAAAGACTTGTTAAAACTAATTTTATTAGTGGTAACTATGACGAAGAAACCGCGCACAAGAATTAAACAAATAAATGTAGACGCATAGTCAGCAAATTTGTTCAATATTATAATCTATTTCATTTTTGTCTTTATTTGGTATAGGTACAATTGATCTTAATTTTACTATTTCAAAAGTTTTGGGTATTTTAATGCAAAAAATTAAATTCGAATTGTTTAAGACTGCTGTTCCTAGTTGTATGTATTTAAGTTTATTGTAATCAATTTTATATTTTTGAATTTCATAACTTCTCCAGAAGTTTACTTATAGAATTTATTTCCTTTTCGATTGTCTGTCTATCACTACTTATAACTAATTTTAAATGGTTTAATGTGTCATTAAAATAGTCATTAATTAGTATTTGTTGATTATTAATTTCCATTATTCCCTTAACCTGCAATAGATGATTTTGTATGTTTTGTCTGTCCTCTTCGTCCATTGTTCCAAATAGCCATTTAGACATACTTCCTATTCCATTTATGAGTCCACGTCTTTGTCTGTTCTGTTTCGGTATTAAAGTCATTAATTTATTTCTGGTGTCCATTAGTACTAACTGAAGTAAATTTTTATTTTCCAACTCCATTAAAATAATATTTTCCGTTATTTTGTCTAAAATGTGTTCTATTTCGTTCAAGTTAACAATGTGTAATATTATGTCTGATTCATTAACTATTTCCTGGTTTTTCATGTAAATGTCTATAAATCCTGTTTGTTCTGTCAAAAGTTTTGTAGTCATCATTCCTCTAATTATCGGTGTCCCCGTTAGTATCAACATTAGTGTCGTCCATATCTGAAAATTTTAAAGGTCGTTTGATATTAGAAGGATGTATTCTTTCTAATTTTTCTTTTCTATATCTCGGTTGTTCTTTATGTCTAGATGCTTTATAATTTTTTATAAACCCTTATTCTCTTGTTTCCCTATAATCTTCTCTTTTTACGTTAAGTTTGTCAATTGTCCTTTTCTTACTGTCTTCTAAATTTTGTTTGATTTTGTTTTTATCTATACGTCCTTCCTGAACTTCTTTCGGGGTATATTTTATACTAGAGTGGAACCTTTCATTGTAATTTCTTATCGTTCTTTGAATTAGTTGTTGTACTGGTAAATCTTTGTTTGTTTGATATAGAATTCTAAATTTTTCTGCTATGGTGTTATGGAATCTTTCTATATCTGAATTTCCTGTATGGCTGTTTGGTTTTGTTAAGTGCAATTCTATTCCTTGTTCCATTAGAAATTCTTTCATTCTTAATGCTTTAAACTCATTATCCGCTATTATTTTATTTGGTTTTCCGATTTTGGTTATATGTTCTTCCAATTTTTCTATTATGGTTACGTGGTTTCTGTCGCTTAATGGATAAGCAGCTCCGAACTTTGAGAACTTATCTATTGTTGTTAGGAAATGTTGACGTTTAATTACATATGTGTCGATATGTATAATTTGGTTTTTGTCTGAAGGAGTCTCGGTAAGCTGAAATTTATTTTTAATTGGGTGCCTATCGTACTTAACCTGTTTGCAAAGGTCACATTGATTTATTACTATTTGAATTAATTCCATAAGTTTTGGAAAATATATTTTATTTTTAATATTATTGTAGGTGTCATTGATTCCTGAATGTATGCTTTCCTTTACGTGATATAATGAGATTTGCTTAACTGCTTCTACTTCTGTTTCGATATCCTGTGCTCTTATCGTGCATTTGATGAATTCAATTTGGTTATCGTTTGAGTACATATTTATGAGTTTTTGCTGTACGATGTTGTAACTGTGCTCCGAAAGTTCTGAATATATTCCTATCTTTCCTTTTGAGATATATTTTCTAAATATATTAACCATTACATCAAAGTCGCACTCCGCTATAAAGATTATTCTTTTTCCGTGTAATTTTTTCAATTCCTCTGTCTTATTATTAGTTAGTATTATTTGTGTTTTATATTTGTTAACTGTTTCTTCTTTTATGTAAAAATTATCTAAAAGGTGTTCCTCCGCAGAATGGATTGTTACCATTGAAGCATTGTCTTCTTCAACATTGTGTATTAATTGTAAATGGGATTCGTTATCCCTAAAATTATTCGCGTCCGTCTCGTTGTCAAGTCTACTTAGGAAATCTGCTACTCTATTTTCTTTCCCTTTTATATACTCGATATCGAAGTCGTATCCTCCTAATTTAAGAAGCCATCTTTAATGTCTTGGTGACATGTCCTTTCCTCTATATTTTGAATGTAAAAATTTTATCGGTTGGTGGTCTGTGAGGATTTTAAACTTTCTTCCGTATATGTAAGGTCTCAAATACTGTACACTCCATAAAATGGCAAGGAATTCTTTATCTGTAGCTGAATAATTTCGTTCATGGTTATTTAGTGTTCTTGAAGCAAAACAGATTGGATGTCCTTCTTACGATAACACAGCACCAAGTGCATAGTTTGATGCATCTGTTGTTATCGTGAATTGCTTGTCAAAATTCGGATATCTCAGAATAGGGTGTGAAGTTATTAATAGTTTAAGCTTCTCAAAAGCTTCTATATATGTTGGGTCTCTGGTATTTAGTTTGACTCCTTTTTTTAAATACTTTGTTATTGGTTGAGCAACTTTTGCGTAGTCTTTCACGAATTTACGGTAGTAGCCCGTAAGTCCTAAGAAGCTTTTTATTTGTTTTTCAGTTGTTGGTAACTTTAAGTCCTGAATCGTTTTAATTTTGTTAGGGTTGGGCTTTAGTCCTTCTTTTGTTAGTACGTGTCCTAGAAATTCTGTCTCTATTTTCATAAAATTACACTTGTTGACCTGTATTTTTAAATTAGCTTGCCTTAAAACTTTGAAAATGTCCGTTACGGATTTTATATGTTCTTTAAGGGACGTACTGAATATAAGAATATCGTCCAGATAGACAACGCATGTTAATGAAATCACGTAGTATTTTATTCATGAGTCTTTGAAAAGTTGCCGAGGCATTTTTCAATCCGAACGGCATCCTTATGAATTATCAAAATTTGATGGTACCCCTTGGCGAGGTCCAATGTTGTAAAATATTGTGCACGCCCTAGTTTGTCTAAAATTGCATCTATGTTTGGCAATGGAAATTTGTCGTCAATTGTCACTTCGTTTAGCTTTCTATAGTCAACTACGATCCTATATTTTCTTTCTCCTGAATTGTCAATTTTTTTTCGGTACTACTATCAGAGGGCTTGAATATCTAGAACAACTTTTTCTTATTATTCCCTGCTCTTCCATTTCTATTATTTGTTTTCTTACTTCCATTTCATGTTGCGGGGGATATCGGTATAATTTGGAGTTTATTTGTTCATTTGTCACCGTTCTAATTTCATGCTGAATTTCCATTGTACTGGTTAACTGATCGCCTTCTTTGAAGAACAATTCTTTAAATTTAATCAAAACTTTTAATTCATTGTATTCCTCTTTACTTAGGTGGTCCAATTGTATTCTGTTGCAATCGAAATCTGATGTTTCTAATGCGCAAACCTGTACCTTTTGGTAGGGGTTGATTATAAAACTAGTTTTTCTTTATTAAAGGATATGTGTCCCTCCACCAAATCTTTCATTGTGTTGAAACAATTCATCAAGTCGATTCCAATAATAAAACTATATTTTCTCCCTTTCAAGTGAATCATTTTCCATTTAATTTTCGCATTTTTTTCTACGTTGAACTCCAAAGGTGCGTCTGTCAATACTTCAACTTTAATAATGTCTTTTCTATTTATTGTACTAAATTCTAAGAGTTTTCTTAATAGCGTTCTCTCAAATCCTTCTACACTTTGATCAATTAAACTTATATTTGCACCTGTATCTATTAGTGCATTGTATATTTTATTTTTAATAGTTATTTTTATGATGGGTAGGTAGTCCGATGTCGTCTTGAAAAAAACTGATCTTGGCTTGGTTGGAGTTGGTATAAATCTGGCTCCAAGTTTCCTGCCCTTTGATCATAGTTTAATTCTTCACTACCGTGCTCAAGAGATCCGTTTCGTTCTTGCCTAGGTGACGTCAAGCGATATTGGCTGACGTATGGTCTAGAGTTTCCTAACTGGGCGGATCCTTGAGTATTGTTATTATATCTATCAATTTCGCTTAATTCTATTCTTTCTGTTCGGTTTTGCCTAGGATATGTTAAGCAATGTTGGCTAACATATGGTCTAGGGTGTCCTACCGGTGAGAAACTTTGATTATTATAGTATAAATCATTTTGTTGTAATGTATTATTATATACGTCACTTGCTTCTAAATTATCAACTTCCATAGGTTCGTAGGTATTTTTCCTAGTTTGATTCCCTCTTTCTTGATTGACGTTCGTCCTATAGGGTCCTGTCTGTCCGAACCTTTGGAAATTACCCGATGGGTTATTAATTCTGTTATTATACATTATATATTGTCCTGAGTTATTAAAATTTTTATTTATATTGAAATTATTATTACTATTGTAGTTTTGTCTAAAAGTCTGCCCTGGGTATCCTTGCTGATTATAACCCTGTTTATTGTTATACATTTACTGAGGGAAATTTTTCTTATTCTGTGGTTGATTCTGTCCATAAGTTTTGTCGTCTTTGTTTCGAAACCTTCTGTATTCTGGCCTAATACATGTATCCTCAAATCGTCGTATTGTCAGTATTCTAAGTATGTCATTAATATATCTTTCTTCGTAAATTTTGTCCAATAAAGTCCCTTGTGTCATTTCTTTAACTTTACAAGAAGGCTATCTATGTTAGACAAATCAATATAATGGTCATTATGATAGTAAACTGTTAACTCATCAGCCTTGTATTTAATGTTTTGAATTTCAACTATTAACTCACTCACCGTATTCACTTTTAGGTTGGCTATCATTCGATATAATTGATGAGGTTCCACGTTGGGCCTGTATCTTAGTTTTAGGGTTTCCTTGATTAGTTGCCAATCGTCCGGTGTGGGTATGTTTATTACAACGTCTTTGGCTTGGCCTTGGATCACCTTGTAGAAAATGGTCCTTACAGCGTCCTTCTTGATATTCTCGTCTAGTATAGTTGACAGTAAATATTCCGTGCCGCTGAAGAAGCTGTTTACTGTTACTTCTCCTGTGCCAGTGAATGTGGGCATGTGATTGATCATTTTAAATATGCGGTCTCTAGTGGCATTTAACTGTGCATCGTCTGGTACTCGGTTTTGCTGCTGCTGTTGGAGTTGCTGTGCTTGCTCCTGCAGGTCTAGGTATGTTTGCCTTAACCGTTCCAACTGTTGGTCTTTTCTGGCCAGCTCTTCGGCCACATTTACAGATGCAATGTGAGGTTGCTCTACCATCCTTTGTCGTTGATCAAACAATCTTTGCCGTTCTGAAGTCACTTTTTCAAGTATTCACTGCACTAAGGTCTTTTTTTTTTTTTTCTTTTAGTGGCGTTCAATTTTCTTTTTATGAATAATTGTTCACTGCACTAACTTTTTTTTCTTTTAGTGGCGTTAAATTTTCTGAATAATTGTTTACTGCACTAATATTTTTTTTCTTACGAATAATTGTTCACTGCACTAATTCTAGAAACAAGGTTTCGTATCACAGGATCCTTTATAGAAAAAGAATCCTACCGACTGCGCCAATTAACTTTTTTGTTCGAGCTGTGTGCAAAAAAAACACAGTGTTTGTTTAGTTTTAAAATGTTTTTTATTTAACTTTGTTTAATCACGACCAGAAGGGAGAGCCAGACTAACTCTTTTTCTTTACAATTCTTAATATTTAACTTAATTATTCTATTGTGGTATTGCGAAATCAATAAGTTTATTTTAAAATTATTAAGTGTCATCATTAATATTGATTTCGCAATTCTGTTTATTTATTTTGACCTTTTTTATTTAGGAAGTCGTCGAACTTGTCTATAATTGTATCATCATTTGCAAGTTCGTCGACTTTATTATCTGTATATGTAACTCGTGTCACGGTCGCCATGTTATGTTTAAATAATAAATGCATGTTGTTTCTTTAGTAGTTCGCAATCAACTCTCTTTATTGAACAAATGTACAATTATTCTTAGCTTAACTTAAATGTAACCTGATATAGTGTGGGAATGTGCATGATCATCGCTTATTAACTCAATGTGTAAATGATCATGATCAGCACTTGTGTGGACCCATATAATAAAATGTAAAAATAAGCATACATAAATTGCATTGGCATTATATTGCATGCTTAGTTACATGGCAATAGTCGGCTGCCAAACACACTACAGTAGCTCGTTTCTGTATTTCTCGCATTACAAAATTTCTCACATTAATGGCGATTTCTTTTCTAAGAAAAATGGTGCATAAATGGTACATGCTCTACACAAAAGAGATAGAGCATGTACCATTTATGCAACATATTTCTCAGAAAAGAAATCGCCATAAGTGTGAAACAAAAATATCCATCGTTTCTCGATTTGTGAGAAAAAAGTGTTTCTGTATTTGAATGCGAGAACAGACAACACAGATTCTGTTTTAACTGGAATACTTCCAGTAATTAAGTGTCAAATGCAAGCGAAACGTCAACGAAAGAAATAGATATAATACAAATAGGGCTGCCAGGTTTGACGATTTATCGTTATTTTGACGATTTTTCGTTCCAAAATTGGCAAAGTGCCAATTTGCTGATTTTTTCTGATGACGATATTATTCAGTCTTCGAAATAAAATAATTTTAATTAGTTTACTATGTTTATATATTCGGCACCACAGAAAAATGATATCTTTAAAAACAAGGCAGCTTAAAAAATTTATGGGCAAAATCAAAATTTCGAAGGAAAACTGTTTAATTTTTATTTCCTTAGATTATTTAATACATTTGTTTATGTGATCAAAAGATTAAACTATTACCCCATTTTTCAGTCAATGCACTTTAGGAAATTTTTGCCTTTTGTTTTGTCCAAAAGTGTTTATTTAATTTCAATATGATATTTTGTCACTTCTTTGTGTGATTTCTGCAGGGAAAAATAACAATCTGAAATTTTAAACTGTTATCGGATTAAGGAAAAATAAAATAAATAATTTTATTTAAATAGACCTCAAGTATAAAATATGTATTTTACCCATGAACTTAATGTTTTTTTTTTGATTATGGGTTTACATGATAAAAATTTGTGATTATGTGATAAAAATCGAACAAAATTAATTTTAAATTGTCCCAACAAAATAGACGATTTTTTTATTTTTCTTAGGATATTAACGTTTTTTTCACAAATTTATCTGGCAGCCCTACATAAAACAAACACAATGAAAGGCTAAAAAAATTAAAATAACAAAAAAAAAAAACAGTTGTGTTTTATATACTTATTTTTATCATTTAAATTCTTGCTTTTCAAATAAAAAAAAATAATACACATTCTTGTGTACATACATACATAATTTGGGCTCCATTTTTTTAAATTTTTTTTTCTCGCATCAATTTCAAATATGACTTATTTTGACAGTTCTTGTGAGAAACTTTTTGCAAGATATTGTTACAGAAACACTTTTTCTCACATCCTTCCAATAATTGCTCGAAAATTATTTAAATGACAGATAATTCTCGCAAAGTAAAATACAGAAACACTTATGTGAGATAAACCATTTTTTGTTTCATATTGCACTGTTTTTGTCATAATTCACTTGTTTCATGCGGGAAATTTTATGATGCGAGAAATACAGAAACGGGCTACAGGTTTCTAAGCTCTGAGAGCCTCATTGTATGCATCATAAATGGACGTTTCCTCATCAATTTTAACCTCAAGGTCTAAGATTTCGACAAAGAGCTTTAGAACCGGCTCCTTGATTGATGAACCCATGATTATGTCATAATTGGCATTTAAACAAGTTATGATGGAGCGAAGGTCATCTGTCTTTCTAGAATGGCAATGTCGCCCCCCCCCCCCAGTTGTAGATTCACTGAGAGCTAAAAGAGAAACAGAGACCGAGTGAGTTTAGACTCCATGATATAAATCCTCTTCCTCAACAAAGAATCCGAGTAATCCGTTGTTAAGGATTTCCTAATAGGCTTTCTAAGGCTTCTTCTGTGCCTTCTTCGACTCGGACGTGAAGCTCTATGCTAAACTAGAGCCCCAACTCTGGGCCTGTTATTTGTAGATCTAGTCGGGACAAATCCTTCCGGTAGTTCATCATCATCATCAGTCATAGTTCTAATATCCCTCTCCAAATCCTGTTTCATCCAGGGTTATCACTGTCTGCAAGAGCTGCTGGTGTTAGAGTGGTCTTGGTCGTCAGGGGCTCATTTTCTAATGGATCAATCAGTTCAGGGAAATTTCGCCTGATTATTTCCCGATTCGGCTCTTTAACTATGGATGTGAGGTTGTCTAGTGATACTGGGTCCACATAATGGAGAAGGAACGCAGTGATCTTGGCCTGTATTGTGTGATGTACCGCTTTTGTTTGGGAATTTGTTATAAATCCATCCAAGTAGAGCTTATCGTTGTCGATTTCACAAACCTGGCTATATGTGCTATTGTGAGTACTATTATAAGGACCGTATAACGATAAAGTTTGTTTTAGGTAGACTGGGGTGCATAATTGAACTCTTGTGTGATATTCTGTAATAAGGGAGTAATAGAGGCCAAAATGGGCTTCGGACTGGCAAGTTATGTGAAGGATATGTGGTTGATCTGGACTTAGAGTATCCACTCAATTAATCGTTGTTCGATTAATCGAAAAAAATTTTCGCCATTATTTGATCGAATAATTAAAATAGCCAATTTCAAATAACGAATAACTCGGACAATTTAATCAATTAAAATTTTTTTTTAGAAAATTCTACTTTTTACATATAAAAATATTTGCTTATAGATTTCTAACTAATAAAATACATAACAACTAAATAACATGTTCTTATATTCTGTATCTATTGAGTAACTCGCACTTCTAAACATATTTTAGTTCCTTTTTAGATGTGGTTGTGTGTAACACAAATCATGTAATAAACCATTAACAAATAATTCCATACGTAAGAATTTTCGTACTAAAATAGCGCTTTTTCATATTGAGCTTGACGTTCATTGTAAAAAAAAATTTTGCCTCATTTATAAATATCTGAACCATGTACTGTCAGATTATGGGTTACCTATTTTACCCGATCTTCAGTTTCTTTATTACCTCTTACCATTCAAACGGCTGGATGACTGTTGACCTAAGTGGCTTATGAGCTCTCCTGCTTCTCCTGACAGAGTGTTTTTCAAATACTACATTTTTTGAACGTAAGGCAGGGGTTTTTTATCCACCATCTCGCTAAAGAGTTCATAAAACTGGCGCTAATTTGAATAATCTCCATTAAAGTGAGGCATCGTGACCTTTGGCAATGGCAATGAACTGCTAATTGCTAAATTACTTCCATCCAAAGGTGCGCCGGCTTCAACTTTGTGCTGTTTTTCTGCTAATTCTTTTAGTTGTATCAAACAATGTTGTACCGAGTCTTCTAAGGTGATGATGGTCACCAAATGTTCTTGGTGCTTGTTGATTGGACTGGTGTCCTGACGAATACGATGGTCACCAAATGTTTTTGGTGCCTTTTGACTGGACTGGTGTCCTGACGAATACGATGGTCACCAAATGTTTTTTGGTGGTTGGTTGCTGTCGGGCAGTGGTTGCGTGTTCAGGATGCGTTTTTTGTGTATTTTAAGTGTTCCTTACCACTGGTGGGGAAACCTCAAAATGTTATACAAAACGTCGAGAACTGTGGGTCACCAAAATGTGTATGTCCAACGTAAATAATCGTTAACGTGACTTAATCTTAACACATAAATTTAGACTGACGCTAACTTTAAAATATTTTTCCTTGCAAGCACTTGGAACTTGAAGGAAGACACAAGTATGGTTACTAAAAACACGACTAATTAATATTTATTGTTTACTTTCTTTTATATAAAATTAATTAATAGTAAAATACTTAACTTAAAATAATAACAAAGGAATGAGAAAATAAAAATGCTTAACTTAACACAAAACAAATGACCTAATAATAAATGGTGCAAACTAGAGATGAGCGATATTTCTGTACCTGTGATTTAATCACTGTTACTGAAAAATCACGAACCACAGTTGTGACCAAATTTGTCAAGTAACAGGTACTTTCTAAGTCGTTCTATTTGTATTTTGTTACATATACAAATTTATGATATTTCACCGTTTGTGTGAATAACGTTTTTTGAATGAAATTTCGAATGATATTGCTGTTCCTTTCATTCTCTCTTCTATCTTATTAGAATTTTTTTATGCCAAAATTTATTTGTTCAAGTATGTATGTATATGAAAGTAAACAGATTTGAAAGCTCTTACAATTTGTTGTTGTTTCTTTGTAAAGTGCTTACAAAAGTTCTTGCAAAAGCTCGCGCATTTGGCCGCAATTGCTTTAAAAGAACAGAAAACTGATAAACCGTGATCACAATCACAGTTTAAAGGAGCAGTGATTTTTAAATCACATTCACTAATCACGGTGATCTTTAAAAATCACGGGATCGCTCATCTCTAGTGCAAACGTTATATGTAACACAAAATTAATAAGCAATGGCTAATGAATTTGAAATTGCGGTGTATGCATTTTACCAAATTAAACCAAAATATTGTGCAAGAAAGTTAATGCACTTAAATTATGTCACTAGAATAAATGAATATAGATGTACGAATGTGTGTTCTTAGTAGTTAGCATAAAATTTATGAATGTATGAATGTATGTTCTTAACACATGCTAATCTTTCTTCTAAGCGTAACTTGCTTCTTTCTTTAATTGTGTATTCTATAGGGTTTTTAGGTCTTATAGTTTATCTTTTTTGTCCATTATGAAAAAATTCTTGTGTAAGTAAGCGAGTTTGCACTCTTGCTTTTTCTAAAAACAATTTCCACTTTTATTGGGTACGATGTACCGGTAATTAAAATAAGTGTAAAGATAATTGATGGAAATGTGTGTAGTCATGTAATAAAATGTGTAGTTTGTAACAAGAAAATTTTTAAGTATTGTCTTAGCACTTCTGCCGCTTTTTACCGAGCATTAAAATGCACGAATTTCGAGAAATAAAACAAATCAATTGAGAGTTGAATTAATTCTGATTTTATAGAATAATTATAATGGCTTATATACTAAAATATTCTATTAGTCAGCATTTCTCATGAACAAATTGATTTTTGGCGACAATGCCATCAATCCAAATTCTCACGCTAAAAATACAATATATTGAATTTAATTTTCTTTAAACACTAACAAATATTTCTGTTGCGACAATTTCTGCTGACTCAACATAAATTTCTTTTATTTAAATTAAAGTTAACAATTTCTGCATTTAGGGTCTTATGTTACATATACTACAGTGATGTGCATAAGTATGCATACACTACACAAGATACGGTTTATTTTGTGATTCGACATAGAATGAATTTTATTATTTCTAAATTACTTAATGTTAACTTGCTAACAAAGAAAAGTGCTGATCTAGGCTTTATGACTTTGTAAAAGTCTTAGTGGTATTGACCAATCATAATAATCTAGTTATTTTTCAATGATACAAAAAAAGTAATATAAAATGCTGAGCTTATATCTGCGCTTTGTAAGCTTTCGCAATAACCCCAGTGCAATACGATACCGTAATATGGGTATTCACCGTTTCCAGTCGATTACTATGGGTGTTAACTTAGCGTTGCTAACTTGTATATATGTATGTTTTTTTTTTGTGTAAATTTTAATAGTTTGATTTATTAAATGTACTTGTGCTAGCATATTCTTAAGATAACAATTATAAGATGTTTATTGGAAAATAAAAAAATCCTTTTGTAAAATTTTATTCTAGAGTGTTTGTTTGCAGGGGTGCTTTAAAACCATGGGAGATAAGGCCATGATGGCTTTATTGCTCAATTGAATGGGAGATAAAGCCATAATGGCCTTATTGCCCAATCATTGAGAGGTAAGGTCATATTTAAAATTTTGCGTAATGAGAGATATAGCCATATTTTTTCTCCATTAATGTGATTTTTTTTAAATCAATAGATTTTTCCAATTCTATATCTAAAAGCATATCCAAAAATTTAAAAAAATTACCACGCCTAGGAATTTTCATGTTCATACGACTATGAAAACTTTCAGCACAATTACTAGTCGTCATGGATTCTTTGTAAACCGTAAAATTTTCAGGTTTTTCCTAAAAGAAAAAAAAAAAACGTTAAACAACATAAAATTTTATTTCGTTTATAATATATTTACAAAATTTAAGCCCACTTACTTTTTCTATCCACTGATTATTGAAATATTTT
This sequence comes from Pollenia amentaria, assembly GCA_943735925.1. NCBI lineage: Eukaryota > Metazoa > Arthropoda > Insecta > Diptera > Polleniidae > Pollenia > Pollenia amentaria. The sequence continues at coordinate 90,277,757 of OX031006.1, forward strand.
ATAAAAGGACTAGAGAAGCTTTCATTTGTATTCTCTGTGAAATAATTTTCACCCATAGCCTCTTCTTGTAGTATATGGTAAGCAACCACAATGTTATTTGGTTTCAGTAACGGCAAGAACAAAAATTTAGAAAATAACGCTTTGGCATTTTTATTTCTGTTTAATTTTCTTAGAAAGTTTGCTATTCTGGATGCTTTACGACGAATAGCATTAGTATAGTGAAACCAGCATCCGATCAGTTTTGCATTTGGATATACACATTTCAAAGCATTGCGTAAACTAGTCTCGAAATCAGTAATTATTGAATTTGGTTTGAAGTCCAATACATTTGATTTTAAATATTTCATAAGGTGAATGTAAGCTTCCTGTGACTTTAATGATAACAGCACATATATAAATGGATACGCCTGAGAGATAAAATTGTGATTAAATTCTGTTTACATTACATTAAAATTATAATTTATTACGTGATCCGCGTTAACTGTATGTATTAAAAGCAATTGCTTAAACTCCTTGGAAAATGGAACAATACCAAAAGTTCCATAAAAGATATAGTTTCTGGTTTCCGAGCTGTTAATTTGTTTCATAACATTCACAATAGTTGGTGATATAAAAACAGAATATGCAAAATTTTCTTCTATAACAGTGTCTAAATAGAATTTTTCTTTATTATCATATTTAGACATACTGAACTTTTTTTTCACTTCATTATGTTTAAAAATTTCAATTATTTCTTCGAAACTTGTCGGTGGTTTCGGATATTTTTTATGTTTAATTTCAAATAAATGTCTACGCATTGATCCATATTCCACTAAGTTTGCCGCTTTTTTATTTCTTTTACATTGTTCGTCAAATATCTCACGTACAGCACATCTTTTTAATGGTGCATTTTTGACCTCACTTTTTATGGAATTTATAAGTTTAAAGTTTTCATAGAGTTCATTTTGTGACCCATGCTAATGAACCTGACTGAAGGTTTTAAGTTTTCGGCAAAGAATCGCGTTTTTGTTATCAATTGCAACACCTACTTTACATTTCACATTATAACAATAATAATATTTGATATTATTATTAGTATATTTATATTTATATATTTGAGATTCGCTTTGTATATATAATAAATTACTATTACTTCTGAAACCTTGAATTATAGTATATTCACAAATTGTTTCAACATTTTCCATTTTTAATTACTAACCACGTGAACTTTTATAAATTATGACAATACTATAAATCAATGTCATTGCCAAATGCATATTTAAAGAAAACAGGGTGACATGTATAATATAAGGTGGGGTGCATAAACGGCAATAAGGCAAAATTTGCTTTATTTCTCAATTGATAGGAAATAAGACAAATTTGTGTAATTTCACAGCTCATTGGGAAATAACACAAATATCGATATTTTTGAAATGAGCAATAAAGCAAAACCTACATATCGTTACACACTTGCAATTATATGCAACTGATATGTAGTTTAACAACCGCTGGTTGTTATATGTCAATTTAAAAAATGTGTTCCTAATCACATGTGTGTTATCAGTTACTATTTATCAATCCCACAGCCACGCAGAAAAAATTTAGTATGCGAAGCCAGATTCCAATACTTTACTTTAGTGTTTCCGGGAAAAGACATTTTTTTATTCTTGTGACGCACGCAGGAAAACTTTATTCAGAGAAGCCACCTGCCGCGTCCTACTGGAGCAGAAAACCCGTTAGCACCACGCAGAAAAACTTAAGCATGCGAAGCCAGATTTCAATACTTAACTTTAGTAAAAGGGAAAATCATTACCTTTTAATTATAAAAATAAGAAAACTATTAATCAATGTAAAATGCAAAAGTTCTTCAAAACTGAAATGAGAGATAAAGCCATTTTCTAATATTACTTATGGGAGCTAAGGTCATGATGGCTTTATCTCCCATTCAAATTAACAAAAAAATAAAAGACTTATCTACCTTTTGAATGAGAGATAAAGCCATCATGGCCTTATCTTCCATGTTATTAAAGCACCCTCCGTTTGTTTATCTACTCTACTTAAAATCTCTCCATCCTTCTCTTCTCATCTCTGTTAGTTGCTTTACTAGTTCCTTCTTTTGAGCACCTTGGCTGATGTTTACAACTCTCTGTAGGTTTCAGCAGGCTTCTTCAAACCTACGTTTCTTGCCACCTCTCTTCATTGGTTTACTGTACGGAACGGTATCGTCTTTCTTTTCGGTGTTGCGTGTATTTTGCATTCCTGTATTGTTATTGCCTTCGAACCCGCATTTAACGGTGTAGGGATATACCTCGGTGGATCGGCAACCTCCGATGACACTGGAACGTATTCCTCAGCTAGCTGCTCCCACTTCTTAAAAATCTCACCTAGCTCTTCTAGTGTGGACATTAAAAATATCTTTCCTTTCTTTCTCAGTGGAACTTGATGGAATTTAAATGTACAGACAGTTTTCTTTTTTTTCTTTCAGCTACTGTGTTATATAGCGGAGGAGTCTTTAGTCGTGATTACATGATTTTATTCGCGATTTCACGATTTATTAAATTTTTTTATTTGTAGTTTGGCAGGATCGCCATGTATTGTATGCTCTTTTTGTCCCTATTGTCAAGTTTTCTCTAAGCACTACTGCCGCTTCTTCCGAGCATCAAAATGCCCCTTTTGAGAAATAAAAATTAAGGAAAACACTTATATGAAGTTCTTAGATCTTAATTCTTGATTCTGCCTATATTTTTACAAAATTCAAGTCTTATTTAAAATTATTCTAAGTCAAGGATTGTCAACTCAGGAAGACTTGTTCTACAGTTCTCGCTGCTACAACAACAACACAACATTCAACAACGTGTGTGTTTCTCAGAGCAATCACAAATAAACGACTAAATTGCAATACGATCTTCTTTGGGTATGCTCTTTATGTTATCATGTCTTTGGGTTGGTTACTCAAGTGGCGAGCAATAATCAAAAATTATTATTCGTTGTTTTAACAAAGAAAAATAATCAAGGTTACACTACATCTTATAAAAATTTAAAATTGTATTTCCAATAAAAACGAATCATCTTCCTCCATCAATTCTCCTAAGCAGGAAGGATTCTTGCTTCTCTGTTCTTCCTCTATTAGTTTTACTAATTGATCTTCATCGCTGATATCTTTTAGCAATTTAGTGCATCTTATTATCCTAAACTTATTATTATTTGAGAAGAGCTCTTCGCAAACGTTTTTTATTATATCAAAAAATTCGTTTTCTAATAAAATTGCGTTCAATTGGTTCGGGTGAAAGTGGTTTTTTAGCAGCGAAATTGCGGTATCCCTATCGAGTTCTTTGATTCCTATGATTTTTCTATTATTTTTAAATATTTTTTCATTTTTTATTCTAGCTGAACCTGATACAATTTTCCTAATAATGATTTGGTTTTTAAAGATATTGATGGGGGATTCGGTTTCTCTTATAGTAAGCGGTTCGACTTCCAATGAATTTATGTCGACAACTTGAGGCTCTATCCTTGACAGCGCGTCAGCGTTGCTGTTTTTCGTTCCTTTTTTGTACTTAATTTCATAATCGAATTCTTTAAGCTTAAGCCTCCATCTGACTAGTTTCGAATTGGGCTCTTTGATTGAAAATAGCCAAGTTAATGGCTTATGGTCAGTCTCGATGACGAATTTCCGCCTCTTGTCCTTTTTTGTTGCGAAGGGTCGGTACAAGTTCTTCCAAAAAATGCTTCTATAGGTTTTTTGTTTATAGTAGAGTGTATGTATTATTAAGGGAATTGTGTAAAAGGTCTTCAAAGGAATTGTAAATTTTTTCGGCATTAAGGCATCTCATTATTTCTGTCAATGTAGAATGAAAACGCTCTACCTGGCCGTTTACTGTGCTAGTATACGGAGGAGTGCGGTAAATTTTTATTCCTAGCTGATCTTCTAGCATAAAGGTAATGACAGGTGAATTTAGAGATTTCTCATTATCTATTACTATATTTTCGGGTGTTCCGAAAGAAATTAGTAATTCCTGTAGAGGCGCTTTGATGTCCTCGGTTGCCCTTGATTTAATAATTTTCGCCTGCGGGTATTTTGAGAATTTATCTATTGCGGTCAGAATGATTCTGTTATTAGTATGGTATAGGTCGAGATGAATAAATTGTCCTGGATACTCTGGTAATGGGGTATGTTTTAGGACTGCCTTGCTTGGATGTCTTTCGTATTTATTTTCTCGACAAATTTTGCACTGTTTAATTGTTTTGGATATTTTTGCTTGCATTCGCGGGAAATAGCATTTTTGTAAGAGTTGGATTTTATTTTCTTTCGCGTGTCGGTGCGCTCTTCTATGTTCGATTAATATTTCTGTCTGCTGTTCTGTGTCAGCTATCAGGTCCTTTACCATTATTCTGGTATACCTGATTTTATATTGTCCGAAATGTTTGGCATAGATGTCTTGAATTTTCCCTAAAATATGATCTTCCGTACTGATAGTGTTTGTCACTGACGGGTTCAGATATTTCTTTAGTAATAGTTTTAATTTATCTTTTGTGAAGTCTGTGTCGGTTATTGTGTGTCTGTGGTAAGTTGGGAATACTATTTCAAATTTGTATGAAGGGTCGCCAATAGAAATTATTAGTTGGTTTTTGAACACATTAATGGGGGTGGTCGAGAAAGGTATTAGGTTATGGTATGAACTTTCGTCGCTATGCTGAGTAGGTGTCAGAGAGTTAATTTGTTTTGGTCTAGAGAGTGCATCGGCTACGATATTATTGCTTCCAGGTTTGTATTTTAGTTCGTAATTATACTCTTCTAGAATGACCTTCCAACGTTTGAGTTTGCTATTCGTATTCCTTCTGCTGAGTGGGTAGGTTAAGGGTTGATGGTTTATAAAAATCTTCACCGTAGACGCTCCATACAGGTAGTTCCTTAAGGATTTTAGGGCCAAAATTATGGCAAGCATTTCCTTTTCGTTAGTGGCGTAATGCTTTTCGCACTTATTAAGTGTTCTTGAAATAAATGTGATAGGTTTCCCATCTTGCTCTAAAACAGCACCGATCGCGTAATTGGAGGCATCGGTTGTTAGATGGAATTCCCGGTCAAAGTTAGGAAAGGAAAGCATAACGTCCTCTGATGACAGAGTGCGTTTTATTTTATTAAAAGCCTCAAAGGCATCGTTATTCAAAACTATAGTGACTCTTAAAAGTGAGGTAAGGGGTTTTGCGATTTTCGCATAATCTTTGATAAAACGCCTATAAAAGCCTGACATTCCTAAAAATGATCTTAATTACTTTATGTTAGTTGGGGGTCTGATAAGGTTATTGGGATTAGCCATTCTGATTGTTTAGTCTTTTTTGGCGTAAGTTATATAAATAATGTCTACGTTCCCTAGTCAATCGTACCATTTTCCTAGCTAAAGTTCTGTTTGTGTCGTATTCTACTCCCGAGTCGTTCGAGATAGTTATCCAGCATAAAGTTTCTGTACTAGAATCGTAAGTACTGTAATCACTATCAGTCATTAATGTCCGTTTCCGATAGTTTGCTCTTTACAAAATATTTTCCACTTAAAGAAATTTTTATTTGAATTTTTCACCTTTTTGTTCTTTTTTTTTTCAAAAATTATGTTACTTAAAGAAATTTTTAGGAGAAATGAAAACTAAATTCTTAATATTAACTTACAGTATTAGAATATATTGCTGCATGATATACATAGATTTTTCCTTTGTTGTGAATTAGTTGTCTTCTTTGGGTAGGCAGCGTTTTTCCTTTTTTTGTTTATTCCAATCAATAATTTATCTTTTATGTCTATTTTTAATGTTTTGTTGTTTTCCAAAAATTTTAGTGGGGTTTCTTATTTTAACAAAATGGATTTTATTTCAAACAGTTAAGTTTTTTTTGTCAGTTCTGATTTTTTTTTAAAAAATGTTGTGGCGAGTTTACTTTCTCCCGTGTAGTTTTTGTTTTTTTATTAAACCTATGACGCTGAAACCGGAAAATTAGTCCTTTTCATTATTTACTTAGGTTCCAGCTTGGTGTACTTATTATGCGTTTTGTGGATACCTCCTATAGGAGCTTGGCACTTTACAAATTATGTGTCTTTTTTTTTTTAAACTGCTTAAGTATGGCACTACTTAAGGGCTTCTTCACTTAATGGTTATTAGGCACTACTTTAGGGCCTTTTTTCACTTTGCGGTTCTTGAGCACTCTTTAGTGCTTCTTTTGGTACTGTGGTACTACTTAACGACCTGACCAATACGTTGGGCGCCAATTAAATAAAACTAAAGTAAATTAAATAAAATTAATGTAAATTTGGGCAGCCACACGTTGGGCGCCAATTTAGGGCAGGCCACACGTTGGGCGCCAATTAAATAAAACTAGGGTATTTTTTTGTTGAATTCCAAAAATTAACTGAACTTTATTACCTAAACATCTTTGGTTTTTATATTTTTTCAAATAAACAAAGTTAATAAATTAAAATTAATCGGAATTTTAGATATTGATGATAAATAACTTTGTATTATAATAAGTTGGAAAAATATTACTCAAGAAATAAGTTAATAGCAAAAATAAAATAATTAAAATTGGTCAGCATTTAAATATTGTTGAGAAAAGTTGGCATTAAAATTAGTTGGAAAAATATTATTTGGGAAATACTTTGACAGCATTTAATATTGCTGGTGTGGGTAATAAAAATAAATTTGGTTTGAGATTCCACGAATTACGTGGTAAACATTAGGGGGATTGTACTTAAACATTAAGGGGGTTAACTTATATTTATTTTAGCGTCCTTTTTCAAGTATCTAGTCATTGGTTTTGTTACCAGTGTGTAATCTTTGATGAATTTTCTGTAATAGCCTGTTAGGCCAAGAAATTGTTTAATATGTTTGGGGGTCTTAGGAATGGTGAAGTTCTTAACACACTCAATTTTTTTTGGGTTTGGTTTAATTCCTTCTTGTGTAAAAATATGTCCCAGAAATTCAGTTTCTTTTCTTAAAAATTCCGATTTGTCTAATTGAATCTTAAGGTTAGCTTCTTGTGGAACTGGGAGTCTTACTTCCTGTAAAAAGTTCTAATAGAAAGAAAAACATCAGTTCATTTAATTTCAAATGAGCATTGCAGCTCCTTGCTGCCTGTTTATTGTACAAACGAAACTTATATACTAATTAAAAAACTTAAAACGGCATTCGAACAAATCAAAAAAAAAACTCATATTCCAATTGAGCAGTTAACAAAAGAAATGAAAAGAAAAACTAAAGTACTCGGTCACACCGAGCACAAAAGGTGTTATGAATAAATATGAGAAAAAAAAAAAAATTAAGACTTATTAATAATAAATTAAACCATACCCTGTTGAAGTCACTTCAACATACTCCCGGGCGCGAGTGGAAGGGCTTATGGGGATGGCTCCAAGGAATAATTCGACCGGGGGGGGGTACATACGAAGGAGGGCCTGATTCATCCGAATCGCTCCATTGGGAACTTACTCGATCAATTTGTACATTGTGCCCGTAGCAGACTCCGGGGATACCGGGTTCGATGCCGCTGCCGTCGTCTTCTGGGCTGTCTGACAGATCATAAGGCATAGGATTGGGATCATCTTCGAAGCTGGAGGAAAGAGCTTCGGTCGCATCCCTGTGTAGGAGGGTGTGGTGCCTGGCATTACAGAACTTGTCCGACGGTAGCGGGAATTGGTATTGAGCTCGGGATGGACACCAACGCCTTCCGTGGTCGAAAGCCAGACAATTAAGGCAATATCCCTTGTTGAGGATGGAGAGGCGTCGCATGGTAGGACTCAACCCCTTAAACGTACGGCAGTACTTCAACGGATGGTTAAGGCTGCAGATGTGGCATTTTGGCTTTCCGGTAGTCTAGATGTTAAGAAAAAGAAACAGAGAATTACAGAAAGCATTAAATGACATAAAGTGCAATTGAGATTTCTAGACGTAATTTAAGGCAGAAGGGAGTTTATTAAATTAGTGAGTAGCATTAGAGGAAATTTTGTTTTCGTGCTGGGTATTGGCTGGGAGTAAGCACAACTTTACAATGGGGCGCAAGATAGTTCCGTTTTAAGTTCGAACTTCTGCTACTCGAATTTTCCCATCTCGACCCTGGACAATTTTAGTAACACGACCAAGAAGCCACTCAGTAGGCGGTATAAAGTCCTCCTTGACTATGACGATATCCTCAGGTTTCAAGTTATCTCGTTCTTTCTTCCATTTGACACGTTTTTGGAGTTCTGTGATGTACTCTGATTTCCATCTTCGAGCGAAAATGTGCTGAAGGGCCTTCAGCCGCTCCCATCGTTTCAAATAGGATAAGTTTTCTATGGGAGGTTCTGCAGGAGCTTCAGGTAGAGCAACAAGTGGGGCATCTCTCAGTAGATGTCCCGGGGTAAGTGGTAGAACTTAATTTGGATTTTCGGTGATAGAGGACAATGGTCTGGTTAAAACAGCTTCAATTCGAACAAGAAGTGTGGAGAACTTTTCAAATGTGAATGAGAGCTTGGCAACAATTTTTTTTGAGATGAGACTTCATACTTTTTGCGGCAGCCTCCCAAAGGCCGCCCATATGAGGCGCGTAGGGGGGAATGAAGGACCAGGTGACTCCACGAGACCCGTATATTTCAGCCAAAGCCTTTTCTGTTGATTTTAAAAATTCATTATGGCTTTTCAGAAGCGCACTACTCGCTCCCAGGAAATTCCTGCCATTATCTGAAAACATGGTCTTCGGAAGGCCTCTTCTCCCAACAAATCGATCAAAACAGGCTACAAACGCATCAGTAGAGAGGTCTGAACCACTTTCTAAATGTATAGCACGAGTCGAGAAACAGCATAAACCGCTGCGTATCCTTTAAGAATTTTAGCATTTCTCAAGGTAGAGGATTTTATGTTGAATGGGCCGGCAAAATCCACTCCTGTATATGTGAATGGTAAGGAAAAATTGACTCGTTCAGGGGGGAGCTCCGCCATGATTTAATTGTTGACTTTATGTTTGTAGATGGTGTACGTCCTGCATTTACGAATACATTTACGCACTACATTTTTAAGTCTGGGAATATAAAAGCCTTGCCTGATCGCTCGCAGCAGAATCCGATGTGTAAAATCAACCAGGAGCTTTGCAAAGGCGGATCCCTCTGGAATAATAATCGGATGGCGTTCTTCATAACTTAATCCGGCATTAGTAAGTCTGCCGTCTACTCGCATTATACCATCCTTGTCGAGAAACGGGTTTAAGGTTAGTAATCGGCTTTTTCGACTTATAGGTTTCTTGTCTTGCATATACTGGAACTCTCGATCGTAGTAGATTCTTTGCGCTATAGAGATAAGCTTGGTTTTCGCATTAACAATTTCGTACGAGGATATAAATTTTTCCGACGAAAATGGTTTCTTAAGAAGACGATGTATAATTCGCAGACGATAACATATTATTCGTATTGCCTTTTCAAAGGAGGAGAAAGCTTCAAGAAGGGGTTTATACTGAGCTTCTAGATAAAAACTTTTTACTTGTTTGATTTCCAAATCTGTTGGGTCAAAGGTGCGCGGTGTCGGCCAAAGATCCTTAGGACTAATAAGCCAGGGGGGCCCATGTCACCATAATTTGTTGTCCGTTAGCTCCTGAGGAGAACAACCTCTCGTGCCTAAGTCTGCAGGATTTTCTTCACTCTTAATGTATTTCCAATGACTTAGGCGAACAATGTTTGAGATTTGCGCAACTCGATTTGCGACAAAAGTTTTTAAACTATTTGGGGGTTTTTGTAACCATCCTAGCACTATGGATGAATCTGTCTACAAGAATAATTCGTCAGTGAAGCTACAGTTTAAGACAACATTTCTCATTAGTTTTGCAAGTAAAAGAGCTCCGCACAGCTCGAGCTTAGGGATTGAAGTCTTTTTTATCGGGGCAACCTTTGTTTTTGCAACTAACAGGTGACTACTTATATGGCCTTCTGAGCTCTCCGTTCTGATATATAAGGAGCCACAATATACCTTCTCTGAGGCGTCGCAGAAGCCATGTAGCTGTACATTGCATTGAGGTGAAAAGTCTACCCACCTTGGAATTTTTATATCTTCAATATAAGAGAAATTTTTCAAGAATGTGTTCCATTTATTAAGTATTAATGGGGTAACGCCCTCATCCCAGTCGGATTTTTCCTGCCACAGTTCTTGCATGAGTAGTTTCGCAAGAATCACAATAGGGCCTAGCCAACCAAGGGGGTCAAACAATCTTGCAATAGTCGACAAAAATTTCCTTTTTGTTGTAGAAGAAGTGATTTCGATATGTTGAGCTTCATAGTAAAACAAGTCCAACCGGATGCCTAGAGCCTTAGTTGTGCTGGCGTCATCGAACTTTAAAAAATCGCGATCTAAAAGATCTTCACTGGACAAATGTTCAAGTGCTAAAATATTATTGGCTGTGATTTTCTTCAATGGAAATCCAGCAGAATTAAAACTTCAGTCAGCTCACTTAGCTTGAGCCTGACTTCTTTAAGAGTGTGGCCACCGCTAAGGATATCATCCACGTAGACTTCGTCTTTTGAAATTGTTGAGGCTTTAGCAAAAATTTCTCGAGAATCTTTACTAAGCTCCTGTAGAGTCCTTATCGCTAAAAACGGCGCGCAATTGACTCCAAATGTCACAGTTTTTAATTGAAACGTTTTTACAGCTTCATTCGCCACATTACGAAACAAAATTCTCTGATACGGTCGATCTTCTTCATGAACCAGAATCTGATGGTACATCTCCTGGATATCTCCTGTAAACACGTATTTATAGTTTCGCTAGCGTAGAATGATCTGCATCAGATCTGCCTGTAGCGTAGGACCTTGGACATCATTCAGGGAGAATCCGCTTCCCGTCTTTTTCGAGGCATTGAAGACCACACGCACCTTTGTGGATTTACTTTCAGGTTTTACGACTGCATGGTGTGGGAGGAAAAATGACGAACGAGTTTCTTGCTTAGGTTCTATGCTACCAACCTTTTCCATGTTGCCTAAATCTAAGTATTCCTGAAGAACTTTTTCGTATTCTTTCTTAAGACCTGGATTCTTCTCTAAGGTTTTTTCCATTCTGTAGTATTGTGCCAATGCTATGTTTCTTGAAGGGCCTAAGATTACTTCATCTGGAAAGTTTTTCTTGGATGGGAGTCGAACTATATAACGCCCCTCAGATTGACGACGAGGGGTCTGCTTAAAAAAGTCTTCGCAATAGACATCTTCATCGGATTGTAGACAAGTTTTTTCAGCCTCTTCTATCTCCCAAAATTTTCGTTTCTGCTCATGCAGGGCTACATCATCTGAAGACGATACGGTTGTATGGAAGGCTGTAATCTCCGAGATTGGCTCACGACCCGATAGATACCATCCGAAGTGAGATTCTCTTGCCTCTAGACTCTTTTCAGTATTCGATTTTACTCCCGGTAAATTGATATATGGCAAGTAATCACTACCGATAATCATGTCTACGGCCGCTGGCTTAAAGAAAGTGGGGTCAGCTAATTTCAGGGCTTTAATTTCTTCTAAATTGAAAGTTCGGATTGGCCTAGAAGGCAAAAAATGTGTCAGATTAGGGACCACAATTGCCCTAATTTTTATCTCAAAGTCTGATATCCGTGACTGAAACGTAACGGAGCATATGCCGTTATATTTGCCTACGATGGTGCCACCAAGACCAGATACTTGAAAGGTTTGAGCTTCCAATGACAAAGTAAGATTTTGTTGAAGACGTTTCGAGATGAAACTTTTCTCCGATCCTGCGTCTAGCAATGCCCTTATAGTAAAGGATTCACCTTCATGTTGTACTTTAACTAAAGCGGTGGGTAAAATAGTTGTTCCCCTGTGTTGCAAAAAAATGTTTGAGTTTGTTCGGTGACTGGCCCTGAAACGTTGCATGAAGGTGATGCGTCTGAATTATGTTGAGTGCCTGAACAAGATGACCTTTCATCATCACGTTGATGAGGTTGCGAGGGTGTAATCTGAGAAGGAGCACTTCCACCCCTTTCTGTCTTATCTAAATTTAGCAAGGTATGATGCCTTTGGCTGCATCGATTTAAAGTGACTGTTCGATAAACAGTTTGCGCAGTATTTGTTAGCATATACAAATTTTACACGCTCTTGTACTGGCAACGACTTAAAATGTTTACAGAATCTAAGCGGATGATTCTGTTTGCAACTTTTGCACCTAAAATTATTTTTGTGAACTTCTTCTTGCGTAAGAAAACTTTGCGACTTAGAGGTACCAGCTTCTCTGGTAGTCGGCTTACGTAAATTAGTAAATGTTTCTAAAGTCTCAATTCTTTCGTCTAGAAACTTGCTAAGTCGATCCCAAGTAGGTAATTCCTTGTGATTACTTAATGATATTTCCCAAGCAAGTGAAGTTTCTTCTGGTAATTTTGAAGTATGTACAGATGTGCATTAGAAACGGGTCATTACTAGGAATTTCTACCGCATGTGACCCCATTATGGACAACCCATCACTTACAGTATTTTTAAGTGACCTCAAAAATTTTAAAGTTTCGGTTGGAGGGGACTGAATGCTATAAATCTTCTTGATTTGGTTATTTATCAAAAATTTTTTATTTTCGTATTTATTCTTCAACGCCTTCCATGCTAATTCAAAATTAGAATCTACTAACTCATAGTCTTTTATGAGTTGGTAGGCCTCCCCCCTCGTTTTGCTGTGCAAGTAATACAATTTATGGGTTGGAGCTACTGAAGGCTCATTTCCTACTACTGCCGGAAACATGTCCCGAAACGCCGGCCATTCATTAAACCCTCCTTCAAAAGTTTGTATTTCCACCGGTGGTAGCTTTAGCGATGGTTGCCGAGAAACTGATTTTTTATTTTCAGGGGCGTTGGCCTTCACCATGTCTAATATTCTGGCTTTTAAAACCTGGCACTGTTCACTAACCTCCTCATATTTAAGAGAAACCTCATCCTGAAGATCTTCCTCTTCTTTTACTTTTTCATCATTTATTATGAATTCATCATAAGTCTCTATCATTTTCAACCACCTTCTGTCTAATTCTGTCAACTTGAATTCCAATAGTGAAATAGTTAAATTTTCTGTCGGTATTTTGTTGAAATTGTTGCAAAAACTAGCAAGTTGTTGAATATCATACTTGCATTTCCTCTTGGAGGCCATTTTTAAGTTTAATAATTTAAGTTCTAAACCAAACGAATAACCCCTAGAAATTCCTCTGAAAGTATTTAATTCACAGAAGAATTGTCACCTCTTGCAATAAAAAATATTTAGCCAAAATATTTGTTGCAAGAAATTTTTTTTTTTATTTTATTACCGCCTTAATCTTTTTTAATCTCCAAACTATTTGAAGTTGCCAAACCTCATAAAAATCTCTCTTTGCTATGAAAATTTATCGCCCTCACTTCAAAATAAATATTTATTTTATTTATTCACTTTATTTATTTAAATGAATTATTTTGCGGGCCTCGTAATTTATTTTCCTTCACCAATGTAATATTCAAATTTTATTTCAAGTAAAATGTTTCGCATTTTATTTTCATGGACCGAGTTATAGTATGGGAATGAAACGAATACTTTTGTTGGTTGAATAATAATGAATACAATTTTATTTACTTTAACTATTTATAACATTTAATTGCCATTTACTTAATTTTACTAATTTCCAAGAATTATTTAGGGAAATAAACTAATTAACAATAAAATGATTACTTATGCTTATTTATTAATAACCTAATTTAGTTTTACTAATTCCAAGAATAACTTCGGGAAATAAATTAATAAAATAAAATGCAACAAAATAAAATAATTAAATGCTTACTTCTGTTTATTTATGTCTGACCCAATTTATTGAAGTAGGTTGATGACTGTGGGTTTAGTTATTGTTGTTGATATATTGATTGTTGTTGTTGTTGTCGAGATCGTGAAGTTGTTATTGTGGGTGTAGTTGTTGCTGCTGCTGTTGGTTTGATTGGTGACCGTAGGTAACTCCTCCCCCCTTAGAGTAAAGTGAGGGCCACAAAGAATCTGCAGGTGGACGAACGATACTTTCAATTGTATTAGGGTTTGGTGTGTAGATGATTTTTATTCTTTTTGCTAGGCATGTTGATGTTATAAAAATTATTAGAATAATAATTGTGATTGTTGTGTAAGTAACATATTGGTGAGTTGTTGTTGTAATTTTCAAGGAAGACATCATGTCGTGATCACTGAATTGGTATGCTTTCAACTTTTGCAAGTTAAGTTCTTCTATAATTGTTTCAGGGATTACTTCTATAAACTTGGGTATTGTTACGTTAATGTGTTCTTCATACGTTTGTGGTTTGTCTTCGTATGTCAATCCATTAATAGTTATTGTGCATTTTTCGTAATATAATAACGTTGTATTACTCACACTGAATGGTTTACTGCAATCTGATTCCACAAGTGTTGTTGGTATGTTGATGAATAGAATAAAATTGTCTTCTGGTTGGTAGATGGTCTCCAATCTTCCTACATCCTTTAATTTACATCTCGGTTGTAGCTTTCGTAGTAAATTACCCATGCATGATGATTTTTCCATCGACTCACTTCTTATAGGGTTGCGACAGACATAAATATTTCCTAATTTTAAGCATTTATCTTGGTAAAAGTTAATTGAGTTGTTGTTATAAGCTATATATTTAGTTGACACTATTTGTCTAGTTGTATTTATTGTTAAAGGTATAATATGAGACATAATAAAAGTTTCCTTCTGCAATCTTGGAATTTTTACGTTAAATATTATTTTTGAATTATTGTGATATGCTTGTAATTCAAGCATTTCATATAATTGTTCTACAGAATATATTTTATGTACTTGATCATTTATTATTTCATAGATATTTTCTATTTCTTTGTGATTCAATATAAATTTGGATATAATATTTAATTTTGCTAATACAATGCTTTCCGCTATATTGCTTATTTGGTTTGTTAATAAGTCGATATTATAATTGATTCTGTTTAAATATTGAATTTTTGAAATTAAAACATTTTCTTTATTTATTCTGTTTGAGAAATTTTCTTGTGTGTTTTTTAATGTTCTTGTAATTTTGTTTTGTTCGTTATTTATGTGTGTGGTAATGTTATTAAATCTTTGAATAATTTCTGTGTTTAGTGTAGTTTGTTTTGTAAATGTTTCGTTAATTTTGTGTTCTTTTCCAATTAGTTCTCTAAGTTGAGAATTAATTATTTCCGCGTCACTATCATCCATATTACCCGTAATATATTTAATTGCTGAACCCAATCCATTAAATAGACCACGTTTTTGTCTTTTGAAAGGTAGTAAATTGTCAATTTTGTCTCTTAATTGATTTAGTTTTAGTTTTGTGATTTCTAATGAATCTTTAGTTTCAAAGTCTTGCTCGAATATGTTTAGTGTTTCCTTAATTTTTTCTGTGGTGTTAATAAAGTCATTAATATCTATTATATGGATTAGGTTCTGATAGTGATCTATTATTTTACCATTACCCAACTTCAGTTCTATAATAGCCGATTCATTGTCTATTAGTTGTGTACTCAGCCTTTGGGAGTGAACCACAGAAAACCTAGGAAGAAAGATATATTAATTAGTACTTTATATTAGATTTTCTTTATATCAAAGTTCCCCTTTTTTTTATTTTGCTCCTAATTTTTGACTTGTGAATTTTTTGATTTTTATCTGAAATAAGTGTTATTTTCCTATCGACTTGGACTCTATGTTTGGAAAATCGAGGCGTAATCTTATTCCTTCTATTTTCCTTCCGATATATTATATCGTTTGGCTGTAAGCCTTCAGGTTGTTTCCTATTCATATTTAATTTTTCCGTTCTATTTTTGACATTAGATTGTAGTTTCTCTTTAATTTTCGGGTAAATTATTTGTTGGTATTCATTCAATTTACGTAGATACTCATGTTCCCCATTAAATTTTATTGTTTCATTAAATATGTGTGGCCTACCAAAGAATAATTCATACGGTGTTAATTTTGTTGCCGAGTGCACTGAGTTATTGTATGTAATAAGAACTTCTGAGAAAATTTCCTCATGATCTATTGAGAGTTTGTTTTCTTTCCTTTTGGCCAATATTATTCGATATAACTCCGTAAAAGTTGAGTGCAATCTTTCGACAGGTGCATTACTGGAAGATTGTTGAAATGAAGTAATATGTAAAGCAATATCGAACTGTTTACAAAAGTCCTTAAAGATAATGGCCGTAAATTCTTTTCCCTGATCGCATACGATTTTTTTCGGGATGCCATAGGCACTAATAAAGGTCTTCATAGATTTAATTATATTCAAACTAGTTTTAGCAGCAATTGTGAATCCTGTTGCGAATTTGGAAAATTTATCAATAATAGTTAATATATGCTGATTATTGATATGATAGATGTCTATGTGGAGAATATCCAATGGTTTGTCTGGAGTTTCTGGAGTTTGGAAAACTAATTTCTGTGGGTGTCTATCATATTTTAGTGTTTGGCATATATCACAATCATTAATTATTTGGCTTATCTTATGCCTCATCATCGGGAAAAAATATTCCTTTTTTAAGTGTAAATACGTTTCCTCAATTCCACGATGGTTGCTATTATGATGATATTTCCTTATAATCTCATCTTGTTCATCATTATCGGTAATATCTCTTATTCTGAGAGTACAACGTATTAACCGGTATTGCTTATTGTTAGCGAAATATGCTGAGTAAATTTTCTGTACTATACGAAAGACATCATCGTTTGTATAAATTGCTACAAGTCTATTTGGTTTAATAAATTTAGTAAAGATTTTTATTATTGAACCCTCGTCGAAAGCCGGTGATCTGACTACCCGTTTTAACTTATTTTTGAAAGGTACTTCAACCGTAACTCTTGATTCCGTATGTAGTTCAAGTATTAATTGAATGTTAAATTCATTTAGAGGTTTTTCTGAAATTGAAATACCATCGTCCAAATTCTCTTCTGCAGAGTGCACCGTACTTCCACTAGTGCCGAGATTAGAAAAAGCCTCATGATTGTTTACGTCCGGTCTTATTCTACTGAGTGCATCAGCGTTTGAATTCTGTACCCCTTTTTTATAAACTATCTCATAGTCGAATTCCTCTAATTTCAGCCGCCAACGTACTAGTTTTGAATTGGGTTCTTTTAGCCCCATTATCCATGTTAACGGTCTATGGTCTGTGACTATCTTGAATTTGTGACCGAAAAGATAGGGTCTAAAGTATTTTGTAGCCCATACTATAGCTAACAGCTCTTTTTCGATTGTGGAATAGTTAGTTTCTGTGCCACTTAATGTTCTGCTAGCATAACAGATAGGTTTATCGCTCCCTATTTGTCCCTGAGACAATATAGCCCCTAGTGCATAGTTACTAGCATCAGTGGTTAAAATGAAATCTTTCGAAAAATCTGGGTATTGTAATATAGGATCATTACAAAGTAGATTTTTACACATTTCAACAGTTTTCCTGTAATCTTCAGTTAGTTTTATCTCATTCCCGTTATTTTCGCAAAATTAGGGATAAATTTCCGGTAATAACCTAATAAGCCCAAAAAGGATTTGAGTTGTTTCGGGGTTCTGGGTATCGGAAATTCTTTTACAGCACTTATTTTTCCGGGGTTTGGCTTAATACCTTCAGTAGAAACTATGTGTCCCAAGAATTCTATTTCCTTTCGTAAAAATTCTGACTTATCCAATTGAATTTTAAAGTTCGAATTTCTCAATCTTTCAAGGACCAATTCTAAATTGTTAATATGTTCTTGTAACGAAGTCGCAAAGATAATGATGTCATCTAAGTAAACTAGACAAACTTTTCCCACTAATTCTCTAAGAACATTATCCATGACCCTTTGGAATGTAGAAGGTGCATTTTTTAGACCGAATGGCATTCTAATAAATTCATAATGTCCCCCTTCCCTTGAAAATGCAGTTTTTGGAATGTCTTTCGGTTCCATTTCGATTTGGTGGAAACCACTGGCGAGATCAACAGTGGAAAAGTACATACATCTACCTAATTTATCTAGAAGTTCATTTATATTCGGGATAGGGTATTTATCAGTAATAGTCTTCTCGTTCACCTTTCTATAGTCAATCACTAATCTCCATTTCTGTTTTCCGCTAGCATCTTTCTTCTTCGGTACTATCCAAACGGGTGAACTCCAAGGTGAGTAGCTTGGTCGAATTATGTTCTGTCTTAGCAACTTAGCAATTTGTTCTTGCACTTCCGCCTTGTGAACGTACGGGTATCTATAGGATTTTGTATATATCGGTACATCATTTGTTGTTGGTATACTGTGTCTGATTCTGTTCGAAAATGTCAGCTCCTGACCCTCTTTGTAAAAAACATCCGAATATTTCCTACAGGTTTTTAATAGAAGTCTCCTTTCTTCTTGGTTGAGGTGATTAGTACGTAATAGGTCCTTTATGTCAATATCTTCACTGTTATCAAATGCTTTAAATTCTACAGTATTAACCTCAAAAAATTGATGATTGCAATACTCTTGTGTTTTTAAAGGTTGATCGAAATATACGGTTTCTGAGGAATTACTTAAGTTTGTTACCTCTATCCAGCTAAACCAGTTTTTTGCTGTATAAATGCCAGCTGAGATGACTAGGTTCTCATTAATAAAGGTTTCCGAAATAAAGATATCCCCTGATTTGACATCGACGGGTAACCTAATCAACATTCTTGTATTTGGTTCAATTAGGATTTTGCCAGAACAAACATTTGGCTTATGGTATAGTGGAATTGATGCATATTTTGTTTTTAATACATTCTTCTGTAAATCGATCTTAGCACCTATATTAGATAAATAGTCAATTCCTAAAAGACCATCGAAGTAATTGTGAAATTTGAATAACAATAGTGAAAGTTTTCCGTCCTGATTAAATTCCTTAAATATTGGCAGTATTACTAATTTATCTATTACATGCTTCTCTAAAACGGTTTTTATAATTGTCGGTTTACATTTGATATGTTGTGCTTGGTCTATATGTTCTGGGGTAATAAATGAAGTCGAAGCCCCAGTATCTATTAGAAATTTGAGAACTTTATTATTAGGAAAATTGATTTTTATGTAAACTAATTCAGACCCATGTTTATTCATATCTAAGTATCCCGTGGGTTTTGTGAGGCGTATTCCTGAAAATTTACTTCCTCTTCCACGTTAGTCAATTCGTATTCTTCTCTTATTCCATGCATATTATTAATTTCCATATTCGGCTGTCTTCTAATTTGTGAGCTCGGGCTCTGTTTGATGCTTGGGAAAGAATTCCTGTTCCTTAGGTGAGTAAACCCACTTGATATGTCCATTGGCTCCGGTGGTGGAAGCCTCGGTATATTATTACCTATGAACGTTTGGTTTCGATGAGTGAAATTATTATTGTGGCTGTTAGTAAAAGACGGTTGTCTTTGTTGCTGAATGTACCTGTTACTATTTGGGTTCGTGTTGCGAATACCCATTCTTTGTGTGACCGTGGGTACCAAAGTATTACTGTTCCCATATTGATGGCCACTGTAACTTGGTCTATTGTAATACCGATCCCTATGATATGGGTAATTATTTTGCCTATATTGGTTATTATATCTATTTGAAAAATTGCTAGACGGCCCTTGTTGATAGTAAATATTTTGCTCCTTGATGCAAAAATCCAAGGCTTCAGCCAATGAGTTTGGTCTCATAGCTCTTATTGTTGCCCCTAATGGAACCTTTAATCCCGTAACAAAAGAGTTCAGACACATTTCCCCATAAAGCGACTTCTTAGCACTTATTACGTTTACGTCTGATTCGTGTAACAATATATTGTTACAAAGAGCCGATTGAAGTTCCACTACTTCGCTATAGAATTTTTCGAATGGTTTGCTATATTGTTTTAAATTGTGAAGGTCTTTTATCAGAGAAGTTTCTGAACGCTTATCAGCATAATGCGTTATCAAATTTCCCTTAATGTCGTCCCAATTCAGTGGTGTACCATACATGTTAAGCACTTCGATTGCCTGACCCTCAATTTTATTACGTATAGCCCTTAATAGAATTTGCCCATATGGGGTTTTATCTGTTCCCCTAATAAACAAAAGAATCTCTTCTACATTATTTAGGAATTCATACAGAAGTCTGGGATTACCATCGAATGTCGGTAACTGTTTGATGGCATCCGGTATTCTTAATGATTGGAAAACGTCCATCTGTACCCCCGAACCTGAAGGAGCAGGTGGGACAGTTCCCGACGCAAGTTGATCACGAAATTCGTTATTCATTACCGTTAATTCCTCTGTTTCAGGAATTGAAGTTAAACTTTTGCTTTTAAACAATTTAGGTAGGTTATATGGTGAAAACCTCTTTTTTGGCATTAATTATATCTCGGTTTCGAGTTTAATCTCAATTAGAGAAAAAAAATTCTACCCAATTTTTGTATGTATAAAAAATTATAAAGATATAATGTATATAATAAATATGTATGCAACTTACATGGATATTAACAACAAGATCATGTCCTTTGGTGTAGGTATCCGGAGGTGATTATTAAGCAACCTTGTAATCGTTTTTTCTTTCCCGGAGTAGGTTCTCGGAAGCAGGTTACACTTTGCGAAATTATATTAGGTGTAATGTTCTTATCAATTTATAAAAGGTTATTTCACTATTTTCCCGATATTCTATGTTCTTTTCTTTTTAATTTCTTCCCTGATTTTTATTTATTCAATTAACATGATATTCAAACTCTTCGAACTTAATCGTGTCTTCGTTTGCTATTCATATTTTTACTTAGTTAATATGATATTCACTCATATTCTAACCCCCAAAATTTTATAAAATTTTTTTTTTATTCTTGAAATGTTATTTTTATTTGCACTATATTTTCATTAGTATTTTTGTGCGATACAAAAATTTTCTTCTTTTTTTCCTTTTAGTATTTTTGTGCGATACAAAATTTTTCTTTTTTTTTTAGTATTTTTGTGCGATACAAAAATGTTCTTCTTTTTTTCTTTTAGTATTTTTGTGCGATACAAAAATTTTCTTCTTTTTTTAGTATTTTTGTGCGATACAAAAATTTTCTTCTTTTTTTTTAGTATTTTTGTGCTTTTACACTTCTAAATATAATTTCACTGTACAACACTACTACCATCCTACCGACTGCGCCAGTTATAGTATGGGAATGAAACGAATACTTTTGTTGGTTGAATAATAATGAATACAATTTTATTTACTTTAACTATTTATAACATTTAATTGCCATTTACTTAATTTTACTAATTTCCAAGAATTATTTAGGGAAATAAACTAATTAACAATAAAATGATTACTTATGCTTATTTATTAATAACCTAATTTAGTTTTACTAATTCCAAGAATAACTTCGGGAAATAAATTAATAAAATAAAATAATTAAATGCTTACTTCTGTTTATTTATGTCTGACCCAATTTATTGAAGTAGGTTGATGACTGTGGGTTTAGTTATTGTTGTTGATATATTGATTGTTGTTGTTGTTGTTGTCGAGATCGTGAAGTTGTTATTGTGGGTGTAGTTGTTGCTGCTGCTGTTGGTTTGATTGGTGACCGTAGGTAACTACCGCCTTAATGTTTTTATTTTTCGTAGTATTATGCTTGCTAATTTATTAACGTTTACCAACACTACTCCCTTTAGAAAAAATTTCCCTACCTCAATTTATACACACACCATTAAAACTCCAATTATTTAATTTTTCAATATAAAAAACAATAAAATAAACTTTTTTCAACTTACAGTTTTCTTTTCGCTGAAGTCAAATTGTGACTTTCTTATGCCGGCCATTGTTGTTGTTAAACCTGCAGTTTTTATACCTGTTGTAGTTTTAAAGTTGTGGTTGTTCCTACGTGTAGAGGTTTCCCGAATGTTCTATTCGATTTTATCTTCAGTTTCACTTGTGCTAATTTTTTTCACTGATTTTTTCCTATTAATTTTGTACAAAAATCTAATTGGCTTCTATTCAACTGCCCTCTGTTTTTTCCTTTTTTTCCCAGCTAAATTTTCTCTTCTAATTTATTTGTTTTCCTTATATATATGTATATTACTTAAAAAAAGATTTTTTTCCAATGTTTCTTTAAATTCTTTACTTTAATCACCTTTAGTTTTATTAAATTGTCACTTTCAATTATTTTTCTGTTGTAACTCGTTTTTTTTTACTTTTTATTTTATTTGTTTTAATTTAATTAATTTTAATTTGATTTTCTCCTTCTTTTTTTTCCCCGTGCTCACTCACTATGGAAAAAAAACTATGTTTTTGATTTTTTCAACCACTTCTTTTCTTTGCAAAACCCAAGTGTATGTACCTTTGCAAAGTTGTTATTGTAGTATGTGCGTATACAGTTGTCTTTTTCTGCTTAATGCTAATAGAGTTAGCGGAACGATTGAAAACAAAACAAAGTAATTGGCGCAGATTAATTATTCAATATAAAAGAGAGTGACAGGTTGCTTATTGTTATTTGTAGGTTTGTGTGTGTGTATAACTAAAATGTAATCAGTGTTGGTACCATGGGGTATTTTTTATCGGTGATGATACGATAGCGATTATTTAATAATTTGGAGGTTATATTGAAATAAATTGGTGAATGATCAAGTAGATATTTCTTCACGAGATTAAAAGCCTTTTTTTATGTTAATTCCTAGATATTCTCACAATTGCACTAAATGTAATATAATACTGTACATACCCAATGATTTCTTTTTGTTTTTACCGTCTTTAATTGTGTTTGCCAGGTAGACTTCTCTTAAGAATTAACTGCTTTGTTGTTGTATGATGCCCTTGACGATTGTGGGTGATGTCTTCTTTAAAAAAGCAACGCTATATGATGATTTTTACCAACAGACCTCTTGCCTGATGAACAAATTATTGCCTTGATGCAATTGTAGCGCTAGGGATTCGCTATCTTCTATTGATTGGGAAGCCAATGGAAGACTTTTACAGACCTCGTTGTCTGTCAAACAAATTGTAGGTTATGTTGTTACGGTTGAACAAATAACGCAGCCAAAAGTAGTGAACAAATTCCACCAGATATCCAGTCCTAGTTCCTCTAGGACTTTTCGAAGGACCAAATGTGGAACTGGGAGTCTTACTTCTTGTAAAAAGTTCTAATAGAAAGAAAAACACCAGTTCATTGATTTTCAAATGAGTATTGCAGCTCCTTGCTGCCTGTTTATTGTACAAACGAAACTTATATACTAATTAAAAAACTTAAAACGGCATTCGAACAATTCAAAAAAAATAAACTCATATTCCAATTGAGCAGTTAACAAAAGAAATGAAAAGAAAAACTAAAGTACTCGGTCACACCGAGCACAAAAGGTGTTATGAATACAAATGAGAAAAAAAATTAAGACTTATTAATAATAAATTAAACCATACCCTGTTGAAGTCACTTCAACACTTCTTTTAATTTATTAAATATTAGTCTAATAGAGTTTAGATGCTCTTGTAATGACGTGGAGAAATTTATAATATCGTCTAATTAAACTAGACATATTTTATTTACATACTGATTTAAGACTGTATTCATCAGTCTTTGAAAAGTCGCTGGAGCTGTCTTCAGCCCAAACGGCATTCGTAAGAATTCATTATGACCGTTTTCCACGCTGAAAGCGGTTTTATGAATGTCTTCTTCAGCAATCTCGATTTGATGAAACCCCTTGGATAAATCAAGGGTGGTAAAGTACTGGCATCTTCCCAGTTTTTCTAATATTTATACGATATTTGGCATCGGGTATTTGTCATCCACTGTTACCTCGTTTAATTTACGGTAATCGATGACAAATCGCCATTTACTTTTTCCGCTGGCGTCGGCCTCCCTCGGCACAATCCATACAGGTGCGGAATAGGGAGAGTTGCTGGGTCTGATTATCTTATGTCTAAGCATTTCTTGAACTTGGTTTTCTACTTGTTTATGTATAAGTTAATTTTATATTTTATTAATTGTAAAAAAAAAATAATCTTATTTTTTATTTTTATGGGAGCTTAAGCTCTTTATTTATTAATTATCCACTAAAAACTGAAATTTACAAAATTGTTTTTCTTAAACGTAACTTATTTTTCTATGCACTGAAATTGTTGTCTCAGCGTTTTCCCACGAGTTGAAGAATTATTTGGTGGCGCGTGTGCAACGTCAGCAGGACGGACAAGACGGAATTGTTCATAATGTTGATGTTGAAATATTAGACGTATGCAGCAAAACAGAATTTGATGTGAAAATATTTTATGTGTTACAGAGATTAATGTGAAAATATTTAGTGTGTTAACTTCTCCCCTCGTAGATTTCAAACGTCCTCGATTGACGAAGTTGTTTTGTTTAAAAATTGGTTTAACCTTTCTATCGCTGCTGGTGTCAGTTGAATTGATTTTTTAATCCATGTAGTGGAAATAAATTTTCCAATAGCTATTATAACAATTATTAACATTATGGTAGCTGAGAGGCTGATACCATATTTTATTTTTTCTTCCTTCTCCAAACTACTAATGTATTTAGTGTTATTAGCGTTTAGTTGGTGTAGCATTTGTAGGGAAAGTATTTCTTCAACGGTATTAGTTTTGGCTAGTGGCTGAAGTATTGCCGGTAACGGTTTGCTTGTTATTTTTCCTTCAGTGCGATAGGTTTTACCTTGAATCTCAATGGTAATGTTGCTGAAATGCACCAAAAATGTTCCATTTAGTAGGGTTGTTTCTGTTTTATTCTATATAAAAAGTATGTGTTTCTTTATTGAAAGTCTTTAATAGAATGGAATACATTGTTACTTAAACTAACTTACAAACTAGTTTGACAGGGTGTATCATAATTATAATAAACCTACAATGTGCAAGAGGAACTGTTCACACAACTATAATTTACATGTTTACATTACACAACATCTTCCTTTTTTTTAAGTTTTTTAAATTACACAAGCAAGTTACAGTAAACAACAAAAGCTTCTAATTTTCTCTCAATCAAATTCAATATAATCATCATATCTTGAAGGAGGAACTATGTTTCTACCAGTCCTAGTTACATAATTACCACTGCCCCGAGGAATTTAATCTTCAGTTACAGCTTCAGTTTCATTTACGACTTCATTTGTCTTTTCAGATCTATTATTCTTTACGATTTAATCTTCAGTTACAGCTTCAGTTTCATTTACGACTTCATTTGTCTTTTCAGATCTATTATTCTTTACGATTTCATTTGTCTTTTCAGATCTATTATTATTTACGATTTCATTTGTTTTTTCGGATCTATTATTATTTACGATCTCATTGGAGCCCGTTAATGGTTCTGGTTTTACTAAAATATGTTGCTCATTTCTTCTATATAATGCACCATCATTATCCCTGACAACGAAAGATCTTGGTTCCTCACAGTTTTCCATAACCTCCCCTGAATACCAAAACGATTTTTCATTCCTTTTGAACATAACTCTATCACCAGGCTTAATTGAATTTTTCCCCCTAGCACCCTTATTGTACCGTGCAGCAGATTTCATCGTTTTAGTTCTCAGTTGACTTTCATATTCCTCCCTATTAACCAATCTAGGTTGAAAATTTTCTGAAACTGATGGCAACTTGGTTCTCAAACTTCGGGACATTAAAAGTTCCGAAGGACTTGGCATGTTATCCCTTGGAGTAGTCCTATACAGCAATAGAGCCATATATGGATCCGTTCCACTTTCTCGACATTTATTTAACATTTTCTTTACAGTTTGAATTGCTCTTTCAGCAAGACCGTTTGAACGAGGTAAGTAAGGACTTGAGGTTCTATGTTCAATTCCCCAATCCTTAAAAAAAATTTTCAATTCCTTAGAATTGTAAGGTGGACCATTGTCCGAAATAAAAATTTTTGGTATTCCATGCCTCGCAAATATGGATTTAAGTTTCACAATAACATTCCCGGAAGAATATCCATTCTCTAGAACATCAATTTCAAAATATTTTGAATAGTAGTCTACCACAATCAAATACTTTCTCTTGTCATATTCAAAAATATCACTACCCACTTTATACCACGGAATATTATAAATCTCATGCGGAATCATTTCCTGTTTAGCATTTGAATTGCGATACTTTAGACATATTTCACAACCTGACACTATGTTATATATGTCGTTGTACATGTTCGGCCAAAAAATTCTTTTACGCGCCAAGCTTTGACATCTCTGAATGCCCATATGACCTTCGTGTAGCTTTTCCAACATTTGACGACGCATTGATTTAGGAACTAAAATTTGGTTTCCCTTAAGAATTATATCATCGACAACAGTTAATTCCTCTTTGATTTTGTAATATGGCACGACTTCTCTATCAACAAATTTTTGTTGTTTTGGCCAACCGTCCCGAATATAACATTTGATTTTCTGACAAGTTTCATCGCTATATATTTGTTGCTTAATGTGTTCAACATTCGAAAAAGGTACCTCCAAGTGAGATTTCAAAAAATTACAATGAATTGTGACATCTTTGTCAAATTCTTGTAGTGCCTTTTCTTTTAAAGAACATCTAGAAAGTGTATCAGCAATATACAACAATTTTCCCGGTTTATAAAAAACATTTAAGTCATAACATTGCAAGCGTAACATGAAGCGTTGTAACCTTGCAGGTATTTTGTATAACGGCTTATTAAATAGAGACACCAATGGCCTATGATCAGTTTCTACATTTACCCTAGTGCCATAGGTATACTGATGAAATCTTACACAACCAAAAAGAATGGCGAACAATTCCTTTTCGATTTGCGCGTAGTTGGTCTGAGCGCTTGTCAAAGATGCTGATGCAAAAGCAATAGGATTTTTACCATGCAAAATCGCCGCCCCGACTGCGAATTTAGACGCATCGACTGTAAGTGTTAACTGCTTATTGGGATCAAAATAAGTTAACACTGGCGTTTTTGTTATTTCCCTTTTCAAATTCTCAAACTCTTGGGTATGAGCTTCCTCCCAATGCCACAAAATATCTTTTCTCAAAAGATTTCTTAAATGTTTATTTTTCAACGATAAATTTTCCATAAACCCCCCGAGATAGTTAACCATGCCCAAAAAGCGTTGGAGTTCAGATACATTTTCAGGAATTGGCATTTCCAAAATCGAATTAATCTTTTCCTCATCAGCCCTGACTCCATCCTTATCAAATACATGACCAATGAATTTAATTCTGTTCAACAGAAACTTTGACTTCTCCCTATTAAACTTAAGACCGACCGCCCTTGCCCTTTCAAGTAACTTTCCTAAAATTGTATTATGTTCCTCAACAGTTTTGGCATGTATCAAAAAATCATCAATATAAATTATTTAACCCTCTATATCTCCAAATAACTTTACCATCTCCGCATGAAAAATCTCCGGAGCCGCGTTTATACCAAATGGCAAACGTAAGAACCTATATCTTCCAAAAGGGGTATTGAATGTGCACAATTTAGAAGAATTCTCATCCAATGGCACCATCCAGAAACCACTGTTAGCATCTAATGTGCTGAAAAACCTAGAACCACTTAACTTCGCCTTGCAATCATCAATATTCGGAAATTGGAAATGAGGTCGTAAAATTGCTTTGTTTAAATTTCGGGGATCTAGACATACCCTTAATTTTCCATTCGGTTTTGATACTAAAACAATTGAACTAACCCATTCCGTTGGTTCCTCAACACGTACAATAACCTTTAAACTGACCATTCGCTCCAATTCAAGTTTCAATGAATCATGTAACGAAAATGGAATTCTTCTTGGCGGATCTACGACAGGATTTACATCAGGTTTTATAACTAGCTTACATTCATTTTGAATTAGCCCTAAACCTTCAAACATATCTAAATTGCTATCAATAACATTTTCAGTTGATAGTGTTTTTACCGTTTTTACTAAATTCATTTTAATGGCCAAATTAAGGCCTATTATGTTTTTGCATTTTAAATTTATAATATAAAATACATCTACATATCGACTACGATCATAAAATAATTCCACATCTACTTTACCAATAATTGGCAGCCTCTCACCACTAAAAGTGTTAATATTTGTATTTGTATCCTTAACACAGCCAGAATTCAGGAGTCCAAGACTTTCAGCCATTTGTTGAGAAATTATATTAGCATCAGCCCCTGTGTCTACTTGAAATTCCACCTTTCTATTTTCAATTTTAACCACAATGTTCCACCCCTTTTGTTGACCATAAGACAATGTTCCCACAAATAAATCATTAGACTCCTCATCATTTGTATATTGCAAATTTTTTACATATTTATTGGCACTGTGCTGTTGGTGTTTATGTTCACCATAACCTCTACCACCAACATTGACATTTTGTTTTTGATTTTTTTTTGCAAAGCACATCTTTAGATAGTGACCTTTTTTATTGCAGCCATGACAAGTTGCATTTTCAGCAGGACATTTGTGTCTGTGAAACTGACCACATTTTTTGTTGATCTTCTGTTGAAAGTTTGTTTTTGAAAAATGCGACTTGCTCTCTAATGCATTCATAGCTAGACCATCAAGTTGACTAGCATTTTCACGAGCAGTTTCAATATTTTTTGCTATTTGTACTGCTCTATCCAATTTGACATCACCTTCACTTAATAAACGCTCTTTAATATGTTGCAAATTTGATGCGAGTCCACAAATAAAAACATTTTTAACAAGATCTTCTCTTAAGCCACCAAAATCACATGTAAGACTCAGATTTTTTAATGCAGTTACATACTCATCAATTGATTCATCGCCATTTTGTTTTCTTGTAAAAAATGTATGGCGTTCCATCGTCAAATTCACTTGTGGTACAAAATAATTAGCAAACAATTTTATTAGCTCCTCATATTTAACTTCGGCAAGACCCTTGTTAAAAGAATTAAAAATTTGAAGACAGTCAGGACCCATATGGTGTAAAAGTAAGGCTACTTTCCTTGCATCTGGCTCTTCACTTAATTTTGACGCCATCAAATATATTTGAAAATGACTAAGCCAATTTTTCCACTCAGAAGCCATATTGGATACCTTTAAGTTAATTCTGTTCACTGCACTCATATTTTCGCTTTTATTGGACATGACCTTTTACTTTATTTGACTTTTCTTTTATCTTCAATTGACTAGACTTGTTTTTTTTTTTCTTTGAATAATTTACTTTATTTTATTTTATTTGACTGACACACCTGACACCATGTTTTATTCTATATAAAAAGTATGTGTTTCTTTATTGAAAGTCTTTAATAGAATGGAATACATTGTTACTTAAACTAACTTACAAACTAGTTTGACAGGGTGTATCATAATTATAATAAACCTACAATGTGCAAGAGGAACTGTTCACACAACTATAATTTACATGTTTACATTACACAACAGTTTCATTCCCAATTGTAATATCTCCATTGAATCTATTCAGGAATAGTATGCCGGGTGTAATTTCCTCTATTGTTGGGATGTGTTGGTTGTTTACCACAGTGCAGTTTGGTGTACGACTTTTAAGTAGATTGTTTATGCAAGTATCAGTGCTTAAATCTATTATATGATTACTTAAACATATTTCTAAATTATTATAATTTTTGCAATTATTTTTAATTCCGTATATTTCTTTTTCGCAAATCAGTATTTCGTTAAAATTTATTTTATTTATTCTCTTTTCATGTTTGACAGCTCTTATTTCGATTGTTTTGCAAATATCATTCTTATTTCGGAAAATTCTAAAGCTTCATCTAAATTAATAAATGGTAAATTTTCTCTGTTTACAATGTTTTTGGCTATTCCAATTTCTTCATTAGATAAAATATAAGAATTTATTATTTTAGCTTTTGCCCAATGTATGACGTAAGCTATGTTTACAACTTCTTCCTTGATTACTTCTAGCTTAAACTTTAATTTTAAAATAAGGGCATTCTTTGTGTGTTCATCATTTTCCATTACTTTTAAAATTTTATTGGTTATATTCGTTATTTCATTAACTTTTTCTATTGTTAGTTTATTAATCAAAAGTTGATTGTTATTATTTTCCAAGACATTATTCAAATTGTTTAAAACTATTTCGTGGTCATGGTGATCAGGACTACCTGCTAACCATTTCCATGCACTTCCTAGAAAATCTAAAGATCTTTTCCTTTTTTGAATTTGCAAGTTGCTTAAATGGGTTTTAATCTGAGATATTAATAGGGAAATGAACGGGTAGTGTGGATTATTTTCGAATTCCGGGGTTTTTGCCAAATGTTCTATGTTGTTTGTAATGTCGTTGTATTTATCGAGGTCCACTTCGTGAATAATTTTAAAATTTCCTGTCTGTATTCTTGCAACGGATTTTTCTACTGTGATAAGTTGAGAATTAGAATAATCCAGGATTTGTACGTCCGCATAGTTAAGTGGTATGAGTAGTCTGTAAATTATTAAAAAAAATTTTGATTATGTTTAATTACGTATTCTACTTTTGTGTATAATCTGTCCTTTCTCTGTCAAAACTGTACTATTTCTATCTTCAGCTACTATTTCTTTTGAATATGGCTTTGAAAGTTTTGTTCCTAGTCGTTTATTTCTTTTTACAAATATAATTTGCCCTGCTAAGTATGATTTAAAGTCAGTTCTGTCCCTATTATGATGTTCCATGTCCTGTTTTTGTTTCTTCGCAAGTCTTTCTATATTAGTTTGCCTAGTTCGATCTATGTCTTCTGGTGAAAAGTTGACTGACAACTGATATTTTTGCTATAGCCTTTACTTTGTCTGGGTTAGTTTTGATTCCTTCTATACTAATAATAAATCCTAGAAACTCAACCTCACTTTGCATAAATTCACACTTGTCGAGTTGTATTTTCATATTTGCTTCTGACAGTGTTTTTAGAATTGCTCTTAAATTTTGGAAATGTTCTTCATTTTTCCCAAATATAATGATGTCGTCTATGTAGACGTAGCATCTTTTCCCTATGTGTGGTCGGAGAATGTCGTCGAGCGCAGCCTGAAATATTGAAGGTGCATTTTTGAGTCCGAAAGGGAGTCTCGAAAATTCATATTTGCCATTATTAATTGAGAAAGCAGTTTTCTCAACATCTTCCTCTTTTAATCGTATCTGGTGGAAACCACTTTTAAGGTCAATGATAGTAAAATACCTATTTTTTCCAAGATTCGCAAGAACCTCATTAATCTCAGGTATAGGATATCTGAACGGAATGGTCACAGAATTCAATTTCCTGTAGTCAATTACCATTCTGTACTTCTTTTCACCTGAGGCGTCCAATTTTTTTTCTACGATCCATACGGGGGCATTGTATGGTGATTTGGACGGTCTGATTATATTATTGGCTAGCAATTCTTCAATCTGTTTTTCGACCTCTGACTTCAGAGCCATAGGGTATGGATAAGGCCTTGAATAAATTGGGTTATCTGTAACTGTGCGTATTTCACCTTTAATGTTGGTGGTGTAGGTTAACCTTTCATTTGGGTCTGTAAACACGTTAGAACTTTCTTTAACAATCTCATAAAGTGTATTCTTTTGCAATTCTGTAAGGTGGGATAGTCTCAACTCAATATTGTTGACCGATTGAGATGTTTTTTGTTTCAAAGGGACTCTTAAAGCGTTGTTTATAGTCATAAAATTTTTATCAGTATGAAAAGTCGCCTTGATATCTCTCAATGTGTCATTTCCAATTATTCCATGGAATGTTTCCAAGGTTGGGAGGATATAAAATTTTAGCTTTGGTATATCTGGACCGAAAATGTTTACGAATGTATGATGTGTTATTTCTATTGTTCCGGCAACTGTAATTATATGGAATGGTTTATCATTTAAAATAGGATTACGAATTCGAGTGGACTGGATATAATTTTTATTTGATCCGGTATCAATTAAAAATTCTAGTGTGTCCTCATCCTTTTTAAGTTCGAAGTATGGGAGTGAAGACGGGACTAGTCTAAAAAATAAACGCTGTCTATTTAATTTCCGTCGTTAGAGACAGGATTCGTATCTTCTACTTTTTCTGGGTTATCTGGTGGGTTATCTGGGTTATCAAGTGGATAACAGGGGTCATAATAATTATCTCGATCATAGAACTGGGCATCATTTTGGTAATCTTTGCTAAAATTCGTGAAACGGTTTTGTTGTATCTGCTCTATGTTATCAAGTGGATAACAAGAATTATAATTTTCGTATTGGTCATAATATTGACCATCATATTGAGCATCATTATTGGTGTTCATGAAATAATTTCGTTGCAACTTGGGAGGAATACCACCAGAGGTTTCGTGTGGGCGTTTCTGGGCAAATTGATGATTTCTTTGGAAATTTTGATAATTTGCGTTTTTTGATCTTATTGATTGATCGACTTCCATAGGTTGAGGGGGTTTCGGTGGAAAATTTTGTCTATTATTAAACCCTGTAAAATTTGGTCTTTGATTTGCTTGGCTAAACTGGTGTGGGGCAAACGGTCGTGGTATATTTTGACAGTTTGGCTTGGGTGGATATTGTTTAAAATGGGGTGGCATGTTAGCCAATTCTGGATAAAATACTGGCCTTGAAAAATGATGTGGCTGCTGCATTACTGGTGGTGGTTTATGTATGTTGCCACGCGAATGATTATCAGCATAATTTGCTCTGAAATGCATATTGTCCAGTTTCTGACACAAATTGAGTGCCTGTGGTAGTGAAGTTGGTTCCCTAATGCTTAAAAGCCTGGGTAAGTCGCCGTTCAGGCCTCTTACGAATGTATCGAGAGCTTTTCCTCGATAGGAATTTATCATGGCACCTTTCGCTTCCTCTGAAATGTCCAAACACGATACTTTGTCTAGAAGCAATGACAGGTGTTCATAGACCTTTTTGTAGAATTCGGTTATTGCCATGTTTCTTTGGAGCAGGGTGGACATCTGGTATTCTAATGTCCCAATATCCCTCTTGTCTGCATAATGCATCATCAACACCTTTTTAATCTTATTCCAATTAAGTGGGGTTCTATAAGATTCCAGAGCAGTATCTGCTTCACCGGTAATCTTATGTCTAACTGTGTGTAATATTGCATAATGTTTTGAACTACCTTCTATGGACTTAAATATTTCGAATATGCGATCCACGGACTTTCGCCATGAGTTGAAGTCGCCACTTTTACCATTAAATTCTCTAAGGGAATTAACTATATCGGGAATCTTATCTACATCACGAATGGATCCCCCTGGGAAATTATCACTGTTATCTCCTGCCTCAAATTCTTTAAAAGGGTTTAAAATTTCCTGAACCTTAGCAGAAATAATTTTTCCTAACTCAGCACAATTTATAGTAATTGTGTCCTGATTCCTTGCCGCAGCAGCTGCAGCTGCAGCGCTTGTGCTTGCGCCAGTCACACTAGGACTATTTGTTGTAATTGACAGTCTAGAGAGAATGTCCTGCATGGCATTTAAGGTATTTTCCGTCATGATTTGGGAAAAAGATGTTATTATTCTCTTTTTTTTCTTTTAGGGAAGGACAAGAAACTTTAAGATTAACTTGGATTTTCACGAAATTTAGGTTATATCTTTGGAAACTTCTCAAATAATGAATTTCAATAAATTTAAAATTGTTGAACTATCAGTTATTTTAATAGTTTAGATGTTCACACAATACTAAAGAAAATAAACTCTTATGCAAATTAATGTGATGACTACAGTGGAAAATTTATTTCTTAAGCTATTTTATTCTCAATATTATTTTATAAACGTTATTGTATTTTAAAAAAATGATTTGCTATAAAATTTTCTCTTTTTTTTATTTTAAACTGAAAAAATTTTTCGTAATATTTTTTTTGTATCTCAATATTACTTTCAATTATTTTATTTTGATTTTAATTTTAACTTCAATTATTTTATTTAAAACTAGCATTAAACTTTCTTTTAGTTTGAACTGTAAATTTTCTTCAATTTTATTTTAAACTGTAAATTTTCTTTCGTATTTTTCACTTTTGTATCTCAATATTATTTTCAATTATTTTATTTTATTTTCAATTATCTTATCTAATAACTTACATTAAACTAAAAGTAACACCCAGCATCGCTAAACTCCTTTAATTTTGTAGGTATGTGGGTGGATCGTTGTATCCTTTTCTCTCCTGGTACTCTGGAACGGTCGCACTGCTAAACCCTTTATTTATTTTTGGAGTCCGTAAAGTTAAATGTTCAATTTTTCAAACTTTTTAGTTGTCTGAATTATTTTACTTTTTAATATTTGATATTTTATTAATTAGCACTTTTCCTAGACTTTACTAAGCTTTACTTTTTATATTGAAACACTTTTCACTTTACTGATACTGGGTCCCTGCTCGGGCGCCAGTTAATTTTATATTTTATTAATTTAAAAAAAAAAAT
The DNA here is from genome assembly GCA_943735925.1 of Pollenia amentaria. NCBI lineage: Eukaryota > Metazoa > Arthropoda > Insecta > Diptera > Polleniidae > Pollenia > Pollenia amentaria. The sequence continues at coordinate 90,311,972 of OX031006.1, forward strand.
AATCTTATTTTTTATTTTTATGGGAGCTTAAGCTCTTTATTTATTAATTATCCACTAAAAACTGAAATTTACAAAATTGTTTTTCTTAAACGTAACTTATTTTTCTATGCACTAAATTTGTTGTCTCAGCGTTTTCCCACGAGTTGAAGAATTATTTGGTGGCGCGTGTGCAACGTCAGCAGGACGGACAAGACGGAATTGTTCATAATGTTGATGTTGAAATATTAGACGTATGCAGCAAAACAGAATTTGATGTGAAAATATTTTATGTGTTACAGAGATTAATGTGAAAATATTTAGTGTGTTAACTTATATAAGGGTATCGTATAAAATATTCTTCGTCTACTTCATGGTTGTTTATATCCATGGGTTCAGGAGGTGGTATTTGCTGTTGTTGTGGATTTTGGAAGTATTGGTATTGTTGTATTGGGTACCGTATGTTTTGTGGATGATGTTTAATCGTAGGCTCGTTTGTCTCGTTAAACTTTGGGAGATAATTGGTTATCGAGGAGGTACACCAAGATACCTATTGTGTATGTTGAGTTACCCGAGTGCATCACAAGGATAACTGGTTACTCTTTTGTCATCAAGGTGATGCACCAGGATGAAGGTAATGAAAAATCACGAAGTGTTTTTTACCACACGTTATGTGCAAAAGAGTGAACTTTATTCAAAATTTAGCATATTTATACTCTAAATTCATTTACAAAAAAAAAAAATAACAACATTAAATAATAAACAAAAAAAAAAATTATATAAAAAACAAAAATGTAAGCAAATGCATGTCAGAAATCTTTCATTCTTTTGCTTCAAAAATTTTAGTTCTCACCGTTGGTCAATGCAAAAGATATTGAGTTTCATACTGTCTGGCTGGTAATTTGAATAGGCACGTGTAAATTTAATATTTCGTATATTTAGTTTGTGCTATCAATTAAGCTGACGTATGATTTCTTACGCTTTGCTTGACCAGAATGTGGGAACAAAAAAAGAAAACAAAATAGGAAATTTAATTCTATGGGAGATTCACTTTATTTAATTCTATCGGAGATTAATTTTATTTTGTTGCCAAAATAAAATAATCATAAGAATTAACATATTGCGGCCCCTAGGGGTGACCTTAGCGCAAATGAACGATTTCTGGCAATTTATGAAAAGAAAGAAGAAAAATGTGTTGGTATCAAGCTACTGGATCCAAAGAAATATTCCAGTTCGAAATCGGAATTGGTTGTGGTGCTGCAGGGCGCATGTTGGCTCTTGTCTTCAGTATCCATTTTATTAGCAGGATAATTATCACCAAGAAACTAAGAGCTAGTCCTGTGTAGCTGACTGCCATACCGTGTAAGGGATGGTCGGATGTTGTTGCTGGTAGTTCTTGTAGTTGAGACCTTACTTCTGCCTGCAATGTATTTATGTCGTCAATACTCGACCTATATGGCAATGGCTCCGTCAGGTTATTCAGTTTCTGAGTCAAATGGGAGAATGTCATTCCACTGCTTGTGAATGATTGAGTAAGCATTGATGTAACGATTTGGTGACCATGTATTGTGATTACATCGTTCTTCACTGTACATCCTGCTGGTAGGGTGAGTAACCCAGTCCCTTGCAATAGCTGATAACCACTTTTCCCCTTGCACACTGTACTCAGTTTGAGTTGTTGCTTAGTTGCAAATAGCCACTGATTCCTTTTATATAATTGGTACCATACGTGGTTGTTTGCTATTACTTCCAGATTGCAGCTTGAGTCAGATTCATTGTTGAATAATTGTACTTCGCAGTTACCTATTGATGCACCTTTGTAATATGAAGCTTGGATATTCTGACATAAAAAGAAATCGTTCTGAAGAGTGCTGCAGTCACGTAGTTTATTTTCATCCATGGGAAAATATTCGTTACGGTGGTCGTTGAGAGCCATTATTTTCGATGTCGGTATGACAGCAACTAAAGTATTATTTACTGGCTGTAGGACTGGCGTAATGTAAAATAGATCATATTCATTTTGGTGCGCTAGTGGGATGAACAAGGTGCAAATGATGTGCTGGTTTGAAATTGCTGTACGAGCCTTCGCTATCCCATATAAATGAATGATATCTGCCACTGGTAGTGTAAGATCGGCTGGGAGATTTGCCTTGATGTTGTCAACCTCAGTAGAAAATTGTTTTGGAGTCAGAAGAACAGGGCTGATCAGACCATGATAGGTATCTGCAAACAAGTTAATCATAGACGTGTGCATTTTTTGTAAGTTATCTGTAATGATAATTAACTGGATGCTTAGAGATAGGATAAGTTGCGATCGATGGTTGCTATCATAATTGGTGAGGTTCATAAGTCTACTGATTTTTAAGTTCAGTTTTTCAAAATTATTTTGAGTATGAGCTTCAGTCTGCTTCATAAGATTAAGAGTAGAGTGGAGAAATGACGTTTGATTCCGCAACAGATCTTGCAATTGGGCTTCGTTATTTTTTATACCGTTGATAGTATCGGTCATTTGTTCAGCATATTTTGAGTCCAGCACACCGAATAAGGAATTCGCTACATTTTCAACGAAATCGATTGATCCCCGTTTTTTCCTTTTTACTAATGTTTTCAAAATGTAACCCAAGAGCATAAGCATGCTTGATGCGATCAAGTTGCAACGTTTTGCAGGTGGCGAACCTTTGCTTTTGTTACTGTTGTATGCGCTGCTCCTTTTAAGAATTGAAGTGTTATCTGGTCTTTCATTTTCAGCAACAGGGTCATTGAGTATTGAAGTGTTATCTGGTTCTTGATTTTCAGCAACAGGGGATGGTGGTTCAAGGGGAAGAGGAGCTAACAAGTGGATTGCTCGCTTAATGACACCGGTAGCCGTTTTGACCGTAGCCGGCCTGACAACGCCGTCTGGCCCGGGGTATGTTTCGACTACTTTACCGAGCCGCCATGTCATGACAGGAAAATTCTCTTTTATTATTACGATAGTGCCTATTGGAAGATTTGGAGACTTCGTTTGCCACTTGTTACGCTGCTGGAGTTCATGAAGGTATTCCTGAGACCATCGTTTCCAGAACTGATGTTTTACGCGAGATACTAGTTTCCATCGTTTTGCTAATGTTGTTGACGTTGATTGTGCAGTTGCATCCACTTGCGCTGTAAACGGCTCTCCAATCAAGAAATGACCAGGTGTTAATGCGGCCTCATCATTTGGATCATTCGATAAGGGTGCTATTGGTCTTGAGTTTAGAATCGCTTCAACCTCTATGACCACAGTCTCCATTTCCTCATAAGTCAGATTTGCGTTTGCGATCTCTTTAACCAAAAGCCTTTTGGCGGATTCAACTGCGGTCTCCCATAGTCCGCCGAAGTGCGGGGCTCGCGGCGGAATAAAATGGAAATTTATGTTTTTACTTGCACATTCTCGTTGTATTGTTTTTTGAGCCTTTGTCAAGGCGAATTCACTAGAAGGTGAGGTCAACTCTACAACAACACTGTTTCTGTGGTCCATCTGTCAAAAATATTGCTAGTAAAAAAAATGTTTGTTTACATAAAAAAACTAGGTAGTATATAAACTTTGACAAATCGACCACCGAAAAAAATAACCATATGCTGACTTGACCCCACCTTCTACTCAATTCGCCTTGGCCTTTGTAGCAAATAAAGCATCTGACAATTCTGCAAGTTGATTACGGGCTCCCACAAAGTTCGTTGCGTTGTCACAGTAAAGATTTTGACAGTAACCTTATAAACGACTTATAAATCTTTTAAGTGCCCCAATGAAAGCAGCTATTGTGAGGTCCGTTACTAATTCTAGATGAACCGCATTTGTAGAAAAGCAACAAAAAAACCGATATGTACGCTTTTTGGGGTCGTTTTCCTCTTGTTTTAAAGTGCACCCATATTGGACCGCAATAGTCGACTCCTGCATTGATGAAAGGCCTTGCTGGAGTCGCCCTCGTCTCAGGCAAACTCCCCATGATTTGCTGAAGGAGTTTTGGTTTTGATCTTACGCAGTGGACGCATTTATGGACAGTTTACCGTGCCAAGTATTTTCCTTTGATGGGCCAAAAGCGACGTCTAACGTTTACGAGAAGTGCACTAGGACCGCAATGCTTATTTTCTCTGTGTATAGACTCGAAGATTAGTCTACTTATTGTGTCGTTATAGGGCAGGAGCATTGGATGTTTTGCATCGAAAGGTAGCGTAGATGCTTCTAACCTGCCTCCAACTCTTAAAACTTTGTTTTCATCTAAGAATGGTGACAGGCCTTTTATCTGACTAGAACCCTTGAGTTCTTTCTCCCTTTGCAATTGTTAGATGTCATTCTTGAAGCTATGTACGCACATACATACTTGCAAATAATCTGTGCAAAAAAAATATTTATTCTTTTTTCTTTTATTATCTCGGTGTAACAACATTATACATAATAAAAAGAGCACAGTCAACAAAAATTAAAAATAAAAAAACTGTGAAAAAAAACAAAAACAACTCTATATGAGTAATAACAATGAAACAACAACAAAAATAAATGATACTCATGCTAGTGTAAGCAATGTGGAAATAAATACAACAACAGAAAACAATACAAGCGTTACCATTGACAACATAAACTCGAACAAAGACGTAATGGAAAACAAACAAGAAAAAATTTGTCAAAAACCACAAGTGCAAGTTGGTATGGACAGGTATGTAACAGTGCTTAAACGTGGTCGCAGCCCTGCCTCTTCAGCTGTAGCCTCTGCCTCGAAAGTTCCATCTTTTGATAGAATAAACTCGCAAAATCGTTTTGCAATTCTGGAGGATGAATCTTCTGAAGCACCTAACGTCATAAAAACGTCAAAGCCACCCCCGATATATCTTAGAGAGCAAAACTCAAGTGAGCTTATAAAAAGTTTAATCTCGGTGATAGGTGAAAATTCGTTTTACGTAGCTGCAATCAAGCGTGGTAATATAAACGAAACAAAAATACAGGTTAATCACGAGAATGATTTTCGCAAAATAATTAATAAGTTTGAAGCACTTAAAAAAAGCTTCTATACATACCAACTGAAAAGCAGCAAAGGTCTTCAGGTTGTGATAAAGGGCATTGACTCATGCGTGGACCCAGACGAAATAAAAACATTTTTAGAAGAAAAGGGCTTCAAAATAAAAAATGTTACAAATATTAAAAATAGGGAAAAAAATCCCCAACCACTATTTCGAGTGGAGTTAGAGCCCGGCGATGTTAAGCTAAAAAAAAATGAAACGCATCCCATTTACAGTTTAAAATACATTCTGTACAGAAAAATCACGATAGAGGAGCCGCACAAAAGAAATGGGCCCGTTCAGTGTTTAAACTGCCAAGAATTTGGTCATACTAGGGCATACTGCCATTTACCCCCTGTTTGCGTCGTATGTGGAGAATTACATGGTACCGTCCGGTGCGATAAGTCCAAAAATGACCCTAACGTAAAAAAAATGTAGCAACTGTGGTGGTAACCACACTGCCAACTATAGAGGATGCCCGGTATATTCGATTGTCAAGCGTTCTGTTGGACAGAAACTTAATCCCCCTCAAACGCAGGCAACTAATCAAGGAAACACGTACGGCGTCCAGATGCCTCAGCCAAATAATAACAGAACCTCGTACGCTAATGTATTAAAATCTAATCCTATGCAACTTCAAGGTGATGTACCAAATAACGACGAAATTCCCATTTCTAATTTAACTCGGCTAGAAAAAACTATGGAAACATTAGTGCAAACAGTTAACAATTTTACTAACACAATGGGTAACATGATGCAAGAAATGTTAAGAATGCAATCGATGTTATTGCAAGCTGTACTAAACAAGCCATGAACTGTTTAAAAATTTGCTTTTGGAACGCAAACGGCATCCGCCAACATAAAAATGAACTAGAATACTTCCTTAAAAATAAACAAATTGATGTTATGATGGTTTCTGAAACTCATCTGACCTCAAGAAATACGTTTAAAATCAATGGTTATATATTATATGATACCAAGGACCCTCGAGACAGAGCTTGTGGCGGTTCTGCCATTTTGATAAAGAACCGAGTAAAACACTACTTAATGAGTGATCATCGTGAAGACTATCTCCAAGCAACGAACATTTGCGTTGAGGAATTAAATCGAAACATAGTAATTTCATCTTTATACTCCCCACCTAGATTTTCTATATCAGAAAGCCAATATAATAAATATTTCAAATCATTAGGACCTTGCTTCCTGGCTGCTGGCGATTATAACGCTAAACACACTTTCTGGGGTTCACGACTTATTACACCTAAGGGACGTGTTTTGTTTAACACAATTTGTAAAATGGATCTAAATGTGGTCGCGAGCGGACAACCAACATATTGGCCTTCTGATCAGCAAAAAGTTCCAGATGTTATCGATTTTGGAGTGGTTAAAAACATCCCCGTAGAAACGATTTATGTTGAAGCTTCCTTAGAACTATCTTCTGATCACACACCTACAATTCTTACAATAACAAATCCTAATAGAATTGTATCTCCGTCTGATAACTTAGTGACGTCAGCCACTCAAATAAATTGGTTAAAATATAAAAAATATTTCAGTACCCACTGCACTGAAAATATTCCGCTTAGTACACCGGAGAATGTGGATATTTCTATTGTAAATTTTGACAGTTATCTGAAACTAGCTGTTCAACATTCTAGTATAACCCTCAAAAAAACCAAAAATAGTAAAATATATTCTGCAGATGTTGAGCGTCTCTTGACTGAAAAAAAGAGAGCTCGAAGAGAATGGCAATTGCATAGATCCCCTCAACTTAAGAATTTACTAAAAGAGTGCACAAAAAGGCTAAGAAAGTTACTGCAGTCTCAGAAAACGGCTTCCCTGGAAAAATATCTTAAGGAACTTGATGCAACTTCTCAATCAGACTACTCATTATGGCGTGCAGCTAGAAATCTTAATAGACCAGTTATCACTAAACCACCATTAAGAAACTTAAATGGAAGTTGGGCACGAAATGATGAAGAAAAAGGAAATCTTTTTGTTAATCATTTGAAAAACGTATTTACCCCGCATACATCTCCCGATATTGTAGTCGAGTTGCCACCAGTTGCTGTTAGAGCTGCTGTTCCCCTTAGATTTGAGATAAAAGAAATCGAAAAGGCTATTCATAATTTAAACCCCAAGAAAGCCCCTGGCTTTGATAAGATCAGCAACAAAATGCTTTTAGAGCTACCCAGCATAGCAAAGAAAATTATTCTTTTAATTTTTAATGCTATTATACGCCTTGAATACTACCCACAAGAATGGAAAGTATCCTTAGTTACAATGAATCCTAAGCCAGGAAAGGATCCTACAAAAGTTGAGTCATATAGACCTATAAGCTTATTGTCTAATATATCAAAGCTGTTTGAGAAGCTGTTAGTGTCAAAATTAGCCCCAATTATAAATGTAAATAGATGTATTCCTAACCATCAATTCGGCTTTAGAAGAGAACATAGCACAATCGAACAAACCCTTCGTATAGTAAACGCTATAAGAAAAGCCTTTGAAGAAAAAAAATATTGTTCCGCCCTCTTCATTGATGTTTCCCAAGCTTTTGATAAAGTCTGGCATGAAGGGTTATTACATAAATTGAAGTTAAACTTACCAGTAAACACACACAAGCTGTTAGAAAGCTACTTAGTCGGCCGAAAGTTTATTATTAAAGAATGTGATTTTATAAGTTCTCCTCAGCCAATTGACGCTGGAGTCCCTCAGGGAAGCATCATGGGCCCACTCTTATACCTTATATATACCTCAGACATGCCAACAAACAACCACACCCTTACTTCAACATTTGCTGATGATACAGCTTTTCTAAGCGTACACGAAAACTGTCATGAAGCATCCCGTTACTTGCAGGATCATATATTTGAACTGGAAAAGTGGTTAAAACAATGGAGGATAAAGGTCAATGAGCAAAAATGCGTACATATAACATTCACCTTGCGTCGGGAGTCATGTCCCCCTATTAAAATCAATAATCAATTAGTGCCCCAGCAATCGCATGTAAAATATCTCGGTATTCATCTAGATCGGCGTTTGACATGGAAATGCCATATAGAAGCAAAACTAACACAAATGAAACTAAAAGCAATTCAAATATATTGGCTTATTGGAAGAAATTCTGTTCTTAGCCTCGACTGCAAACTTCTACTTTATAACTCTATATTGAAGCCAATCTGGTGCTACGGTATTCAGCTATGGGGCACTGCCTCGGCCTCAAATATCGAAAAAATTCAAAGGCGCCAAAATAAACTTCTTCGAATAATCACAGCCGCTCCCTGGTATGTTAAAAACTCTAATATTCACAAGGATCTCAATGTGCCATTAGTAAAAACTATTATTACGAAGTACGCAGCAAAATATTTAAAAAGGCTTGAGTCGCACCCAAATCCACTTGCTCGAAATATTTTAAATGACAGTGGACACTCTAGATTAAGGAGAAGAGATACCGCAGGACTCATCCGAAGGGAAGACCGCTGAACATCTACATATGTGAACAGAAACCGTGAGGAGAAAAATTTTCGTCTAGCATTGGCAGGACAAAAATAAAGTATTAGTATAAGATTTGATTAATTATTGTTAGTTCATATTTAATATATGAAGATTCAATAAATAAATAATGAGAAAAAAAAAAAAAAAAAAAAAAATTCTTGAAGCTTAACTGCTGTGAAGTTCGAACAATGATGATGAGGGCGTCGTAAAGTTCAAAAGGTGTATGAGTCGGCCGAACTTGGCGCTCTGTGTTGCTACTTTTGGCATTTTTGATAAATCTTAGAACGTATCCCACAATTCGTTGAAGAGTTTTTAACGAATTTCGGGGGTTAACACTGTGCCACGGGCTTTCATCATCCACCGAAACGAGTAAGTTGTGAGGGGTCTGCTTCTTTTCAATTATCGTAGCGTCCGACTCTAGACAAAAAGTAGGTGGCCAATGGTTTTCGTTTCCATGAAGAAAAAATGGCCCGTACATCCATTGGGGTGATTGCTGTAACTGTTGTGGGTCCAGTCCTCTAGAAATTATATCTGCAGGATTGTTCTTGGAATTCACATGCCGCCATTGTTCAGGTAAAGTGCTTTTTTTGTATTGAAGCTATGCGATTCGCAATGAAGGTATTAAATGATGATGACCTCGAACTGATCCATGATAACTCGATTTTCGAGTCGGTCCAGTAGAATGTTGGTGTGGACCTCATGTCGATATCGTGTTTAACCCTTGCAGCCAGGTTAGCTCCTAACTGAGCAGCACATAGTTCCAGCCTTGGCAACGTCTGCTGTTTAAGTGGAGCTACCCGAGACTTTGCACATAGCAAGTATACAATCAGCGTATTGTTTGGTAAGTATGTTCTTACATAGATTGCTGCCCCATATGCCTTTTCTGAAGCATCAGTAAATATATGAAGTTGTGTTTTGTTGGCAACATCACCCTTATATATATGTCGATGAACTTGAAAGTTTTCAAGCTCATTCAGATTGCTTCGGAAATTTCGGCAGCGAGAGTCGAATTCCAAAGGCACCGCTTCGTCCTATGAGTGATTTAATGTCCACAACTCCTGGACAAACATTTTTGCCCTGACGACTACTGGAGACAACATACCAAGGGGATCAAAAATCCGTGCCAAATCTGAGGTGACTGTCCTTTTGCTCACAGCCTTGATTGGTTGGATGTTGACCTTGATTTTAAGCTGGTCGCATTTGGGAAGCCAAGCCAATACTAATGTTTTAGTGAAGTCGGGTTCATCTGTGGACAAGTCTGACTTCTTGATCATATTCCGGGATATTGCGGAGCAGTTGAGTATGATTGGCGCACCACTTTCGTAGATGAAATCCGTACATTGCCATGACTTGTTGCAGTTGGCGTTGAGTTTCAATTGCTACGCTCAAGTTATCTGCTCCTCCCAATCCATCGTCAACATAAAAATTCTTCTCCAGAAATGTTGCTGCTAAAGAAGAGTGCATCTAATTGTCATGGATAATTTCTTTCAAGCATCGGATGGCTAGGTATGGCGCTGGCTTGGTTCCATAAGTGACGGTATTTAATTTGAAATAGCTAATGGGCTCAGTGACATTTTTTCGCCACAGGATTATCTGGTATTGCCTGTCCTTTGGATGGATCCATATTTGGCGATACATTTTTTCAATATCTGTCGTAAATACAAAACGCGGCAGCCGAAAACGCAGCAAAACCGTAAACAGCTCATTTTGTAGTGGTGGTCCGGTGTGCAGAATATCATTCAAAGATTTTCCTGAGGATGTTTTTGCTGAAGCGTCGATTACCGCTCGCAGTTTGGTGGTGCGGCTTTCAGAGCGCAGCACGCAGTGGTGAGGAATGAAATATTTAGACCCTTTTATGTCGTCTATGCTGAGTTTCGTCATGTGACCCAAATTTTCATAGTCACTCATGAACTGTGTGTATTGTTCTTTCAAGGAAACGTCTTTTGATAATCGTCGTTCCAATGAGAGAAATCAATTGAAAGCAATGCTATGTGATTCTCCCAAGGCAGATGTTTCCGTACAAAACGGCAGTCGTACAGTAAACCTTCCATCTTTGCTACGTGTGGTGTGCTGATTAAAGTGTGCCTCACATTGTGCGTCATATGGTGACAATGGTTGTTGCGAGCTCTCGATCGCTTCAAGTTTCCAAAATCGTTCGATAGCCATATTCATATAATCATCTTCAGTCAATACCCCACATATCGCTGGTGATAGTTGTTCACTGGAGACGTTTCCTGATACTATCCAGCCAAAGGCTGTATTTTGCAACACTGGAAGGTCGTCAGCCAGTTTAATTTGTCCAATAGCGAGTAATTGATGATAATATTCCGCTCCTAAAAAATGTCGATTTTGTCTGGACGGTTGAAAGTTAGGTCTGCCAAAGTCACATTGTTGGGAATTGACCACTTATCGATGTTTAGGAGTTGAGCAGGTTGAGGAGAAATAATTTGTGGCAACACAAACGCCTCCAATCGTGCTGAAGAATTGTTGAGACGAGATTGTAGTGTAATGTTGATATTGTGTTGAACCTTGGTCCTGTTTTTTCCAATGCCTTGAATGGAGAGAGCAGTAGCCCTTGCTTGGAGTCCAAGCCGTGTAACTAATTGTTCCGTGATAAGGTTGACTTGCGATCCTGAGTCAAGAATTGCCTTGCATCCAGTTTCCAAACCGTTTGCCTTGACATTTACAAATGCCGTTCCTAGCAAAACATAGGGTCGTTGGACTGCAGAGCTTACTGCTGGTTCAGTACAAGGCGTTGTTGATGATATCGATCAGTTTGAGCTGTTCCTTGGTTGAATTAGCAGACTTATTAGCAGAATTACTTTGCTTTGTAGATGCTGAATTATTTTGTAGAGGTTGGTCCAAATGGACTAATGTGTGGTGCATTTTCCCGCATTTTTGGCAGCGGCCTGAAACGGTACACCTTTTCGTAGGATGAGTGTTGTAGAAGCAGTTTACGAATAATTTGTGCTTCTGTACAAGGTTAAGACGGTTTGCTGGGCTAAGCATTATGAATTCCTTGCATCGGTATAGTGGGTGGAATTCTCGCCTGCAAATTATGCATTGGCGGAATTCGCGATGTGGTTGTGCGGTAAGCGTGCAAGTTTTAATATTGTGGACATAAGGTTTCTCCTTATGTCCCATTGCCTCAAGGGTGTGGAAATAGTTCTCAAGGAAAGTGAGAAAGTGGCTGATGGTTTGTAATTCCTTCGGGTTGGAGAGCGATTGTTCATATTGAGAATGAATCGTTTTGTCCATCTTCTTAAACAAAAGATATAGTAGAAGAGGATCCCACGAGGCAATCTGGATTCCTAAATTAGAGAGGGCCGCCAAACATTCTTTGGTTGTGTCATGCAATCGCTTGATGGCGCTTAACGTGCTGGCGCCAGATGGTTGGTCGACTAGTCTCTGAACTGCTGTTGCCACTATAATTCTCTTATTAATATAGCGGTCTTCCAGCAACTGCCATGCCCCTTGGTAATTTTCTTCAGTCACCGCAAGATGATTTATTAGATTTGCTGCTTCACCAACGACGTTGGTTTTTAAGTACCACATCTTATGGGCGTCAGACATCCGTTGCTCATGAACAATTCTTTTGAAGAGGTCGGAAAAGGATGCCCACTTCATGTAATCACCCTCAAATTTGGTGATGGCGATCGTGGGTAATGGTTATGTGGATGGTCTTGCAATGGTGTCTTTGGTTGAGATTTGGGATTTTGTGTTGGCGCTTGCGAGCTGGATAATTGCTGACTGGGCATCTTGTTCGAGGCGAACATATCGCCGTGAGTCATAACCAACAGTGTCGGGATTAGGATATTTATCTAGGACTTCATCATTTAATTTTTCTATCTGCTGCCACAGCTGGCTGAGGGTGGTCTGCATTATGTCATAGTAGGACCCTTCTCTACCTGGGTCCAACTGGAGACCTTCTAGATGACGACTTAAAGCCGCCATTTTACCAAGCGATCGCCTGATGAGTCCATCATGCCCACCAGTTGCATCTGCTTGCGGCGGATTCCTGGGTTTCGGAACCTGTTTGCATGAGTTATTATCAGCCTGAAGGATTTGGTTGTGAATTTCATTTTCCATGATGTTTATGTATTTTGACGCCATGGCCTGAATTTCAGAATAGTGGTCGGCTGTGAAATATTCGTTGGATGTATCAATTTCCTTTAAACTCCGTAACTTATTGTCCGCTTCGTCGAACTCTGCCCTTGCATCCTTGAGACGGGTCAGTCGGTCTTCATAGTAAGTAGGGGTTTTGCGGCTGCTGGAATCCTTTTAAAAATTCCGGATAAGGGTCGCGATCTGTTCACCAATCTCCTTCAGCTGGCGTAGAGGCTCATTTGAGGATTCCATGATTTAGTTGATTGGGTCCTGTCACGGTCGCCAAAATGTTCAATTGTGGGCTCGTTTGCCTCGTTAAACTTTGTTAGATAATTGGTTATCGAAGTGGTATACCAAGATACCTATTGTGTATGTTGAGTTACCCGAGTGCTTCACAAGGATATTTGGTTACTCTTTCTACATCAAGCTGATGCACCAGGATGAAGGTAATGAAAAATCACGAAGTGTTGTTTACCACTCGTTATGTGCAAAAGAGTGAACTTTATTAAAAACTTAACATATTTATACTCTAAATTTATTTACAAACAAAAAAAAACTTAACATTAAATAATAAAAAAAAAAAAAAAAATTATATAAAAAACAAAAATGTAAGCAAATGCATGTCAGAAATCGTTCATTCTTTTGCTTCAAAAATTTTAGTTCTCACCGTTGCTCAATGCAAAAGATATTGAGTTTCATACTGTCTGGCTGGTAATTTGAATAGGCACGTGTAAATTTAATATTTCGTATATTTAGTTTGTGCTATCAATTAAGCTGACGTATGATTTCTTACGCTTTGCTTGACCAGAATGTGGGAACAAAAATAGAAAACAAAATAGGAAATTTAATTCTATGGGAGACTCACTTTGTTTTGTTGCTAAATAAAAGAATCATAAAGAATTTGCTTGTGAAAAATGAAAAACAAACAAAAAAAGGGAAATTTAATTCTATCGGAGATTAATTTTATTTTGTTGCCAGAATAAAATAATCATAAGAATTAACAGGGGGTTCCTTGTGTTTTGTGTTTGTGGTTGTTGATTTGAGAACTGTTGGGATATTGTCTTTGTGGGTATTGTATTTGAAAATTTCTTCCTTGATGTTGATTTGAGAAATTTCTACCATGGTTTTGGAATGTTGGTACCATATTCCTTGGTTGGGCTTGAAAGTGTGGTTTAAAATTTTGTTGTTTAGGATTTTGCTGCTTTTGTTAATTTCAATTATAATTAAAATTTTGCTTCGTATCTACTCGAAGGTGTGCATATCCCGCTTCGAACAGTATATTCATAGCTTCTTCAAAGGTGCCGGGGTGCCTACATGTCAATATTGTTTTCATCGGCTCAGGTATTTTTGACTTGAAAACGTTCAAGGCTGTGCGAGAGTTATTCTGAGCAACTGAGTTTGAGGTTCCTTGATCCTGTCCTTGTCCTAGTATTAATAGCGTCTTGCTATTTAGTCGTTTAAGTTTATTCTTAATTTCTTCAAAAAATTCTAAACTGATTGTTTTGAAGGTGGTTACTCGAAGTGAGTCAAATAGTTCGTCGCAACTTAATCTATCTCCAAAGTTATTTTGAAGTACTAATTTAATATCTGTCCATGAGGTTGCCTGAAAGTTTATATCAATTATTTCACTAGCTTTCCCTTTCAGTTTGTTTTAATTTAATTTAATTCTATTCCTGAATCAAGTATTTTAACTATGTAATCGTCGCTTTCTATTTCGTGTTCTAAATCCGATGGGTATTCGGACAAGTCGCCACTATCACTCATAAAAAATTTAAAAAAGTTTGGTTTATAGAAACTTTCTTTTTTTTTTTTTCTTTTTATATGTATGCATTATTTTAACTTAAAAATAAAATAAGGAGAAAAAAAAATTAAGGCTTACTTTATATATATATATATTCGGTCGTCTTATTGTTGACTTGGTGATTTCTTCTCTGGTATTATTCGTACCTTTGCTTTGGGGTCTTCCTTCTTAAAGCTCCTCTGTATTATTCACAATATTTTTCTTCTTAAAGTATTTTTCTTTTGCAAAAAGGATCTTTCAATAAAGTTTGTTTTTAATCTTTAAGTTTAATTATTTTAAGATGATTTTCAAAAAATTTCTCTCAGATACAGGAATTTTAAAGGATTCCACACAAAAACTTTTTTTTTGTTTTTAAAAATTTATATAAGATGTAGTATTTTCAGCTCCTGAATTTTTAGAAATTATTTTGTTGTGTTCTTTTTTTTTTTATTTGATTTGAGTTCCTTAAATCACTTAAAAAAAATTTTGTTTATTAATTAAAAAAAAAATTTATTTTATTATTTACAGGATAAATGTGGCAATCTTTTGCTCACAGTTGCTCATACGATCTTTAGTATTTTATAAAAAGTTTTGAATGTAGCAATCTTTTGCTCGCAATTCTTCACTATACGATCTTTCGTATATATTTTTTTTTTATATAAAAAGTTTGAATGTAGCAATCTTTTGCTCACAATTCTTCACTATAGATAACCGCATAAAGGATTAGAAAATCCACGTACTACCGTTCACTTAAACAAAAATTTGAGGCTGTGCTCAGAAATTCTGCCACTGATTAAGTCATTTTTGTGTACTTTTGTGATCTGTCCGAGTCTGAATTTGATTCTTCTTCCGAAATGGGATCAAACTTTTCAGTATCCCTACAAGTTAATACAATGTCAGTGTTAGTTTTTAGAGGTTCCTCCACTGAGTAAGGTACTACTTGACTTATGTTATATTTATTTAATTTGCGTACTTTCGTATCATTAAAAGTGTTTTCAATTCTATTCTTGGCTTATCTACGTCTTCTAATGTTGGATTCCCTGGCATTCCTATATTCCTCCAATATTCTGTTAACCATTACCATTAACATCAAACTCATTAACATCAAAATTGATTGGGTTTTTTTCCTTTTTCCTTCCCATAATTCTAAAATTCAAATTGACATAAAAAATATTCCATTATGAAAAAAATTTTTTGTAAGTTTTGAGATATAAGATTACAAATATTTTTATTAAACTTCTAAGAGTAAAATAATTGTTATTTCTAGTTTTTTAATTTTAATTAATTTTCTTAATAAGCTTGAGGTGTCTTTTCTCTTTTTATATAAAAATTATTAAATTAATTTTATTTTATCCTATTTTATTTAATTTTTTGTTTGTGTTAAAGAAAATGTTTTTGCCTCGAGCGATTTGTCGCTTATAGGCCCTACGAGTGCGGACTTAGAGGCACTTCGTTAAAAGCTAATATATGGATGTGCATACCTACGTATTTGATTTTTCTTATAATATTTTTGTTTCTTCTTCGGGTTTCCAGTCGTTATATTTTGAGGATGTAAACAAAAGAAAAGATTTATCTTCAGGATCAATTATTTTTGTGTTGTTTGCTCTTTGGAGGATCTTCTTCGTTGGGCAGAGTAGGCTTTCTCCGCCTTCTTCTCTATTTTCTTCTACATCATGCCTCTTGGCCAGGCGGTATCAAATTTTTTTTTTTTGATTAATAAGGGCGCTTATTAAACTTTAGCACTCCTCCTTTAAGGGTGCTTTTAAGTATTTCCTTTTACTTCTCTTTTAAGGGTGCTTTAAAAATTTTAGCACTCCTTAAAAGTCTGGCAGGATCGCCATGTAAATAAAAGAAATGTTTTTAATTTATTTTGATTCTTTATTCCAGTGCGGCTAGTACGCACAGTTTGGGTGGAATATCAGAATTAGTTTTACATTGGAATTGTTCCAAGTTTTATACATAATTAATGCTGATTAAGCATTTTATTTACAGTGAAAGGTATACCGGTTTGTTTGAGAATTAAATTCAATCCAATCGTTCAACATAGAGAGTGTTGATAGTATTGCTATTGAACGATTGTGTGTTTGATCGTACCAATATAAATATTGCATAGATATACACACAAACACATGACACACAGCACACAATACTCAAGAGCTTTATTCATGTTACATTAAAACATGCGCCGAGTAATTTGTATGTAATGTTACTTGAATAATGTGCGCACACAAAGACACGCTACAACATTAAGATACCTATAGCAGACTGATATCCAGTTTGATCTACTTTTCTACAGATTTAATCAGTACAATTTACCTGATACCCTGATTCCAATGGTGTGGATACTTCTTTGCATTCGCTCATACCGTGCTGATCAAGAACGTCTAAAATAAACTGATTTTGGGACACAGTAATAGCGCCAAGATCATCTTCACGTTCAAACTCCATTCCAATGAAATGTGACAGTTCACCGTCATCTACGACTTCAAATTTATCCGCTAATAATTTCTTTACTTGCCAGGTTAGGTAAAGATGAACTTCCGACGATTAAATCGTACACGTATACCACTATAATATTGTATATACCGTTTTCTGCCTTGATGTAAATACATGGGTCGCTTATACATGGTTTAAATTTTATTTTTCTATGAACGTCAATTTAGTTTAGCATTCCAATCACGGCCACTTTGCTTCAATCCATAAAGAGACTTTCTAAATCTTAGTACTTTATTTGGATAGTTTATGTCCTCAAAAAACTGTGGTTGTTTCATAAAAACTGTATCGTGCAAATCACTGTTAAGATATGCAGAGGATACGTCCATTTAATGAAGATACATGTTATGCTCTACTGCCAAAGCCATTACCATTCTAATATTTGCATAACGTACCACAGGAGAGAAAGTTTCATAGTAGTTAACTCCATATAGTTGGCTGCACCCTTTTGCCACGAGCCGAGACTTTAGTTTTCGAATACCACCATCGTCCCTCTTTACGGCATATACCCATTTACACCCTGTAGCTAATTGACCCTGAGGTAGATCAGTAAGTTCCCATGTTCCATTCTTAATAAGGAAATCATACACTTTCTGCATGGATTTTAACCATTCTTCCGCACACGGGCCATTTACAGCGCTTTCTGTATTTTCTGGGGTCTCAATAGAACACTTACCCATAGCATAAATCTCCCTCGCGTATTATATTGGGTCTGCCTGGTACAATTTTAACTATTCCCTTCTTCATGAACACCTTATATTATGTTGCTTGCCCCTTTTTCTGGTTGTTCAGTATCAGTTATCTTCGTCGGAAGGAATGTCCTCACGAACTTCACCCTCAAGGTGTGCTTCCTCAAACGAATGTTGATTCTGAATATCCTCGTTGTAAAAAAACGTAAAAACATTGGTACCATCGTTGTGTTTCTCATTATTAAAAGTATCCTCAAAGAATACTACGTCTCTTGCGACTATCACATTACGAGAAGTTGAGCTTTGCATTCCTTAATGTAACCAATCATACCGTATTCAGATTCCTTCGATGCGATTTTCTTGAGTGGCTCTTATTGAGCGCAATCGCCTTAACACCAAATACTTTCAAATGACACATCTCAAATGGCGTCTTATCACACAGAATCTTTGGCGTCGTACGATTTCGAATATACACTGCAGTCTATACCGCTTCGGCCCAAAAATGTTCAGATAAATTAGAATGAATGAGCATAGTTCTGGCCATCTCCACTAATGTAAGGTTTGCCCTCTCCGCGACTCCGTTTTGTTGGGGCGTATATGGCACTGTTAGTTGTCTTCGTATACCGCGTTCGCGTAAAAAGTTTTCAAAATCTTTTCTCAGATATTCACCGCTGTTATCTGATCTTAAGCACTTTATTGTTTTTCCCGTTTGTTTTTCAACCCCGATTTTGTATTTACGAAACGCTTCAAATACTTTGTCCTTTGACTTTAGAAAATAAACTGTTACATATCTCGAGTAATCATCTATAAACGTCACAAAATAATGTGAACCACCGAGCGAACTGTTCTAACCCGGACCGCACACGTTACTGTGAATTATTTGCAACAGTTCAGTAGATCGATTCTGCGAAACCTTAAATGGTTTCTCACATATTTTACTTTTGCCACATGTAATACATTCCAACGAATTTGGCATATTCTTTATTCTAATACCGCGCACTGTATTTTTATTAATCATGTCATTTAAACAATTAAAGTTCACGTGTCCAAATCTATTATGCCATTTAATTGCTTGTTCATTAACTTTTGCCACACTGTTACATTTATTGTCCATTTTTTTCTATACTCTTAAATACAAACAATCCATTGTGTATTTTTCCATCCACGAAAAATACACTCGTTGTCTTTGTCAATTATTTCTACGAAATTGTCTTTAAAAACAACCAAAATAAAATTGTTTGGTAGGTATCTCCTTAACATGCAGCACATTCTTTAATGTAACCGTCGTACCGCGAATATTAACGTCACCACGACCGATTGCTTTTGCACACATATTATTTGGATGCACAATTTTTTCTTCATCTTCTTCATATGATGTAAATAATTCGCGCACACAACAGAAATGACTGGTTGCGCCGCTGTCGACGCACCAATTATCAACGCGCACATCGTTTTTGTTGCTTAGAGTTAGTAACTGTGTTTTAAAACAAGAATTCTCTTTTTCTTTTCTTTGTTGTTTACACTTTGCTGCGAAATGCCCTGGTTGTCCACAATTATAACACTTTCTGTTGCTGTGTCCGTTATTTTTGTTTTTGCTATTTTCAAAACGATTGTTGTTGTTCCGTTTGTTTTATTTTTGGTCTGCATAAGTGTTTCTGCTGTACCAATACTGCTCGATGGGTTTTCTGTCTCGTGTTGTCTTGCACCTTCTTCCAGCGATTTGATTTTTAACGAACTGAATAAAGGAAGACTATCCCGTGCTTCAATTGCGACCACAAAATTCTCAAAAGTTTTGGGTAGGCTTGACAATAACAAAATAAATAACATTTCATCAGCTAGAATAACTTCCACTTCTGCCAGACTTTCCTCTGTGTCAATAAACTCATAAATATGCTCCACAATTTTTTTACCCTCCGGCATTCGCATATACAACAGCTTCTTGAATAGCATAATTTTTCTCGCCGGACCTTTAGGTTGGTGGATCTCCTTTAACTTGTTCCACGCCTGTGCAGCTGTTGTGCAGGTTTTTAAGTGGTTAAGTTGAGTTGGTTTTACACAAAGTAAAATTGATGCCAACGCCTTTTCATCCTTGGTATCAAAAATTACAGCCTCCGCCGCTGTGGCTGTTTCCGATTTTATTTCTCTTCCGCACGTGATGGACCACAGATCAGAATGTACTAGAACACTTTTCATATGGATGCTCCAGGTCACGAAGTTTGCATCATCCAGTTTTCAATTCATGTCTTGTTTAAATCGATAGCGCATCGAGACATGGAGTTAAAGCCATTAATTTAATACCATCTTTGGCCGGCTTCTGAGGCATATAAACCTTAAATTTGCATTTCGTCCAGAGTAATTTGATTGATAATATTTTCAAATATTTCTAAATACGCTGCCAAAGGGTCTTTTGATAACCTTTCTTTTCGGTTAGAAGAATTATCAAACCGTAAACAAGAAATTATGGTTAGAAATCGAAGTATAGACTTTGTGCTCTAAAAATATGTCTGCCGGTTCCATCAGTTGCAAAAAAGAGAGCTATGGATTCTCGGTTAGATTTAAAAACAGACGTATAAAGCACCAAGTCCACCAAACCAAACGCTCTGAATTCAGTTGCGTCCAAATGCTTCGTTTCTAATTTGTTTGTTGATTGAAATACTATATCTAACTTTTTGTTGGTGTGTTCAATGATTATCTTTCCAATAGGGTTATCAAATATGTTTGACCAATAATACATATTTTCTGGTTCGTCTTCAATATTTTGAGTGCAGTTGGCAATCTTACGATATTATGTAGGGGAGTCCTACTAAAACGTTTTGGTTGTTGTCCTGACCATTGGAAACGATCTTTTCTGTATAATGAGCTTTGGGAAAAAAACCATTTAAATGTTCTTAATTTATTTAAATTTCCAGAGAAGTTGCATTTAATAAAATATGAGAATGCATAGGGAATATGTTTATCAAACAAAATTGCTGATGATGTATCCCCTTTCGGAGTATACGTTTGAATGTTTTAAAATTGCATTCTGAATCAGGATATAATAAATAGATCTTTAATGGAATTATTACAATTATTAAATTCTAAAATTGACTCCATTTCCTTTTCCGCACAGAAAAAATATGATTGGTAGGATCAGAATCGAAAACTATCATTAATGATTGGTTTTTATATTTGTGCCAATCATATAATATATCTGAAAATTAAGAACACAATATGATTGCTGCAACTAACTACACACTTATCTACTCAAACATATTGTTTTTTTCAAAAATTTATAATATTGTGTTTGTCAAAACTAAAATGTAAGTACTATAGTATAATCCTAATAATAAAACGACATTTTTAATATTTTGATTTAACTTTATTTATATACATATGTAAGTATGTAATGCACATATGTAAGTTAAAGTTTCCTCCCTGATTCTTTAATAAAAATTTAAACTAGGCGCGACCAACTGCGCCAAAATAAAAAGCGAACCTTTTGTAATTTATACAAAATTTATTTAAGGATGAGTCCTTTTATTTTTAAGTATTCTACACAATTATTATTTCACAATTAAAGAAATTTCTAACTATTTTACAAAATAATTATTTCACAGTAAAATAACCGAATAAATAACTTTAACAAACGACAGCGCAACCAAGACTAACTTCATGCCACCAATCTGCTGCCCAAGAATAGTTAACTATCTCGCTGCACCAAGTGCCTGACGCTGATTCGTTCTCACGTTATTCGCCTTTATTTAGCAGGTATTCGTATTGCAAATGCGCGTGTTAAAATTGTGAAATATGTACTTTTTAGTTTAGTTGTAATGTTGTTAACTTGTATAAGTTATGTTTATTCTAATTATTATTCATTAAAAATAAGTATTTTTAAATCCCAGTTAAACAAGGTGCGTTCCTTGTTATAAAAAATAATGTGTACTCACACGACCAAAAAATAAAAAAAAGTTTTACAGTTAGTTAAATGAACTTTATTTAACCGCTGCTAGAATTGAATTAAAACTTAGCCCTAACTTAATTTATTATTACACTTTTATTTCTGTGGGAAAATGCTTATTAGTGCAAGTCGCATTGCAACACGCGCAGACTTTAATTATGCTGAGTTGCAATGTGATTTCACAACAATTATCATTGAACTTAAATTAGGTGTTAGTAAAGGCGGATCATGTTACAACACGCGCAGACATAAAATATGATGAGTTGCAGTATGGTTTCGCAACAAGTGTTCTTAACTAAGGTGTTAACTCCCCCCTGTTTAAAAATCAGCGTCCCGCTGGTCCGACAGATCCTTTAATGTCATTTACAGGTGAATTAAGGGTTGGAAGCTTTGATGGTCCAAATATCTTTTTCCATAAAACAACTACGATGCTTGCAATAATTGCTACTAAAAGATAACCCATTAGTTGAGACCAAAGGGATAGGTTCAGGTGGTATTTCAGGTGTTTAATGTGTCCTATATTTTTTTTCCTGAAGTTCATGCAAGAAATTTAAGTCCAGTTTTCGCTCCTTTTCGTAAATATTGGATAACAAAGGGGAAAGAGCTTGTATGTTCGTCATTCTTTCATTTACGAATTTCCTGTTCGCGACTCTTGTTGTTTCATTGAAAAATTTAATTAAATATGTACCATCTAGGCTTCTATTATTTTGTTGTGAGGAAATTACCCCCTTGAAATTTGTTACAAAAATCAAATCGTCTCCTAGCTCTTCAATTACAATTACTTATTGGACAAGAATGTGCAATTTGCGTTAATGCCCTTTAGGATTTTTAACAGGCATTCGTCTTCGCCGAGTTTCTTTAATTGGTTAGGACTGCAGACGGTTGTATTACCCATTGATGTGCAGCTATCCTTGATACCATAAGCATCCTCATGATTAAGAAGTACTGCGCTATATCTTAGGTCAAGTTGTCGGTTTTCCGTTATGGCTGCCCTTGCTATTATTTTCTCGAATTTTTTTGGGTTTACTTTAGGTATTGATAAAATGTATAGCAATGATGTACCGTTTGAAAATTTACTTGGTTTCCCGTATTCGACAGCTTCGATTTCGTTGTTATATGGTAGTGAGTCCACTTCAGACACTATACGGTGAATTTCTTCCATATCCAAAAGATTAGTATTAATAACGCCACTTTTTGCTAGTTGATAGGCTCGTACTGCCTCTTCAATATCATTTTTTATTATGAGTAGTTGGTTTAAGGACTCCTTTGTAATTTCCTCCAACTCGGATTTGGAAATTTTATTAGTGAAATTATTAATCAAATTATTCATTTGTTTCACTACTTCGTTTGTCGTTTCGAACAGCTTGTTATTTATGACGTATTGCTGCTCGTTATTGGAGACGAGCTTTTCTTGACTTCCTAAAACTTGACTTCAATCTGCTGCATTTGGATTTCCTGCAATCCATTTCCATGCTGAA
The DNA here is from genome assembly GCA_943735925.1 of Pollenia amentaria. Classification (NCBI taxonomy): domain Eukaryota; kingdom Metazoa; phylum Arthropoda; class Insecta; order Diptera; family Polleniidae; genus Pollenia; species Pollenia amentaria. The sequence continues at coordinate 90,334,943 of OX031006.1, forward strand.
CTTCTACTTCTGGTTATTCCCTTGATTGAATTATTTCGATCGTGGGCTTTTTTCAGGTAAAACTCGAATGTTTTTTTGTGCAACTCACTGCTTTTAATTGTTAAAAACCCATCTGCTGTGGCGCGAAGCATCTCCTCCAATCTTTCTAAGTTTATCACATGTACGACATTGAGGTAACCATTTATGATCCATCCGTCACCAGTTTTGACTGTTACTATTGGGGAATTATACTCGAAGACATGATAAGCGCCAGCGACGTGGAGTAGTAAAAAAGATCTTAAGTAATTAAATGTTAGTTAATACAATATTAAATATATATTAAATTATAATTCTGCAAGTATTAATTATATTATTAATTTAGCCATTCTCCCACTAATATTATATAGCCAACGTAAGTTATTATATAAAGAAAAATAGGGGAAAAAATTAATTTTGGGGTTCTCATATTTTTTCCTTTTTTTATTATTATTATTACCCTCTCAGATCTCATTAATCATAAAGAGGTTTACATTTTAAGTTTATTCCGTAAAAAAAGGTAAATTTTTATTTTTACAAATTTGCTGTTAAATTTACATGATCAGTTTTTTTATACATATGTTTTTAACATATGGTGGCCTGTAAGTGCAAGGATTACCCGGTTTTCTTTATATGGGATTTATGATACTTCCTCCCGTTATCTGTATAAAACGTTACACGATTATCAACGGAAACTTTGTGCTGTTTATATATTGGCTTATGCTTTGGTTTAATTTGGTTGTCCCTACAAATACTTCCTGGTTTTATTCCAACCTTTTTGGAACTGACCTCTTTTTGTTCAGTCTATCATTAGTGGACCTTTGATTACTCTCAATGAGCCCACGAATATCTTGATTTACCTGGTCACGGAAGTTAACTAACTGTTGATAATTAAATCTTTCGGCTCTATTAAAAAATATGTCAGACGGTTTCTTTTTTATATCCGAGTGTACAGAGTTGTTGTAACGATCTACAGCGAGGTTAATCAAGTCCTTAGGGCTGAGATTTTTTATTTCCCTAGATACGCAACGATATATTTCTATTAACGTTGAGTGAAATCTTTCAACCTGGCCGTTAACTTCACTTTTCTGAGTGGGAGTAAAATAAATTTCGATATTTAGAGATCTAATAAAGTTCAATATAGTAGGTGTCAAGAAGCCTCTTTCGTTATCCGATACAATTATACGTGGTACCATAAAATAATGCAGAACTTTGGCTAATTTGCTGCTCAGGTGGATATCAGAGCGGTTCTTAATACAGAAGAGTTTAGCGAACTTTGAAAACTTATCGATACATCTTATGAACTTGAACCCCTGAATCTCGAAGATATCGATATGCAGAATTTCACAGGGGTACATAGGGACAGGTGTTGGCTGTATCTTGGGCTTAGTGAGGTGTCTTTCGTATTTATTGAGTTTGCATATTTCACAGTTTTAAGTGTAAGTCCGAATAAGACTTCTCATGCGGGGAAAATAATAGTTTTCCAATATTTGCAAGCTATTTTCCTTATCGTTCCGATGAGCTCGCCATTGCTCGCTCTCTATAATTTCGCAAGTTCTTTCTGGATTAGTAACATCTTCAACTAATCTCTGGGTGATTCTTATTTTATATGAAATAAAGTGAGCTAAGTATACGTCATTAAGAACTTGAATAAAACTTTCGGGAATTTTAATACCGTTAATGCAATTGGGATTAAGACATCTTTTCAAAGTTTCCGTTAAGGATTCTAAGGTAATTTGGTCGAGAGTAGCATGATGTCTAGTAACCCCTGGGTGAGGTTGTACGCTACTGTGTAATTCCTTACCCTGTCGTATTATTATCTGATTTTTGAAAACATTTAATGGGGCTTCTACATGGGCGATTAAATCACTAGAGTCTTGCTGAGCGCTATGAACTGTTTCGGCGCACTGCTCTTCTGCTTTATCGGCAGTTATGGTTTCTGAATTTCCTTCCGAGGCTGTGTCTGTCTCCACATCACTAAGGGTACATGTTTGGTTAAGGTTCGATTCAAGTCGGGACAATGCGTCAGCTACGACGTTTGACTTACCAGGTTTGTACACGAGTAGTTATACTCCTCGATCCTGGCTTTCCACCTTTTCAATTTTGCGTTGTAATTCTGATTTCCCAGAGCGTAGATTAGAGGTTGGTGGTCGGTAAAAATCCTTACCATTTTAGCTCCATAGAGATAAGATCGTAGATTATCTAGGGCCCAAACGATAGCCAACATTTCCTTCTCATTGGTTGCGTAGTTCTCCTCCGTTTTTTTAACGATCGAGAAATAAAGGCTATGGGTTTGTCTGATCCTGTGAAGTTTTGGGACAAAATCGCTCTAATGGCATAGTTAGAAGCGTCGGTAGTCAAGTTAAATGGTTGGCCAAAATCTGGGAACGCCAATACTTTAGATGACATCAATAAGATTTTCAATTCATTGAAAGCCTTTTGTGCCTCCTCTGTTAGTGTAACCGGCACCTTTCTAGATGAGTTTGCTTTAACCTGGGCATTTTCTCCTCTAGTAAGATTGGTTAAAGGTTTGGCGACTTTAGCATAATCTCTGATAAACTTCCTATAATAGGATGTCATACCGAGAAAACTTTTAAAGTCTTTGAGTGTACCAGGGGTAGGGGGCCTCAACCTTCTGGGGATCCGCTCGGATTCCTTCTTCTGATATAATATAACCTAAAAAGGACACCTGTGTTTGGAGGAACTGGGTTTTTTCTAGATTTACCTTAAGGCCAGATGCCATAAGTTTCACAAATACAGCTTCAACATTTTTCAAATGTTCGCCAATATCACGCCCGTAGACAATAATATCGTCGATATACACATATTTTGCCGATGTTCTTTTAATACGTCATCAATCATCCTTTGAAAAATTGCCGGGGCATTTTTCAGCCCAAATGGAAGACGTAAGAATTCAAACTTCCCATTTAAGGTAGAAAACGCAGTCTTGTGTATATCGGAATCTTTCATCGGAATTTGGTGGAAGCCCGATGTTAAATATAGCGTTGTGAAATATTTAGCCTCGCCAAGGCTTGCTAATGTTGATTTAATATCAGGTATCGGATATGTGTCGGAAATAGTTACAGAGTTTAATCTTTTAAAGTCAATCACTATTCTTATTGTTTCTCTCCGTTTGGTTAGGGTTTCTTGGGGACCACCCATATTGGAGAATTATAAGGACTGTTGGAAGGTCTTATTATATTCTGATTTAATAATTCTGTGATTTGTTCCTCCACAACAGAGCGCATATTTGCTGGATAGGAATAACTTTTGCTATAAATAGGATCGTCAGTGTTCGTTCTGATTTCAGCTCTAATAGTGGTAGTGACCATTTCTTCGGCTTCAAGGGGACCAAATAAAGGGCTGTATTTGTTAGTTAGGGCTTGCAATTTATGAGCCACCTCTTTTGGAAAGTTCTGTGATAAGAAATTTATCTCTTGAGAGAATTTTTCCCTTAAAGGGAGGACTACGCCTGTGTTTAAGGATAGAGTGTTATTCTCCCTATTAATAATGGCGTCTAACGACTTGAGAGTATCGTCACCTATTATACCATCAAATGTACTTAACCCGGGAAGTATGTAAAACGTTATATTATTTTCGATTCCCACTGATTCGAAAAATTTACCTTGTACCTTATGATATATTTTAATTAATCCCCCAGCTGTTCTTACGAGGAATGGAATTTACTTCTGGAGAGATTTTATCGTTGTCCTGTATTTCATTAAGATCATAACCTGTATGTTCAGAAGGAATGTGGTGTTCCACGTAGGTATTAAACAGCTTTTGCTGTTTGAAAGGGTTCCTGAAATTGTCTGAATTTGGTCCTCTATTAAGCCCTGTAGGTCTGTTCATATAATTCACTACTCGGTATTGCATGGACCTGTCGACTTCCATTTTTTTAGCCGGCTTTGGTAGTTGTGGCCTTGGCGGCAATGGTTTATAACCGGTGGGATGATTGTTGGAATTAAAGGAATTAAATCTTCTGGGGATACTGTGAAACGGACGAGGTGGTAACCGAGGGTCAATACGCGGCATTACATTTGTAGGGACAGTAAATTGATTTGGGACAACAGGGTGAATGTTAGTGTTCCTTAGAGTTAGGTTTTGAATCTCTAGGCACATAGCGTAAGCTTCCGGCAGAGTCTTGGGTCTTTGGACAATTTAAACTTTGGAGAGTTCACCATTTAACCCACGTATAAAGACATCCAAGGCCCTATTCCTATAAGTTTCCACCAAGGCATCAATGGTTTCCTTAGAACAATTTTCAGTTTTTATTTTATTTATAATCAAGGAGAATTGATGTTTTACAGATGCGTAGAACTCATCAACTTTAAGGTTTCTTTGCATTAGTTGGCTCAACTGATGCTCGAGGGTCCTAACGTCCCTTTTATCTGCATAATGCAGCGAGAGACACTCCTTAATTTTGACCAAGTCCGGATCAAATACGTTGTAAGAGACGAGAGCTGCATCAGGGCTTCCTCTTACTTTTTGCCTTATGCTCTGTAATATTGCCCTGTATATCGGTTTTGAACGAACTATTTCGTAGTCGTCCAAAGTGGACTCTACACTTTGTAGCCAGGACACGTACTGGGTTGGATTACCATCGAATGGTTGAAGTTCTTTCACCCGGTCTGGGAGTTGAGATATCTCTTTTAACTCCATCTCAGTCCGAGGAGCGCGAGGTGGTGTTTGAAGAGATTCGAGTGAGGGTGGTGGACTCTCAATACTCCTAATCCTATTTTCTAGAGCCTTTACCTGGCTTAGCGCCGAGTAAAGGGCTCCAGTCTATTCGAGCACTTGTTTCTGTAGAGCCTCCATTCTTGCGCTTTCTAAATAAATGAGATTTTCAATTACTAAAAACTGACTGACTACTGTTACTGTGTTTTACGAGGTTCAACGGGTTCAGCGCACAATGGTTCCTAGACAATAATAAAATTGGAAAAAGGTGATTTTTCTCTATTCTTTTCTTTTATGTGTTTTAATAGTAAGGGAGGAAGGGTATCCGAGCACTTACCTGGTCAATCCAAATCTAGGCTTACAAAAAAAAAAAAATATTTTCGGTTTTACAACTTAATATTTAATTTAATTCACGTACAGGATTCCCGCGATGTACATCTGCTTGTTATTCCTAAAATGGAAACAGCTTTAATTAGAATTTCTTTTCTACATTTACTTTTATTTGTGATTATTTATTTGTTTCGGCTTAAGGTCTTGTGACGATAAAATATAAATAAAAACCAATTTTGTTGTTTTATTTTATTTTAACAATTTATTTTCTCCGATATTTCGGTTAACTTCGTCTTTTTTCACAAACCTAAAACGTTGAACACAATTAATCAACTAGTTGTCATTTCTTATTATGTTTATTAATTATGTGTCGATATAATTGAGCGCAATTGTCAGTGTCTATCTTATAATTAAGTCGTGTGTTTGTTGGAACATTTATTATATGTAACATTTCCAACGTAAATCTCTTTTTATAATTGTTCTCTTCCTGCAGTATTCTCACTTTCGCACAGTGGGCAGCAAGTGCAGTTTTTTGTTCTAATGGTTTGTCTTTGTTTTTCAGGTCTGATTTGTGTGATGATATTTTAGTCTTTAATTTAGTCTTTGTTGTGCCCACATATATTTTGTTGCGCAACTGTGAACCATTACCATTACAGTTTATCTTATATATTAGGTTTGATCTGTCATCCTTATTTAATTTGTCTTTAGTTTTACTGAACAACTTTCCAAGTGAGTTAAGACTCTTCATAGCAAGTTCATACTTATCATTGTCATAAATGTTTGTCTTCTTAATTCTCTCAGATAATCCTGCTATATATGTTATGGATTTGTAAATTTTCTGAGGTTTATCATTGTTTGTCGATATTTTTCTAGTTAAATTAACATGTCTAATTAAATCCTTTATGGTGTTCTTCGGATATTCATTTTTCTCCAGAATATTGGTAATTTTCTTTATATTATCTTTATGAAAAATTTCGTCGCTTATATCTAATACTCTTTGAATAAAGTTCGTCGCTGTATTAATTGTAACTCGTCTGGGGTTTGGAATAAAAATTTATTATCCTATTAGATGAAGTGGGCTTTTGATACCAATCTAGGTTAAGTTATTCTCCGTCTCGTCTTATGACTGCATCCAAATAAGGTAGTTCATTATTCTTTTCTATTTCCACAGTGAATTGAATCTGCCCATTATAAGCATTCAACATGTTCAAAGTGTCATCAACTGCATGTTTCTTCACAATGGCAAAAATATCATCCACATATTTCGTCATTATTCTAGGTTTCGTCTTTAGTTTCCCAATTGTTAAATCTAAAAGTTCTTCCATAACAATGTCCGCTATGATTGAGTGATCCCATGGGCATTCCTTTTCGCTGCTCATAAATTTTTCCATCGTACTTAAAATACCTTGTGTCTTTAATACAAAATTTGACAATTTCCATAAAAAGTACTCGAGGAATGTTGGTATATTGTTTTAAGATGTCCCATTTCTCCAATATTGTCTTAAGTGCCAAATTTATAGGGATACTTGGAAACAATGACACTACGTCAAATGATATGAGAATTTCATCATTCTCAATATTTGTGTTATTAATCCTAGACTTAAACTGAATTGCGTCTTTTACGTTGTATTTTGATTCGTTCGTCAAATTCTTTAAAATGCCAACAATATATTTGCATAGTCCATGAGATACTGAATTTATTGAAGAACAAATTGGTCTTAATGGTATTCCCTGTTTGTGGATTTTTGGTAATCCATAAATCCTTGGCGCTACCGCAGTTCTGGTAGCTAATATTGCCTTTTCCCTTATACCTAGTAGTCCTAAATTAAATAAGTTGTCAACTATTAAATTATTCTTAGTCTGCAACGAAGACGTGGGATCCTGCTTTAATCGTTTGTATGTGCACATATCACACAGAATGTTTTTCATTTTCCGTTGGTACTCCTCCTTGGTCATTGCTACTGTCTTGTTGCCTTTGTCTGCACTAAGTATTAATACATTTTTATTTTTGTCAAGAAATTGTTTAGTCTGATCCACTGTGTCAAGTAACATCCTATCTCTTTGGGTCAATTTAGTTTTACTCAAGTGGTTGTCTATAAGAGATGTTAATTTACATCTCGCAATATTTTGTTGTTCTTTATTATCTAGAGTCTGAACAATATCCTCACCGTCTGCTATGCATTTGAATAATGGGAACGTCGTCTTCGTATTCGGTAATGCATGTTTTGGTCCCAAAGATAATAGCCAACTAACATTTGTTGGTATAATTATGTCTGTTGTATTTACAAACCACTCTTGATTATTCTTGACTTTTAATCCCCTGTTCATCTCTTCTCTTAGCTTTGTCAGTTTTTTAATGTGTGTTGTTTTGTTGATTGTTTTGAGTTTTTCAATTATAATGCGCTCACTCTCCATCAATACCGTTAGATCATTCTCATCCAATAAGCTTCTCATCACTTGTTCTGTTTTGATAACATCTCTTTCATTGTTTTTGATTTGTTTATGTTTATATTGTATAAGTAAATTTAATATTATGTTCTGAAATCTGTAGATATGTTTTTGTAAGTCTATTTTGATGTCATTATAAATTTTGTCTTTAAAATTAAACATGTTTTGTAAATTTTTCACAGCATTAAGTATAAATTTCGGTATAATCCCAAATTTTTTACATTTCATTAAAAATGTTGTAGAGAATTTTAATTTTACTAAAGTTTTGTTGTACTTAGAAAATTTACCAATGATGTTAATGGTTTTCTTGTTGTATTTTGTCTTTTAATTTGTATATAGATGCAAGATAACTATAAGTTGCGGTGTGCCTTCCGTGTTCTGTGTGGGGTGTTTTACTTTTGTTGACCTGTGTTATTATGTGTGATTATTTATTTGTTTCGGCTTAAGGTCTTGTGACGATAAAATATAAATAAAAACCAATTTTGTTGTTTTGTTTTATTTTAACTTGGCTCGCGATGTTCATAAAACTAATTTTAATAGGAATGGAACACTGTGTTTTGCACATAAATTTTATATAAATTATTTTTTATAAATATTTGCTACCATTTATTTCAAAATTTTTTACACTTTCCACCTAATTTTTTAAATCTTCATTAATATTCTAGTTAGCAGAGTACGGAGAGTGCTCGAATTAAACTCGCTCGCGAGCGAGTCCAATTCGAGCGAGTTTTATTTTCAACATTGAAAAGAATTATTCTTTACTGCTCGCGAGTTTAAAAAATAAAACTCGCGAGCGAGTTTTATTTTTGCGAGTTGAAAAATATTGCTCGCGAAAAGAATTCAAATTTTAAGAGTCAAAAATAAAACTCAACTCGCGAGTCGAGCTAAAAAGAATTGTTCGCGAGTTTTATTTTTGCGTATGAATTTTTTTTAACTAAAAATATATTTTTCCTGTTTATTTGTTTGTATGTGTGGATAAATGTGTGTATGTATGAATATTTCATCGAAACACAACACAGCATTAGCAAATGGATCAGAAGTAAGGTGGGAAAAGGTATTTATTGATACAGCAAATATTACGTTGTGACAAGTATAACTAACCATGAAGAAGAAATATCAAAGAAAAGGATTCGTTTAAAAGAATGCAATCATGTTATACGTTTCGAAAATATAAAAAAGGCAGTTCATTAATTTCCTATGAATCGTAAACACTTCTATGTAAGTCACTAATGAACGCATACATTTTATTACACATCATTCAAAATTTAACATTTATACGTATTGCACATATATTTTAAACCACACTTATCTACCTGTTTATGAGCAGCATTCACTTGTGTGCATTTTTTTAGTATAAACATTACTTTTACAACCCTTTCCCACACGTCTTGCCAGCCATTTTAACATAAACATTAATATAATAAGTTTTTCAGACCCATTGCACTGACATTTAAACACTCACTAGGGATCAAACAAACATATCAATGATACCATTTTCTATAAATAGTCGTGATTGTTTACTACCTGCTGATGTTTTCTATAAGAATCAACTAATTTGGTTGTCACAAGACAATTATGTGATGGCTTTTGCTACCCTAAAAAACTCTTAATTCATTTATAACACTGGTCTTCAAAAACAAATGTAAGTCTTTAAATAAAAACATATAAAATATAAAGATTTTGAAGCGGTTAATTTAAATCCGTTTGCAGTTTCAAATTTTTTTATGGGCTTGACTTATATTCCGCCCGAAATAAGGGCCGATTTTTATAAAAACACCAACAAATGATTATTAATAATATTTCCTTTAAGTCAAACGAATAACATTTTTTATATTTTCCACTGTTTCGGACATTTTCAGAAATTAGTGGCGATAAACTTTTTTTTTTCAAGCAAAATTAGTACTATTTTTTGTTTTCAAAAATTTGTTAACAAATTTAGAACAATTTTTTTTATTATTTATCAGAAAGCCAGATATATTACGAATAAAATGAGCCATAAACCATGAAAATCGATTGACAAATGTTTATTTTATTTATAATTATTAAAGGCAGCTTTTATGAAAATAATATGTTACCAATCTCAAACACTTTTATTTAAGTCATTTAAGAACGCATACATTTTATTACACATCATTAAACATTTTGCAGGTTTACATATTTTTAAACAAGAAAACATTTATACATACAAACACACATACATTCTTATCAACATGGTTATGCCCAGCATTCATATGTGTGCATATGTTTTTATAACCCCTTCCTACACATTTGCCTGCCCTTCGTTTCTAAAAATTCATATGTATGTATATTTTTACTTCGCACAAGCAAACATTAATTTTTTTAAACGAGTTGCTCGATTTCAACTCGTATGCGCTCGTTTTCTGCTCGCATAAAATTTGTACTTACGAGTTGAAAAATAAAACTCGTAAGCACAAATTTTAAAACGAGTTGTTATCTGCTTACGAGTCGAGCACAAAAATCTTATGACTCGTAAAAAATTTGTGCTCGCGAGTTTAAAAATAAAACTCGCGAGCACAAATTTTAAAATGAGAGAGTTGACTCGAATTGTGCTCGCGAGTAGAATTTTTTCCTACCCTGCTAGTTAGCTATTGTGCTACCATGAATTTTATTTGTTGTTTCCTTCTCATTTTTCATCTTTTATTAATATATTTTCTTTATTTTATTTTACATTTTGCTCTCTTGGAAATTCTTTCTATCATTCTTATTTCTATTTAATTTTTATCTCTAGAATAAGATTTATTTATCATTTCTTTTTTCTTTTTCTATCTGTAAATTGCACTTATTATTTATTATTAATTTTTTTATTTTATTTAAGTTACAACGCTCTTAAAATAAAATTTATTTATCATATTTTATTTCTTCCTCATTTTTTTATATTATTTAAGTTATTGTGCTCTTAAAAAAGATATTTTATTTATTATTTTTTCCTAAGAAATTCTTTGGATGGAGGATCGTGTCCTTTTTCGAAGGCTACTGCCATCGTACTAAGGAACAATTATTCTCACTCTGCCAACCTTCCCACTGTGACCCTTCATTACCAGGCCAAGGCTTATTTCCCATTAAGTGGTGTAGGTTCTTATGTTGACTACAACTTACAGGGGAAGCCCAACTTAGTCTTCAGTACTAGAAGGGTGTCGCAAAGGAGTGTTGTCCAAAAAGATTAGCAAGTTACTTTATTATCTTGTGACAAAAAAAATTTTCGATATTACTTAATCATTGTTTGGTTATAGTCATGGAGGGAGGATCGTGTTATCCTTTTTCGAACAGAGCTAACGCTAAGTCGTACTAAGGCAAGATTGGTCTCACCCGGTGAACCTTGCCAACCTTTGCTTTATTACCAGGATAAAGATATTGCTCGTCCCCACTCAGTAGTGCGGGTTCTAATGTTAACTGCAACTTGCGAGGATATGCGAGCGTTCTTTAGCCTTCTGTAATCTCACAATTAAGCGAAAAGCGTTCGAAAGAAGGTTACATGTTTTACCAGTTAAATGTTTTTTACGCACTGGAGGGCCTGGAGTTCAGGATCGCAGCACGCTAATACCATGGGTTTCATTTTGGTCACTTTAATTAGTTATAGCACATTTAATGATCGAAACAAGGAAAACAGCTTTCCGAGCTCCTTTTAAAGAGGCCATATTCTTTTTTATTTTAATCAGAATAGTATTTTCATTACTTACTTCTATTTCTGACAATTCACTTTTACCACAATTATTCACATTAATTTCAACTTCCTTTTAACACATTTTTTCTCTTATTTTTTGTTTTTAAAAAAATATAAAATTTTATTCTAACTTAAGCACTTCTTCTTTTCTTTGTCGCGAGCCAAGTTTTCATAAGGATCCGGCTCATCCTTTTACGCGACTGGCCGGTCCCTGCTCGGCCGCCAGTTAAACAAGGTGCGTTCCTTGTTATAAAAAAGGTACGGTTAGGCCGCCCAAGGGGCCTGACCGGATGTGTACTCACACGACCAAAAAATAAAAAAAGAGTTTTACAGCTAATTAAATGAACTTTATTAAACCGCTGCTAGAATTGAATTAAAACTTATTCCTAACTTAATTTATTATTACACTTTTATTTCTGTGGGAAAATGCTTATTAGTGCAAGTCGCATTGCAACACGCGCAGACTTTAATTATGCTGAGTTGCAATGTGATTTCACAACAATTACACAGTACAACATTTTTCAGTTAATTGATTGCCAACTCAATTCTGTGAACTGTATGTGAAATAAGACCCAAAAAGAAGAATTTCTGCATCATTCGTTTTGTCTTCTTACCTGCGATTTGAAGTTAGTATCGATTTGAAGTTAGTACTATCGTATAGGGGAATTTATCACGTTTTAGGCTCTGTTGTTTGACATAGCTCGACAACCACTAGCCCAATTTAGTTGAAATAAATTTTAAAAAATTAAGAATTACAATTCCCTTAATCTGTTCATATATTGTTTTCCTATACAAGTAACACTTTCGAAGTTAAAAATGAATGTATGAAGGGAAAAAATTATTTTTTGCCTAAAAATTTAAATTTTTTTTTTAAAAATACATAAAAAATGCAAAATGGAAAAAAGTTTCAAGTCTAGTTATTTTTTCGCAAAGTCACATAACCTATGAGCAAAATGAGACAAAGATCATAAAAATCGATGCACGCGTTTCGCTTTTATTCGCAATTGAGTAAATGTATGAATTTCAAAAATTTGCTCGAGATATGCACAACATTATTTGGAGAAAACATTGACACCTTTTTCATGATTCTGAGAATTAAAAAAAAAGGAATAGACAAAAGGTTATTTGATTTTTATGATTGCGGTAATAAATGTACGTGGACAATTAAACGGAAAGTGGACCTTTTTATTATTTGGGTTTTTCCGGTGGCTACCTATATGATTTTTTTACAGAAATTGCACCCACATTTAAGGGTGGTCATTATTTGGAAAGTTTTGCACAGTTTGAAACGTACAAGTGCTGAATCAGGTATATAGCCAGCCGCCCTTAAAATATGCGCCCATTTATAAGTACCTGGCAGTAAAATATTCAAAAATACGTAGTATTTATAGGTGTGCATTGATCGATTTTTGGCATTCAGCCAGTGCCGACGAACGCGAACAGTAAAAGTGATTTTTCTCCAGTTTTTTAAAAATGAATAACAACAAAACATAAAATATATCAATATGGAAAACAACAAGTGCCCATATTTGGATGAATATTGTTACGTTTGTGGTCATATCGTCCGAAAAATACAGAAAAAAGAATGAAAAAATTTGTTTACTGAGCAATTCAAAACCGCGTATTGTAATTATTTCGATGAAGCAGATTTAAGTGGTGCAAATTTTACGCCGAACACAGTGTGCAACAGTTGTTATACTACCCTTCTAAAATGGATTCACGGAAAAAGTAGAAAGTTATCTTTTATGAAGCCAGTAATTTGGGTGGAAGACACAACTGGACATGATGAATCCAGGTGCTATGCATGCATAAATTTTCGTCCTGGATTAAACAGACAACAATTGAAAACAAAAGTATACACTGCTGCATTTACTGCCACACTTCCAGTGCAACGCCCTGCTGATACCGATGCACCTAAACCTCCGAGTGCGGATACTGTGTCCCTGCTAGCCGAAACCGTTTTCACCAATCCGACCGATTTGGATGATGCTGATAGGATACCCGTTATTGAAAATAGTGGCCAAGCTGGGACTATCACAACACGACTCCGAATGGCTGACATCATTTTTGAAGAGAAGAAAACTCACACAGCAAAATGTCAGCGCAACATCATACCGACAACGCCAAGCTGACTCAGACCATGAATATGAACAACCTACGAAGAAAACAAGATCATCAGAACCACAAGCGTCAACTTCTACAAGGATGGATATTGCCAATAATTGAAAAAATGTTCTAAATTTTGTTTTTATGCATATTATAATTGCGTATTAATTGCATATTATTTTATTTTCATTAAGTTTTTATAAATAAAGTTTTTTTTTGCATGATAATTTTTTAATTTATATTTTTATTTTTATTTTAAGGGTGGTGGCTATAACTGATTTTTGAAATTCATACCTTTATTCAATTGCGAATAAAAGCGAAACGCGTGCATCGATTTTTATGATCTTTGTCTCATTTTGCTCATAGGTTATGTGACTTTGCGAAAAAATAACTAGACTTGAAACTTTTTTCCATTTTGCATTTTTTATGTATTTTTAAAAAAAAAATTTAAATTTTTAGGCAAAAAATAATTTTTTCCCTTCATACATTCATTTTTAACTTCGAAAGTGTTACTTGTATAGGAAAACAATATATGAACAGATTAAGGGAATTGTAATTCTTAATTTTTTAAAATTTATTTCAACTAAATTGGGCTAGTGGTTGTCGAGCTATGTCAAACAACAGAGCCTAAAACGTGATAAATTCCCCTATACGATAGTACTAACTTCAAATCGCAGGTAAGAAGACAAAACGAATGATGCAGAAATTCTTCTTTTTGGGTCTAATTTCACATACAGTTCACAGAATTGAGTTGACAAATCATGTGTTGTACTGTGTTATTATTGAACTTAAGTTATGTAGGTGTTAGTAAAGCCGGATCATGTTACAACACGCGCAGACATAAAATATGATGAGTTGCAGTATGGTTTCGCAACCAGTGTTCTTAACCCATTAACTAAGGTGTTAACTTCCCCTTTTTTATTTATTTTTTTTTTTTTTATTTATTTGTTAAAAGTTTGACAATGACTTAAGAACTAACTTAAATTACTAACTAAAAAAACATTTTTGCAAAACATTAAATAAAACTGTTTTTGATGGCCTGATCACCTGGATTTTGCTGAGATTGCGGCATGTGCAGGAAGTTGTTTAATTTTCCTTTTAATTTTGTACAATTTATCTTCACATTGTTTTTTGTTTGTTTTTTATGAGAACTGCTGAATTGTTAAACTTTATGTGTGTCTGATTGTAATATTGCATTAGCTTTTTCAATATAAACTCCTCCCTTCTCAAATGCCATTTCCTTCAAGAATTGGGTTTTCTTTTAGGGGTGTCTTGTTCTTGAGTTTCCATGATGCATATGAGAGTGTGGCAGTAAGTTTTGGAAATGCAACTAAAGTAATTGAATTAAGGGTTAAGCCAAGTTTATTAGTGTGTCAATTTTGGAAATTTTCTTCCTGTTTGTGAATTCAAGATCCTTTATCATTTCCAAAGAAAAAAACTCTTCCAAATCAGTTTTTTCTGATTGTTGTTGAAATACCGCTGGCAGTGGTTTAGAATATATTTCTTCACGTATAAAAAATATTTTGTCCTTAATTTTTACTGTGGAGTTATGATGTTTTATGCTGAAAGTTCCAGCTAGTGCAAATTGTTGCTCATCGATTTCTCTTGTACCATTGAAATTATTGAGCATCTGGTATGTGATCGGCGTTTGTGCGTGTACAGTTTGCTAATTGAATTCTTACGAGTTTACTTATACAATTATTCTTAATTCTATTAAATTATTTTTATTACATATTGCCTTTTTATTGTATTCTTTACATTTTGATTTAATTCCAAATATCTTTTTGTTACAATTCAGAATTTTATCATATTCAATTTTATTCTATTATTTGATTTTACAGATTAAATGGATAATATTTCGCACTCTTCTTTTTCAGTTGTAGGTAAACTCAGTATATAAATTATCACAGTGCAATTGGCGGCTATGCTTACATCTGTGAATCCTTAATCTTCTTCAACATTAATATATGGTATGCTTTCATGTTTAACAATTCTTTCTATGATTTCTATTTCTATATTAGATAATATAAAAGAATTAACGACACTGGATTTTGCCCAGTGTAAAGCATATTCAATATTTAAAAGTTCTTCTTTAATAAGTTGTATTTGGTACTTTATCTTTAGATTTACTTCTAACTTATTGTCTAAATTTATAATTTTCATAATTTGATTCCTTCTTTCGGTTTGTTCATTAAGTTTTTTTTATCAATTCCTTATTTATTATTATCTGATTATCATTATTTTCATTTAAGGTTTTAAAATTTTCATTTATAATTTCTAAGTCACGATGGTCAGGGTTTCCTGCGACCCACTTCCACGCTGAGCCTATAAAGTCAAGTGATCGCTTTTCCTTTCTTCTAGGAAAAATTTTTGCAATTAAAGTCCGAATTTGGAAAATTTCGTGTTTTAGGAAAGGATATAAGGGATGGGTTGAATTAATTGTATTTCTAATTGTGTTTTCTATTTTAGTAGTCAGTTCTGCGTATTCTTCTAGGTTTATTACGTGATTTTTAAAAGGTTCCGTGTTGTATTCTTGCGGTATCGTCCTTTAAGGTGATTAGTTGAGAATTTGTATAATCAAATATTCCTTTATTTCATATTTCTTATAATTCCGATTTTAAATCGTACGCCTATGGCATATTGTTCGATTTTTTTTTGTTTATTTTCAATATTCTTTAATTTTATGTGAATATCGTACGCTTATAGCATATTGCCGATATTTTCTTATAGAATAATTTTTCATTTTGCACGGATTTATTTATGTTTTGTTAAATTTAATTTCTAATGTGGGACTTATGTACTATTCGTCCTGATTCTGTCAGTATCGTATCTTCTCTGTCGTATTTTACCGTATCTTCTTTATATTTAGATGTAAGCTTATAAACTATTCTCTTATTATTTTTTACAAATATTTTGTCATTTGGGTCGTATGAACGAAATGGAGTTCTTTTCATATTATGAAATTCTAGGTCTTTGTTTCGGTTTTTACGAGTCTATTAAAGCTGTCCTGTCGGTCTTTCTCAATTTGTTCCGGTTCTGTACTTACGGTTCGTCCGAAAAATGCTTCAACGGGGTTTTTCTTTATCGTAGAGTGAATAAAAAATTTATATTTGTAAAGTGATTTAAACAGTAAGTCCTCGAAATTTCTATGTGTTCTTTCGGTTTTCATGCATCGCATTATTTCAGAGAGTGTTTAGTGAAACCGTTCGATTTCTCCGTTTATAGTGCTTGTGCAGGGAGGCGTCTTGAATATCTCTATCGCATATTGATTTTCGAGCATAAATATTATTGGGGCTGAGCCAAGGGATTTTTCGTTGTCTATTACGATTTTCTTAGGGATGCCAAATGAAATAAGCCACTCTTGCAGAGATAGTTTTATATCTTCGGTCGCCCTTGATTTTTCCATTTTCACTTGAACGTATTTTGAAAGCTTATCTATTGCAGTTAAAATAATTTTATTGTTAGTGTGATATATCAATATGCACGATGTGCCCAGGATATTCAGGGATAGGAGAAGGTTTCAGAATTGGAGAAGAAGGATGTCTCTCGAATTTATTTTCTTTGCAAACTTGACATTGCTTAACTATTGTTTTAATCTTTGCACTCATATGAGGAAAGTAAAATTTTTCCAGTAATTGTATTTTGTTTTCGACGGGTTCCTATGAGCTCTATTGGGTCCTCTTATGATTTCTGTTTCTTGATCTGTTTCCTGAGTGAGGTCTTCTACTCGTGTTACTGCATAACGTGTCCTATATTGGCTGAAGTGTTGTGGATATACATTTTGAATTTTTCCTAAAATATAATCTTCAGTAAAAATACCATTTGTCAATGAAGGATTTAAATATCGTTTAAGAATGTTTATTAAATTATCCTCGTTAAAATCCCGTTCTATTATGATATGCCTTTGATAGGTGGGAAAAACAGTCTTAAACTGATAAGAGGGTACATCATCTATTGAAAGCAACAACTGATTTTTAAATATGTACATTGATTGGGGAATCTGTATAGGGGATAAAGTTATGCGAATAGCTCTCATCACCGTATAACGTTGGTGTTAGAGAATTAATTTGGTTATTCGCTGGAATTGTAGACAGTGTGTCTGCAACTATATTTGCTTTACCTGGTTTGTATTAGAATACATAATTGTACTCTTATAAAATTGCTTTCCATCTCTTGAATTTACTGTTGTTATTTTTGTTACTCAATGCGTATGTTAGGGGTTGATGGTTTGTGAAAATCTTAACGGCAACAGGAGCGTAGAGATAATTACGCAACGTTTTCAAAGCCCAAACGATGGCTAGCATCTCTTTCTCGTGCGTAGCATATTTTTCTTCTGCTTTTGAGAGAGTCCGAAATATAAATATAATTGGTTTATCATTCTGCTCCAGAACTGCACCTATAGCGTAATTAGAGGCATCAGTAGTGAAGCAAAATTCTTTGCTGAAGTCCGGATACTGTAGCATTACCTCGTTCGAGGCGAGAGTAGTTCTTATTTTATTAAAGGCTTCTATCGCATCATTGTTCAGAGTTACTTCCTTTTAAGCTGATAAGCGTTTGGACATTCGTCCCTCCTCCCCTATCAAAATGAGAGTCAGGGGTTTCGCTAGCCTAGCATAATCTCTAATGAAGCGTCTGTAAAATCCAGACATTCCTAGAAACGATCTGAGATCTTTAAGAGTTCTTGGTATAGGAATATTTTCTATAGCTTCAATTTTCGAAGGGATTGCCTTTATACCATTCGGTGTCACGATAAATCCTAAGAATTCAACTTCATCTGCAAAAAATCTGCATTTGTCTAATTGAATTTTCATATTCGCCTGCTCTAAAGTATTAAAAATGATCTTCAAATGCTCGCTATGTTCTTGCTCAGTTCGGCTAAAACTTATTATGTCGTCGATGT
Organism: Pollenia amentaria; assembly: GCA_943735925.1. Lineage (NCBI taxonomy): Eukaryota > Metazoa > Arthropoda > Insecta > Diptera > Polleniidae > Pollenia > Pollenia amentaria. Next base: position 90,353,101 of record OX031006.1, read on the forward strand.
TTACGAAACAGATTTTACCTTTATGCCTTCTTAAGATGTCATCTAACGCTCGCTGGAAAATTGCGGTGGCGTTTTTTAAACCAAACGGAAGGCGAGTAAATTCGTACTTACCGTTATTGACAGAAAATGCTGTCTTTTCGATGTCTTTCTCTTTTAAAGGGATTTGATAAAATCCGCTTTTGAGGTCTATAAGAGAAAAAAATTTGTTTCGTCCCAATTGCGAAAGCACTTCGTTTATTTCAGGGATTGGGTAACGATCGGCTATGGTAACGGCGTTTAACTTTCTGTAATCTATAGCTAATCTATATTGCCTGTTTCCTTCGGAATCTGGCTTTTTATTCACGATCCAAACGGGTGCGTTGTACGGAGAACGCGAAGGCCGGGTTATCCCGTCTTCAAGAAGTTTATTTATTTGATCTTCAACTTTATTCTGGAGTGACTTAGGATATGAATAATATCTTGCATAAATAGGAGATTCCGTTGTTGTTCGAATCTCGCCCCTAACCTTTGTAGTGTATGTCGGTTTCTTGTCTGGTTCGGCAAATAACGTTGGAGATTGTCCTAATAATGATTGATTTACTGTTCTTTGGTTTGGGGTAAGATGTTCGGTTTTTACTTCTACATTGTTCACTGATTTTGCTAGTTGCTGTTAAATAGGTATTTTGATCTTATTTTCTATAAGCATTAGATCATCTGAAGTAAATATGACTGCCTTAAGTTGCTTCAGGCTATCAATGCCAATAATAGCATCAATCGACTTTAGTGTTGGTAATATAAAAAATTTAAGTTTCTTGTCTTGGAGATTAAAAAGACTAAGTTTTACATATTGAGATATTTTGATTCTTCCTCCTACCGAATCCGCGAAAAATATATTTTTGTTTTGTTTGGGGTTTTTAGCTAATGAAGGTTGAATGTAGTTTTTATTTCAGCCTGTATCAATGAGAAATTTTAAGATTTTGCCCTCACTTTTTTTGCATTCAAAGTAAGGAAGTGATGAGTTGGTCAATCTTAAAAATGAATGTCTGCGAATTGATTTTGGCCCTCACTACTATGAGCTTGCTCTTGTTGTTCATAGTTGTAAAAATATTCCTGCCAATGCTGTTCGTTGTCATCCTGTGACATATTTCTGTTATAATTTTCCATATCATGGGCAGTATTACACGTTACGGGAAAATTGGTTTGATGGTGGTGGTGGACGTTTTCCTGCGAACGAGTTATAGTTTGGTCTGTTGATGTAGTTAACGTTACGGGTCTGTTGGGAAATGTCAACTTCCATTGAAATAGGTGTGGGTAATGGTTTTGGGGCACAGGGTCTTGATGGTTGTGAGTTTTGCCATTGTGGAAAATGTTTTAAATTTTGTGTAAATGAATTGTGGGTTGTAGGAATAGTGTGCTGATTAATTGGGGGTCTATTAAAATAAGACTGTCTGAACTGTTGGTTTATTTGTGGAAAAAATGCTGCCCGTGGATGGAATGGAGGTCTTATATGCATATGTTGTGGTATATGCATTTGCGGTTGTGAAAATTTTTGTTTTGGTTGTAAGCGTACTGTTTTCTGTAACTTTGATTCTCAAGTTTGAGGCATAAATGAAGGGCTTGTGGTAGGTCCACAAGTTCCTTCATACCTAACAGTTTGGGAAAATCGCCTTTTAATCCCCTTTTAAATGTGTCTAGCCCCTTATTTCTATATGTTTGTGTCAAAAGGTTTAATGCATCCTGGACCATTTCGAGGCTGGACAATTTTTTTTAATATCAATGAGAGATGGTTATACACTTCCTGATAAAATTCAGATATGGATTTTCTTCCTTGCACCAGCGATGCGAGCTGACACTCTAAAGTCGTAACATCTCGTCGGTCGGCGTAATGGAGATTAAGGCAATAAACAATCGCTTTCCAGTCCAAAGGGATATTATAGGATTCTAGGACTATGTCCGCGTTTGCTATTATTTTGTTTCTGATAAGAATTCCGAAATATTTCGGTGTTCCCTTTGTGTGCTCGTATATTTTGAGGACGCGAATTACGTTTTTAGTGCTTTATTCTTCAGAATAAATAACACTATTACTTCCAAAAATAAAAAAAACCACAGCGTAATATTTTGGGGTTTTTTTTCTCTTTATTTGTTGGATTGGATCTTAAGACTAGTTTTTATGGTGATCTTACTTTAGTATTTATAAGAAATTCTTAATTCTACTTATGAATGGATATTTGGGTCATGAGTGTTTACAATCTGGGTTATTCTAGTGGGTTTACAATTTGGATTATCTTAGTTAGCAATTTGCTTATGCTAATTGGTTAACATATGGGTTTACTTTAAGTTGTTAAATGTATTTATGGTTTATTGCTTAGGTCTACAAAAATAATGACAGTGTAAGTGACACCGTTGGTATTTTTGTGGATTTGTTTATTTTTTCGTTAATGAGGTTTTTGGGTGGTTTGTTTTTTAAATTGTGAAATTGATTCTGCTTATTTGACAAAAGCGGCACAACAATCAATGAGGTATTGTTGGGGCGCTTTTATGAGTACTAGAATTTTAATAAGTGTGTTATTGGATGTAGTTTATTGTGTCATGTATTTTTGTACTATAATATTAATATCGTTGTTGTCGGCAATGATATCTAGTTCGGGTTGCATGGAGGGCAAGTACGTAACTCGCGCTCTACACT